>CM076574.1:3291778-3849125 GCA_034641835.2 Pinus albicaulis | reverse complement strand
ACCTTAAAAATCATTTTTATTCAGAAACCCTTAGTTGTTGTCTCACTGTACTCACAAATTTGTCTTACAGTCAGTGCAATTCTTAAAATCACACTTTATCCCTGGCCCTCTGCTTATAGATGAAGGAGGCGCTCTCAATCTTCAACCCTATACTTATAGAATGAAGGAGTTTCTTCAGTCTTCAATCCCTCTGCTTATAGATGAAGGAGGTTTTTCAGTCATTCCATTTTATCAGCTTTTAACAGTGTTATTTTTCCTTTCACTGTCTTTTCATGCTTTGACTGTGATTGCAGGAGCTTAAATAAAAAAAACTCTCTACCCTAGTACACTTCTATTCTTTGAAAGATCTATTGAAACACTGTAAAACCACCTAACATCAGTTTTGACCTAGGGTATGTGCATTGCTGAGACTTCAGGGTTTGTTAGTGGCACGACTTAAGGGTGTAACCATATTTATTTGCAGAATGGGAAGGTCTGTTATGACTGGGCTGTAGCAGATAGAGTTTCTTTGGCTTTAGGGTAGTTTTCAAAGGGAGAAATGCCTAAAGCGCCACTACCTAACTTAGGGGAAACTTCTTTGGACAGATTTGGATTATTTCTTTGGAGCTGATGGGCGAGCTAGTATGGCTGAGGCTAGATAGGGCTTGATAATGAGGTTTCATCTCGTCATGGGCAGATTGAAAAGGTAGGAGGGAAAAAAAAATTATGGGTGTTTTCCAGCTGGCAAATTTGACAAATTTTTAGATCAGTTGCTAGAAAATTTGGCTGTTATAACTAGTCATCACCAACAAGTGAAAAATATTGATGACTAACATGCTCAAGAAGAGTAATGAGGTAAAATGGTCCCCTGAGTCATGAGAGGCTTTTAACAGGATCAAAAATGCCTTTGCAAAAGCTCCTGTGCTGGCTAGGCCAGATTATGCTAAGCCTTTTATGATATTTTCATTTGCATCACCTCATACAGTTGTAGGAGTAT
This sequence comes from Pinus albicaulis, assembly GCA_034641835.2. NCBI lineage: Eukaryota > Viridiplantae > Streptophyta > Pinopsida > Pinales > Pinaceae > Pinus > Pinus albicaulis. Next base: position 3,848,149 of record CM076574.1, on the reverse strand, counting down.
TATTACAAGAGAATGAGGAGCGGTACGAGCAACCCATTGCCTTTTTTAGTCAGGTGCTCTGTGATGTTGAATTAAAATACAACATCCTGGAGAAACAAGCTTATGCCCTAGTGAAGTCTCTCAAGGCATTTTGGATGTATGTTTTGCAATCCTCTATTACTGCATTTGTACCCACAATGGCCATGAAGGATATTTTGATTCAAGGAGATAGTGAGGGGAAAAGGGGTAAATGGATTGCAAATATATAGGAATATGAGTTAGACATATGCCCCACCAAGCTAAGTAAAGGACAGAAATTAGCTAAAATCCTGTAAGAGTCAAATTGTCAAGATCTAGGGATAAATTTATCCATGATAGCAAACGAGAATTCTGAAAACATAGATGAATGGTGTGGGATAGAGACGGCTACACAGAAGACCCACATGAAGTATCTCCTCAGCCCGTGGTACAAGGAATTTATAGAATATCTTATGACTCTCAGATGTCCCCCTAGCTGTGACAAAACAAAGTATATAACATTGAGGTTGAAGTCATAGAAATTCATCATAGCCAATGGCTGATTCTATTGGAGAGACCCTTCAGGCATCCTTCTCCTATGCCTTACCGAAAATGAAGTAGAGGAAATAATGACAGAGTTCCACGAAGGCATTTGTGGAGGTCATTAATTTGGAGAGCCACTTCCCATAAGATTTTGAAAGCCAGTTTCTTCTGGCCCAAGCTCTTTGGAGATGTTTTTGATCGGGTCAGAGCCTGTGAAAAATGCCAAAAATTCGCAGAAAGGCAGAATTTTGCACCCTTTCCCATGATTCCTGTACACATAGATGAACCTTTTCAACAATGGGGAATTGATTTTATTGGTGAAATTCATCTTGCATCAAGTGGGCATCATAAATGGATATTAAAAGCTATAGAATATTTCACTAAGTGGGTGGAAGCAATACCAGCAAGGAATGCAACAGACTCTGTAGTGATAAAGTTTCTGGAAGAGAACATCATCTCGAGGTTTGGTTTCCCTGCCAAGATTGTTACCGAAAATGCCCAGGCCTTTAAGTCTACTAAGTTTGTCAGCTTTTGTTAGTAATATAACATTGTGTTGGGACATTCCACCGCCTACTACCCATAGGGGAATGGTTTAGCAGAGTCTTCAAATAAAACCTTGGTGAGAGCACTAAAGAAATCCATTAATGAAAATCAGAAAAATTGGGATTCCCAGCCTAAATTCGCGTTATGGGCGAATAGGATCACTAGCAAGAGATCAATGGGGAAATATCCATATGAGTTGGTATATGGTAGAGCAGTAGTATTTCCCATACAATTGGCTTTACCAGTAGCAAGGTTCATGCAGGAATGCCAAGAGGAGTTGAATGATATTACCAGGAGGATGAACTAGCTAGTAGAACTGGAGGAGACCCGAAATCGGGTGAATCATAGGATGACCGAATATCAGGAGAAAATGAAGGACTTGTTTGATCAACATGCCAAAGACAAAAAGATGCAGGTAAGAGACTTGGTATTGAGGTGAGACATACGAAGGGCCAAAAAGGGAAAGCATGGTAAATTCGATCTGTTATGGTTCGATCCCTTCAAAATCGTTGAACAAGGAGGAAACAACAATTTCAAGCTGGAGAATTTGTAGGGTGACTTTCTTGATGCCCCTGTAAATGGTCAATTCCTAAAACCCTTCTTCCAGTTTTGATTCAGGCCGAGAGGGCCCGATGTATTATACTGTACATTATTTAGCCGCTTTTATTTTTATTTTTAATGATGTTTGTTGTGAAGAATCATGAAGAAAAAGGAAAGGTGTTGAGGACCGTGTCTACACAAAAAGGGTTAACAGGTGGTATGCGAAGTTCTCAACACGTTTGAGGACAAACGTGCCGTCCCCAGGTGGAGCCAATGTTGATTATATAGTTCACCCTTTAATGTCTTTGGGAAAGATTATAAGGGCAGGTTACCTGACAGCATTTAAATGGCTAAGGTTTAAAGGTTGTGAGGGAGAAATAAGATTAAATTGAGCCATATATCAAAAAGGGACAAGCACACTTTGTAATAGAGCAGAAATATGTCAAAGGTTTTAACCAAAGCAACGAAAATCTGAAAAGTGTAGAGAAAAGGACATAAGGCGAGACCCGCTCGTGTTTGGCATATACGCGCATAACAGAGAAATGCACGAACCATTCCGGGGGGGTCGCAGATGGAAAGGGGAAGACGGAAGCCTCCCCCCCCAGAACTTTGATGACATGTCAAGTATGATGACACAAGTGGAGTTATGAAGAAAAGGTCGTGGGTTTAGAAGCTGTTACGAAGATCGCCTTGCGTTCTTAGTGGGTCGGGTCCCAAGGTACAACTGTTATCACGATAAAACGGTAAGGTAAGTCCTAGGACACCTAGTACCAAGGCCAGTACAGGCATTTAACCCGACATGCAGTATTCACCTGACTAAAGTCTAATACCCAATCCCTTTATGCCGCGTGTCTCACAGTCAGCGTCCTTATGACGTCATCCCTACTCGTTTCACCCCACCATCTTTTCCCGAGCTACCTCGGGCCTGTATAACTGTGTCCCGTGTTTTACTGTGGTAAAATACTCTCAATTTACAACTACTGTATAAGCGAAAGCGAGCTCCCAGTAACAGGTCTGCCCAGTCGTTGTCAGTACCCCTACATCGCTTTGCCAAGCATTTTTCCTACTTCACAAGTATTCCGTCCCTTTCATTCCATCTGGTTTCCTTTTGTTTTTAAAATTATATGATGGTCATGGGTAAAGTCACAGCCAAGAAATCAGAGCCTGAAACTCCCCAAGCCCGTGAGTCCAGGGTTATCTCTAGACCCGTACCATTCACAGATTTACAAGTCGACATCCAAGATCCGCAATACCCATTTCTCATTAGCAACGTCAAGCCTGAGCTGTTCAGGAAGCATGTGGAAAATAGAGATAGGTTTCGAGTCGTTTTGTCTGGTTTGTATCATCAAATTACTCCCTCTGTCTACCCAGTGGTTGAATTAATTTTTTGGCTCCAGGATGCTTATGATGAATGTCGGGGCATGTTCCTCTCCTCTCAGGGGAACAAAATATTCACCATCTCCCCTGAAATCATCAGAAAAGCCCTTTTTTATCCTACCAGTTTGAATTATGCCAGCCTGTTAGCCGGCTCTTCTGCAACCATTGCACCACTAGCTTTAGCCACTGCTTCGATGCTTTCCCTCCATTGAATATTGTTAACTCATGATTCGACCCTCGTGGCCTTTACTTTTTATTTTTACTTTTACTTTCAAGTTTCGAGTGAGATTCACATTTCACTCTTGCAATTTACTTCCTGTTAAGACAATTGTGATATTTTTTAGAAATGGCCATGAGCCCAAACTGTAAATGATGGGGAATGTTTTATTCTCATCATGAATTTTGATATTTTGATTAAAGACTTGTAACTTCCTACCAGCATGCAGAAAATATATTTTCCCAAAATATCTTTCCGCATATGTGCATTATAAAAACAGTTAACAGGGACTGAGATAGGGTTCCATATTTTCAAAAGAACTGACTAAGAAAGAACTCTGTATGCATTTTGTTGAGATTTTGATATTAATGTTGAAGAGCCCATTGGGATTTGGTGATAAGGAGTTTCGTCTCTATCGGGGATTCTGATCTGAATGCTTCACAGCCTGTAACTCTCTCTTATGTTTTGTAGCGTAAATGTTCATCTCGTTCATTTCCATATTTATTATATCTGTGTTCCGGAATGCGAGTGCTCACATGTTTAGATGTGAATTTATCCTTTTTGATACTCATGTTTACTCATGTCTAGCGCTTTAAATATGGCTCAGGCAACATATTATGTTTCATCTTTCACTTCTACCATATTTCTTTCGATATTAGCAGCAATGGAACTTTATATTTAAAATTGTTCTCATGTATGGATTCTTGTCACTGCATAAGCCCAGTACATGTTAATACTTATTTCTATATCTAGTTTCTATTACAGTTGGTATCCATTTCATTTTCTTACATAGCTATCGCCATCTTTTTATTTACCTCTGTGAACCATTTTAGAATTCAGCCCCCTTTACAGTGTGTTGTCTTAAAATTGTCGGATACGTTTACATATCAAAGTTTACACTCTGCTGCTACAGCATTACTTTTCCGTGTTGAAGTTTTGGGAGTCTTGGTTCCATTTTAACCAAACCCTTTCACTTAAGATACATTAGCATGAGAGCCCCCTTTCTTGGCAACCCCTGTGAGTTGAAATTTATGCTCCTTGCTGATTAATATGTCCTAGGCACTATTCTTTGTACAACTCAAGGTTGTCTCTAGGAGTGACGACAAGTTGAATGAAGGATTTGAGATTATAGGTTTGGGAGACCTTCAACACTACTTGGCCATTTAACTAACCCAACATCCAAGGTATATATTTATTTTTCAAAAGAAGTACATTGGATAATTTTTAAACAAGGTATGGTTGAATGTAATCCTTTTTATACAATAATGGAATAGAATTTGAAGCTCACATCTAAGGAAGGGAATGAAAGTAAGTATGAAACTAAATATAGACAACTTCTGGGAATTTTGATCTGGCTGACCACCACCAAACTAGAATTCTTATCTAGCTCACCATCACCAAACTAGAATTACATTTGATGTTGGAATCATTTCCAGATTCATGAAAAATACTTGTAGAGGACATCTGGTCTACTACAAAAAGAGTTATAAATTACTTTAAAGGAACTTAAGACTTTGGACTCAAATATTCACAAGTGGATGACTTCAACTTTATTGGATATCCTGATTCAGAATTAGGTTGAGATAAGGAAAATGGAGTGTCCACTTCAAGTTATCTTATGAGTCTTAGATTAATATTTGTCTCCTAGATATCACACAAATATTCATTTTCCAGTAGATTCACTGATAAAGGAAGAATATGTGGCAGTTGCAAAAGAAACAAAGGAGATTGTATGGGTCAGGAAAATTCTTGAAGACTTGTAGGAGAAACAAGAGAACTCTACTCCCCTTATGATTGAAGATACTTTGATAATTAATTTGGCTAAGAATCCCAAATTATGTGATCGAACAAAACATATATATCAACACAAAGTATCATTTTATTCAATGTCATATATAGGCCAAGACTATTCATCTTAGACATTGTTCCATAAATGAGAAAATTGTGGACATATTCATCAAAGCACTTCAAAGAATTTTTTTTGAAAATTTGAGAATGATGATTGGACTCACAAACACCCCTTCGGATTAAGGGTTTGAATGTTACACATCTAATCCTAAAGGATAGGATGAATAACTTGTAAATATGTAAATAAAATGAAATATGAACTGTTAGAATAGGAACCGACCTTGGAAGATGAAACCAAGGGTTGATTTTGTACATTATATAAGTTTATTATTGTCAGTGCAGTAGCAATACATTTGGGAGATATCCCTTGGCTTGACAAAAATCATATTCGTCAATTTATTTTTTATCCATGATTACAAGTTGTCTTCTCCATTGTTGTTGTTAGGACCCTCTTATTGGAGTCTTCTACTCATTTTTCAACAAAAAAATTAATTCTAAGAAGGTTGTTCATTTTGTTCCATTGGGAAAAAAATTTATTAGCCTAGAACTTACATGTATTAATGGACTAATCATTGGGACATTTTCTTTGTTTTAATGTTAGATTATATATGATTGATATCATCCTTCTAACTAAATTTGATGTTGGCTAAGTACTAAATGGCTACTTTGTTGATGACTATTTTTTACTATTTTAGAGAAATAAATTTCATGAGACAACATGATAGTGTCTGAATATATTTTTTTTAACCTTATAGATGAAACACACAATGGTAATATCTAGTGTTATATATAGATTCATGGGCTAATCCATATCTTAATGGCTACCCAAATTTAGCCATGGATTCAATTAGACTAGGTATTTAAATTTCCTTGAATTCCCTTTACTTTCTAGTATTATCCTAAGGACTTGTGGTAATTGATGGTCCATAATGTTGAAAAATAAAATTTATGAATGGTTTAAAATTCTTTAGTGCTAGAAGCTAAGTTTCATTTTTGAACAATTAATCACATCACTACTAGCGTATAGCACCGTTTAAGTTGGATTCCATAGAAGATGGATTATAAACACTTAGAAAGTCTCTATGGAATTTACTTTGGACCAAAAATTCCAAAATAAAATGATTTATAATGTTTGATGGCATATTTGTTGCACTCCTTGTAAGCATGGTGGAATAACAATTATCAAAATTGTCTCAAGTTCATGCTCTTTACTCCACATGGGTGGTGAAGGTCATGAGTGAGAATGAGGCATAGAAAGTGTTACTTAGACATTGCATTAGTTGAGGATACTCATTAAGAAAGAGCACCTTGAAGGGTATTCCATACACGCATTGGTCTTCACCATGCCTCAACAATCCCCAAGCTACTAGGCTTAGTAACCTTCATTTTTTCTATGCTTTTTACATTAAGTTACTTCTTCAAGCATGATTTGTAGATTTATCTTACAATTGATAAATGTCATTGAATTTTCATCAAAGGATCAAGCATCCTAACATATTTATGTTTCCTTTGTGATTGAATGTTATCTTGTGTTTATGAAATGTGTGGATCATAATGGGTCACATTTTGATGGAATCTTCCTTGTGTGTGGATGATGATTTTATTTTCTTGTCATACATATAGTTGTGATTTATATTGCATCATTTGTATGCAATATGGCCTTTACATGAGATTGTCTTGGTTTAATAAAGCATTTCATCAACGATTGGATTATGGTATTTTAATAATTGGTCTACTTTCACATCCTTTTGCATAGGTTTCCATACTTTTCATATGGGTGATGATGAAATATAAACCAAGAATATAAATATTCATCTAATTACATGACATTCCATATAGAGTTAGGTATCTAATTAACGAGTAATAAAAATGTAACTCGCACATTGATGAGCATGGATTTTAAACATATTTTATAGATGTCATGAGTATATTTTAGTGAATGGCATGAATCATTGATGAGCATGGATTTAAAGCATATTTTAGTGATTTCAAATTATTTAAAACAAAGGAGCACCATAGCCATGTATTCCACATAATTATGCCATGGGATTCATATATTAGCATTGAAAACACAAGTGTAAATGTCGTATGAATAGTGTATAAAGTGAAGAAATCAAGTTCCCAAATTGATGTATATGAGTTTGGTTTCTATCCACTTCTAACAATAATCATGTCATAAGTCATTCTTTTGGGAATAACTCCCCCAGTTTCCCCTCTACACCATCAAATTCATTCTTATACAATTGAAATTTTTTCACCCATTGGATTCCACTTCTTCAGCTGTCAACCAACTCTTGATTTAGGCCGCTTAACTGATTTTTCTTTTTTTCTTGGTATCTTTTGATTCTTTTCCATTAAAAGCATCTGGTTTTCTTGATAAGGAAATCTAGATCCTGCATATTTTCGCCTCCATTTTGTTACGAATCTTGTAGTAAATAAGTATCTTTATTTTTAATGAGTTGTAGATCCCTTTAATCCATTGTGAAGTGATGTTTGGTCATTTCTATCTTGATCCTCCATATTTTTACGTGTTTGGATTTGGTTCTGGTAGGCTATGTCAATTTAAGGAACATGTGAAACATGTTCTTTCCATATTTGAAGAGTTGATTTAACCCCTTAACATTTTTTTTCAACTTTCAATACTACAAAATTTTGACCTTTATTCTTTTCTGCTATGGCTATGGATTATGTTGTGAAACTGGTTTATTGCACATTTTTTCATATTGTAGTTATAGTTTATGACATCGGCTCATTGTCATGGTGATAATGTGAATATTTTTTACCACTTTTTTTTAGGTGTTCCATTCATAATAATAAGATCCATTCTCGAAATTGTTTTGGTTATATTATCCTCTTTCTAGTTTTTTTTAGCTAGCATGTTTATTGTAGAAATTTTGCATCAACAGATTTTCTTGTCTTGTTTGTCACAAGCACTGATGGATTTCATCGTTATAATTGTTTTTAGAAAAAAATATGGTGTTTTTAGGTAATTTTTCGTAAAATATGTTGAATTTATTATCTCCATGTGGTTTCGCACCAAAGCTCATGCATCATGCTTTTTAATGAGTGGGGCAGAACAATCGCTTAGAAGAAACAATGCAGGGTGGTGGAGAATGCAACAGTGTGATTCTGCGGGCTTGATTGGTATGGTGAGTTTTATCAGATGGTGATATTAACTTATAATGAAGCACAGGGAATTTTCTTATTAAAAACTCTCGAGTAATCATAATATGTTGCGATAAATCGTATCAGAATAGCATATAACATAGCTTTCAAAGAGAGAAAAACTTGGAGACATGAAGATTATGACACCAGAAATCTTGAAAATCAAAGGTTTGGATGAGATGTGATTGCATGAAAAAAAACGTCACAGTATAGAGATTCTGCTCAATATGTTTTTTAAATAAACCAAATATGGTGCGGTGTAGTTTTTCAAGATAGGATGACTAGGTTTTTGTGCCAGAAATAATCCATTTAAATTGAAATGATTTCTTTTTATTTTCTTTGAACTTGTGTATTTTAAATTGTATACAAGAAGTTCTTCCAAATATTAGAGTTTATGTCAGGTTATGTGTTCAATCTCAGGGATCTTGTTCATTTTCAGTATCCGAAAAATTGCTAGTTATATTTTTTTATTATAAATTAAAATTACTATGTAATGAAAAGAAGTTACGGTAAAGATTATGAAATTATATTAAATTTCATGTTTGTAGGTAAAGTTACACTAACACATGATTCTATTAGGGCTCTCTTTCACAATTGTCCTAAAACATAAAAGAATGTTGTTAAAAGCTTATTTATCACTTCTACAATAAAATTAATAGTTTAATTAAACCAAAAATATTTTGTGGTAAACAAATTTATAAAATTTAAAAAAAAAAAATTACAAATAAATAAACTTTTAAAATTTACACTCCCAAAAACAATGGCAAATAAATACCATTTCCAAGTAACTTATCCTTCCATAAATAGATTTTAAATTTCTTTATAAATTTTATTCACTTTTTTTATCATAATATATTAATATTTTATCACCGTCACATGAAAGTTACCTTTAAAAGATAACACATTTAATATTTATTGTGATTATCCCTATAAATATTTTTTCTTCCCAATAATATAACATAGCAGCCATAATATAAAATATAGTATAACATGGTGATCACAATATAGAATATAGTATAAAAAATATAGTTTTATATATCTATGGAGTGCCATATCATTCTCTTTTCTATGACATAACACACCCACAAAATATTCTCTACTTCCATCGACAATTAAGGAGTGTCACATCATACTCTTTCATGTATATTGTCACACCAATAAGTTATTCTCACCTTCTCATAAATTCAAACATAACAATGGCATTTGCTGGAGATAAGTTCAAAATATGACATTTGTTGAGGAAAAAATGGAAATGTATTGAGAGCATTGATTGGATTTGGATATTTAAGAATAAATATCGACACTCTCTTGTAGTTAGAAGAAATTTATATTTATTCTAACAACATCGATCGTGTGCACATGTTCGAGCCAAACTTTCCAGTGCACAATGGTGTCCAGATCATATTCAAACCTTTTAGATTTGGCTTCCAGGAATCTCCAAAATTTCGGGAGGAGTATGAAGCGTCTTCCCATGGCCATGATTGTGCCAAGGATAATATCTGATTTTGATGATGATAATAGCATGATTTTGATGATGATGGTAATAGCATGGCCATGGTAATAGCATGGCCTCAGATGGTAATATCTGTTAGCTCACAACAAATTATCATTGTAGTTAACCAACCTCTTTGCGAGGTCACAGAAGGTTTGAAGGTAAATGCTAGTCTTTTAGTTGGGATGAGGATTCTTTTCTATTGCAGCTCAAGGATCGGATTTCATAGGATTTGGTGGTGGTTTATGTTGGTTGTTTAAACGCAGACATAGATCTAATTGAATAGGATGATGGTGCTCATATTTTGCTAGATAATTTCAAGTGTGTACTAGCTTTTCTGTCACTTGACCACTTATGTAGTTGGATCCCACACAATAAACTGAACTGTCATCAACTCCTTTATTTATGTCAAGTCACCCATTGTGAAACCATCCATTGTTCCATGTGTTGCTTTCTCCACATGCTTTGCTTGTTTGTTCAAACAACACCATTTATCTTTCTCCACATGCTTTGCTTGTTCCATTGTTTTGTTGCAAAAGATACAAAACTAAAAAACAAATTTGCGTGAAATGTGTCAAACATACAATGCATGGTTCAAATATTGCAAAGATATGAACCAGGATTTTGCAAAAAACCAGCAAATCACACCAAATCAACAACGCTTTATCCACACTTTGACTTCACAGACTTTAAAACTGGTATTTTACATGTTGTATACAAAAATTGAAGCCATTATGGTAGCAATTATTTTTATGTCCGTGTGAGTATATTACCAGGGATATACCTATCAAGTATATTTGTATTTATATATATCACTATATGCTATGTTTTACGATGTATTTTTTGCAACATTTAGAGCAATTGTTAGTATACACATTCTTAGACAATGAAAGTTTCATGGACAAGTTTTGAGTTTAAGGACAAGTTTTTCTTTATTTTAAACATTTTTGCATTTAATACTTAAAGACCTCCTCCATGGAATAAAATATGTGTGAAAATATATAAACAGTTGAAGCACTCAAATCAAAGTCCATATGACAAGGAAAAAATATGCACAAACAAACTTTGATTTTTGCAAGCAACAATTTGCATGAATGTCATCTTTTAGCCTCCAAGGACCTTCTACTCACATTTTTGTTGATCCATCAAGTTGAATTTATAAAGACTCAAAGAGGCTATTTAGACATGTTTGGGGCATGTGTATTCAAAAAAATAGATGGAATTTGATTTTGAGATCTATAATTATAAAAATGTTAATTAAAAAAAAATCGCGTAAGGCTATTTTTGCTTCCCGATTTATGAAATTTGCTAAGATAAAGTTGGAAATTACCCTCCAATCACTCATTATAAATATTTCTATGTCTATTTTACTCAACAACAAGAAGAGTTCAAAAACCAAGGGGTCTCACTAATGATCAATTTAATTCAATTTCAATGGGTTTTCGTGGATTCTCTAAGGTTATTTTTTATCGCAACTTCGCTTGTGAAGTTTGGCAATGGTTATGAGGTATGGGAAATTATGTAAAACCACTTGAGCCTAAATTACTCCCATGATCATTAACAAGACAAAAAAGGCCATCAAATCACTAAAAAATAGAGATAATTGACTTCTTCATTTAATAAGAAACGTTTTTAACAATAAGGGATGAAGAATATGGTGAGTCAAATCAAGTTGGAGACTTGCCTTAGCTTTGTGAGAAAATACATCAAATTACAACACAAAATCACACACTTTGAAGTACGTTGGCTTCCTAACCCAATACCCTACCCCATGAGGATAAAGCATTGAGTATGGAATTTTGTATGGAATTTAACATGTCCTCAAGGTGAGTGATTTACCCTTGACGTGGGAAAAAAAATTATTGCTACTTTGAGACAAATAAATATGCTTAAATATTTATTTATTTTTAAAAAAATAATAATAATAAGTAAATTATTGGTCTTAAAGGATAGTACTTCTCTAAGACTATCGATTCGATCATTTAGCTACTTAAAATCAATGATTTCCCTTCCAAAGGAAAATTTATCATCATGGAGTGCATACCTCATTTTTGTAGCCAATTATCAGGCATGTTGGCACTTATACTAAGTGACTAGGCTTCCTTAAGAAATTTTCTCTCCTTGTATCCTCCAAAACCAAGAAATTGAAACCTTCGAGTCACAACCAACATTTGGGATTCTTCCTAGCTAGAGAATGAAATATTTGATTTATTTAGTGTCAAATTTTATTAGTGTTCCCTCATTTTCTCCTTTTCATTGCAGCATTTGTCTTTCTCCTTATAGGTTGTTTTTCACATTTTATTTTTTGGAAGCCTAAACACATATATAGTGACTACAACAAGGAAACAAGTTTTTATTCTGACCATTCCAATGTTGCACATTGCACAAGGTCTATGGAAGAAGTGTTCCCTTCCAAAGCTCGATTGAATAATTTGTCAGGAGTTCAAAGCATTATTTTATGGTTTAAAATGGTAGCTTACAAATATGTGGGTGAAAACAAGAATGGAAACCCCATATTAATGCATTTCAAAACATGGAATCTAAGGGTTGATATTGTTGATTTCTAAAGCTCTGTCAACTTGAGAAAATAACTTTCCATCATTTTTACTACTTGATGGTTGTTAGAAAATCAAGAAATTGAATTTTAAATGAGTGGAATGCATTTTACATTGTAAGGTGTTGTTGTTATAAGAAGAAATCAAATCATGGTACTCATTTCCAGAGAAAAGTGAAATTCAAGCTTGTTGTGAGATTTCAACTTTGCTTGTACCACTAAGGGAAGTGAAAATACTTTTGAAATCTCTTAAGGGATCCATTTTTCAATGTGTTTTTTTTGCTAAAAAAATAGATGCTCAGAAACATGTGCTTGCATTCTCTTGTAGTTTGGTGGTTTCACTCTTGGATTGCATTTGATGAATATTTTACTTGAGCCATATTCTCATTCACTTGTTGTTTGTTATAAATATTATCAGTACAAAGTGTTCCTCTCTCTTGAGGAATGATTATGAAGAATCTTCATATATTTTCTCACTTTCATTTCTCTATGATAATTTAATATATCACTTGATTTGGATTGAAAAATTTTATAAGGAATTTTGAGTAATTACTTTCAAAATCTTTCCTTCATGTTGAATTTATTTGGTCCAGAATATTTGCAAATAAAATATATTTATCAAAGATAATAATAGGAAATGGAAGTCAAAGTGTTTTCGTTAAAGGCTTGAAAAATGAAAATATGAAGCATAAAGACTCATCCAATGAAATTACCCATTCCTTGTTCACTTTTCCCATTTACTTGCTTTCAAATAAATGCACAGAACTTATGAAAATTACATCAATGGAGAGCATGCTTTGCATTCTAATGTTCTTAACGCATTTCTTTAAAGGACTTATCATTTATCATGAAAATTTTATAACTTCCTTGAATATGATTTGAATTAAGGGAAAGTTTGGGATTTTCACTAGGGCGTATATTTTTGGAATAAGCATTTAGTAAATAACATGAAAATAAATATTTCATACGAGGAGCATGACAAGAGATAATTGTTGGTTTTAATTGCTCACAAGAAGAGGATTCTACATCTATAGATTTAGATATATACATTAACATTCACATCTATAGAATCGTTACGCATTTGTATTGTTTAACCATTTAAAACAAATCTCACTTTCCACTTTTCCTTATGAAAATTTTATGGGAAGTATTATTATCCATTAGATGAAGGAACTTTTTATTTTTGAAAGGCATCTACATGAATGTGTGGTGAACAATTTTTTTTCAATTTACAGATTTTTTATAAGAGAGAAGGAGATCTCATCAAACTAGAGATTCCATGAATTAGAAACCTTCTAGGACCCTTAGGTGTGAACTTTTTATCATTTATAATATGGAAACGAGCTCAAATTAAAAGAGATAGTGCAATTTTTAAAGTAGGGTATAGGATCACATATATGGTGAATAACACATCCAAGTTGGAGTTTGACTAAAAAAGAACAGAAGACACACTAAGCCACCTATATACAACGAGATTATTAAATAAAATGGTCTCCAGGAATGTACAAGCTCCAAACCAAGAGGAGTCGAGTCCTACGTGTGTAAATATCCAATTCTAACTATAAGACAAAATATTTCTCAATCCATTTCCAAGTTTGCACGCACCAGAAGATAAGTTAGGTGAAAGTGCACATGGATGGAGAAAATTGTAATTTTGGTATATCATTAAAAAATATGTCCACAACATCCTATTTGGGATTAGGATAAAAGGTTGTAAAGGCCAAATAGGATGGAAATTCCAGGAGTCATATAAGAGAGCCAAAAGCCTAGAAGTTACAAGGCCAAGAGTCAAGTAGGTATAAGTCCAAGAGACAACAGTACTTTATATAAATGATAAATTTTCACTCACAAAAGGTCCCTCAATTTCTTTGTAAGATATCTTCATACGTTGAATAAAGTAATAGTGTTAGCTTGTGGTTTAATGCTCTTGCAGTGGTGCATGGTTATGTATTATTCTCTCCATTCATTATCTTTCCTGGTGCTTGTCGGGATAGATTTTTGTATTCATGAACTATGCTCTTACAAAATATATACTTATGCTTCATATAAATTGTGTTGAAGTCTGAAATTGTTTCCTTTTTTACTACCTTTTTCCCTCTCCTCTTTCTTTTTGTGAACATTTTTGTAGCAGTCTCAGCACACTCAAGTTTATTTCAACTTATAAAATGTCCATGTTTTAGAATCTATGTTTATTTATGAATTATAATGAAAACATATCTACAATTACATAATATTGATCATTCTACAGCTAATGTTGAAGTCTGCATTCATATCCATGATTAGACAGGTTGCAATACATCAGTAAAGGGATGAAAGGTATCTGAAGATGACAAATTTTTAGTACATGGACGACCACCTATAGGCATGACTTGGCAGGCTACAGATATCAGGAGATCTAAGAGTCAAACCCAAAGTAAAAATATAGGTATGACGGTGCAATGGTCAAGAGAAGATAAATAGGGGATCACGATGATGTCAGGAGAGCATGAAAAATACCTTTTCAATTATGAGGATATGATTCGAGAAGAATCCCTCATGATTTTCTCTTTCAGTATCAAATCATGAGAGGTAAAGTTCTAATTGAAATCTACTTTTTAGATGGAAAAATAATTTCATTTCTTATCGGCACAGGACTCTTGAATTATTTTAATGAAGAATTGTATAAAATCCATAAGGAGAAACCAAAAAGACAGTTTAGAAGTTAAGTACATTGTGGTTCATTTCCAATATTATGAAACGTTGTTTTAAATTAATATAGTCCTTTTGTTTTTAATGCATGGCTAAGCAATAATTTTATCAGTAGCATACTTACACTCACAAGAGGGCCCCCTGGCGAGTTGTAAGGATAATTAGTTTTGTTTCCATTTCAATTTTCTCATAGCGTGGTAATTTCATGAAGTTTTTCCTCTTTGAATAGTTCATTTAAGTCATGTTTTAATCAATTGTTTTTTTGATATTCAGAGTACTCATAAAAGAGAAATACTAAAAACATTTTATTTTCATATGCATTTTCATTTAACAATTTAGTTTCATTACTCAATTAATTTCGTAGATGGTGAAAGAAATTTCATTTTAGAATTAATTGTGCACATCAGTAATAATTTAGAGTTACAAGTTCTCCTTTGATTTTTCTTCTGCAATTAGTTTAGTACTTTCATTAGAATTCCTTTCTGCAATTGTAGTTAATTTCTTTTATTTTTGTAATTAGAAAACAATTTTCCTTTTATGCAATCTTCTTTTGTGAAATTAGTGTAGAAGTTCATTTCTGCAAAGTAGTGTTTTCAATTTTGCAAGTAGAATTGAATCTTTTTCCTATAATCAAGTGTTAGTATTCGTTTATGCAATTAGAAATAGGTTTTAAATTATGTATTTAGAATTATATTTTCAATTCTGCAAGAAATAGATTTCAATTCAGTTAAGTATTTGGGTTTTGATGTAACTTTGAATAGAAAGAACTTGTGTGTGATTACTCTCTAAATCTCATTTCAACATTTGTCCATACTTAGAATAATTTAATCCAAAGATATAATTCCTAGCATATATGGTGCACATACACTTCATAAGTACACGAACCTTGGTTTAAAATTAATGAAGTAATTTAAGTTCAATTAAATTACCCAACACATTGTTAATAATTGCATATAACTCTTGTTGCCTTGTACCTATCCTCGATCCTTAGAAAAAACTTTGGGTATTGCATAGATAGTAGAATATTACTTATTTTCCCTACTCTGTGTATGTCTCCCTTGGTTTTATGTCTAAATTTTGATTCGGAATAGGTATTCTCTTTGCAATCTAAAGGATATCCTTGATCTTCAAAGTGTTCCCTAGGTTTGTTTCCAATGGTAGTTGGTAGACTATGCTCCTTACTCTATGCACCATTATTTTGTTTTATATAAAATCAATTATTTTAACATGATCCCATTTATGGAAAGCTATATAGGGTTATATAAGTAAGCATTGTTTCATTTTAATTTTTCACAATTAATTTCATTTCATATAAATTACAAGAACCAATCCGGTGAATCAAGCCTTAACTGGTAGTTTTTAAGAAGCAATGACAAGCTAGGTCATAACCAAAGGGTTCACCATTTCAACATACAAAATTTTAATTGGTCCCTTTCATCAAGTGAAGCTATGAAGTTGACTCAAAACATTTCCTACATCAATACTATTGTAGAGATTGAATTATTTCCGTATTTGTTGCTCATATAATTGAGAAGGCTTGAGGAGGCATTAAGTAATTCCTGACTTTTAAAGATCTCTACTTGAGAACTAGATTATTGTTTAATGAACATGATTTGTTAAGTGTACCCAATTTTTTTCCTTGAGGTGCTTAAAAAGGGGTATCTAGATAGCCATGGATTTGGTTCATATTCAAATAAGATATTAGACCCCATGGTTGGAGCTTAATGTAAGTTCATACTAGTGAATATGCATAATATTATCTTGAAATGTATATAGAGCCTAATATTAGAGGATATTTTCATAAATTATGCCTTCAAGTGACTTAGGTGTAGTGACTACATTAGAAATGGAGACATGCTAAGGATTTCATCAATTATAATATTGCTCTAAGCTACAAATGAATTCACTTCAAGCTATCAAAAGGAAGTTTTATGAACAATGCTTTGTGAAATAAGTACAAGATGAAAACTTGGTTATTCTAGATTTTGAGCCTCCAAAAGCCATCCTTGGAGCCAAAGAAGGTGTTATTTGTGTGGTTTCTTATAATGGGAGGTTTGCTCATGGATAAAAGGCTAGTATACATGGGATTGGAGAACCCATGGTGCCTACAAATACAAATTTTGGTGAGAAAAAAAATTGGAACATGTGTTCTAGTTCTACCTTATGGAAAAATTTGCATGAACCAACAAAAAATATTTGTGTCCTATAGATATTCATAGATTAATTTTCATATTGAAGTGCTTTAATTATTATTGAAGAAATGTAATGAAATTTTGGTTAATGCTAAGGAGCCTTCATGAATTTATAATCGTATGATGACAAGCTAACATATGTGAGTCGATACCTATAGATTATAGTGCAAGTGAAAATTGTTTAAATGGAAATGGACCATCTACATTAATTACAACACTTTTTGGGTGGTGACCCCATATTATAGCAAAGAGTCACCCATCCCTTCTCATCCCTAGTTAGTGCATTCTCATGAAGGTGACAAGATGCCTCACCATTATGTATGCTAATAAGATTAAGAGAGGAAAGAGCATGGGCGTGTTATAAATGTTAATGAAAAAATATGTAGAACAGTTGAATATGTAGAGGTTGATGAAGTTTTCAGGCAAAGAATTATTGTATGGTGTAGATGCGGGTGAGGTTTATGATGGAGAAAAAATTTCCACCTTGTCATATTAGGAGTTGAGCATGTGATATTGACAAGGAATATTCCATTAGGACCATTTCGATTTATATATGCAAGTTAGCTAGTCAAGTAAAAGATCATTTCCAAATACTTGGGAGAAAGGACCATCACTCTTGATAATAAAAGGCTATCATAACAAATCCATTCAAATAATTAGCATTTTTCATAGCCAAAATTGATCAATGTATCAATGTAGCTCCTATATATAAAATGATATAATGAAAATAGATATGAGAGATATTAAAAAAAATGTGTTAATAAATGAAAGCATAAGTGTTAGTAGGGAGTAATCCCAAATATCATCAATTCATGTACGACATAGTTATTAGGATATTTTTGTAATGAGCCATGTTTTTTATGATTGTTACATGAAGGTAAGTGTTATAAGTTGATGTACTTGATATTGTTTCCCTAGAGGCATTATGGTAACTTGTGTAACTCTATTATATATGTTGAAGTTCTTTACTTGAAAATGGTTGGATTTTTTTGCATACTACTTTGAGTTATTTTATTGTGATGGTAAATATATGTATTTTCTAAGTATTATCTTATTTGATTTAACATATGAGGAACCTATTAACCTAGTTGTATTGATATTATTAGCTTTACTAGTTATTTTTCATTATGAACTAGTGCATGTACAGTGCAAATAACAGTTTTGTAAGAATAACTTGTTGTATTATGCTTCATTGAATATGGTGTATAACCTTAAAAATGAACTTGTATAATAGCTCGTTTTTATTGATATTTGGAAGTGTTTATCAAGGTGTATGGAACTTGGTAAGCATACCCTAAAATAAATCAAGGTTGGCATATGAAATTACGGGAAACTATTCCTCCTCATTTATAACATGGTATCAAAACCCTAGTTGATATAACTAGAGAAATTTGAATATGTGTATATCAAAATGAAGGTAATTTTGGATCTTATTTAACAAGAATTGGAATGGTGTTGACTTGTTTAATAACTTCCCTACCAAGCGTCGTGTTGGATAGAAATAATTACTCCAATTATAAATCTAAAATGTAATGAAGAAAATGTTGTTGAACATTGTAGAAGGTAAGAAAATGCATCTTACCAACGTTGTTGATTTATAAAAGTTTGAGGCTCATGATGAAGACATAATTATAAACACTATTTTGTAAGATTGAATCATTTCTAAAATCAAAAACATCAAGAGTTCACATGTAATATGGACCACATTGCAAAATCTATTTGAGACCGCAAAATTGTACTAGCATGACCAATTGTATGCTTTGAATCCCAATGATAGTGATAATATTGTTAATTATGTGATCCACATATAATATGTTTGTGACCAATTATTTGATGTTGATGATAAAAAGGATCCAAATGATTTGATTCATTTACAATCAATGTGTTGAATTAATTATTTCAAGATTTTGGAACTAATTTAAATCATTCAAGGATAAGTATAAAAATCTTACTTGATGTTCTTGGAGGAATTCTACTTTGAGAAGAACAATTGTTGAGTATGTTCAATGATAAAGGTTTTGATCAACTGCTTATTGTGTAGACACTAAAGAAGAAAGGCAAAGGTAAAAAAATTGAGCAGACAATTTTTTAGGAAGGAAAATAACAAATTGTTTAGAAATCTCGAAGAAAGAATTTTATGTTACTACTATAATAAGGTAGAATATTATTCATGAGACTATTATAAACACTACCATGCATGGAATTGGAAGCATTCATCTAATGTGGAAGAGAATAATAACTCATACAAGAATATTAAGAAAGGTGCATTATTCACATTGCTTGTTGTGACAAGGGTTGTCAAGGATATAAATAGAAGCCACGATTAGTTTGGCATGATTAAACCATCTATGCAAGGAGATTAAATATGAAAAAACCTTAGGGATATTTGGAAATGGTGGTGTTTAGATGTTTCTACATACCCATGAAAAATGTTTAAATCATATATGTATTTCACATTCCTAGAATGAAGAAAAATATTATTTTTGCGAACCAATTGAATATGGTGAATATAAAAAAATGAAAATGATGATGGAATGTGCATAATAAAAATAAATAAAAAAGGATATGCACTCATATCTACAGGTGATGAAGAATATGGTGGGTATTAATTGGAAGCCAAAGTTAATGTTGAACATGAGTTCACAACAAAAATTTACTCTAGTAGACTATGGTATTTAAGGTATAAACACTTATATGGTTTAACTTTATTACATAAATTGAACATGGTGTTAAGATTTCCGCAAATACATAAGATTGTGAATATTTGCAAGATAATATTCTTTGAAAGTAAATAAGCAATAGTTTCCCTTCTAGAAAAGCATCCCACATGAAGTTAATATTGAAAAAGATAGATACTATCCTATATGGACCCATGATTTTTTGTGTGTTGAAAGTAAGTTGTATTTTATGATTCCCATTGATGATTTAAGTGGAAAGTTGTAGATTTAATTCCTAGAGAGATAATTTTGGATTTATTATGGATTTAATAATGTGGATTTAGAGAGTTACAAAATTATAATGAAATGCAGTTTTTTGTTTGACAAAAAATGAATAATAGCATATTAGAAGTCTATTGTTGTGTAGGAAAAAAATTTTGATGATCCTTTTAAAACTGTGAATTACCTAAGCCTAAATCAAATGTTGAATATTCTACTACAATGCAAAGAACACATAGGTGGTCAGTGAAGAAACTTGAATATTTTGGCATACAATATGAAACTTCTAAATAATGAAAATCAAAAGACAAAAACATATTGAGAACACATAGAGGAGTACAGTGGAGCTCAAAATAAGTGATCCATTCAGGTCACCATTATTCAATTATGTGTGGGTGATTAAATTTCTAAGCAAAAAACAACTACTGTAGAAATTAATGTGTAGATTCTAAAATGCTCATGAAATTTACTAAATCGCAAGACTAGAAGATAATCTATTCATCTTTAGAAGAAAATTCATGATTAAGAACACAAATCATTAACATGCAAGAAGAAACATCGCACATGTACAAATATTTATCTAGGGGAAATCAACTGCTCAAAACCCCATACTATATGTATTGCATTAGTCAAAGAATCTGGATGAATACAATATGCTTCCTCAAGCTTGAGCACAAAATGCACCTTTATATTCTATCCTATGCCTGACTAACTAAACCTGCCCAATACTTAGCCAATTTCAAGCCTTCCCAAGCTTCTAATTCCTTGTGTTGTTCCTCAAGGAAATTAGCCCCTATTAAATTGGAAATTGCATCATATGGATTGCAAAATTCCTTTAGGTCCTTCCTCTGACTGCATGCACCATATGTACACATTGGAATATGCTACCACTGATACTGCATTGCCTTGAAGTTTCCATTTCAATTGGGTAACTCAAATTATCTGCATGCATGACCTAATTTAGGTTGATTAATTAGTTATTTGGATGATCACTGAGAATGATTGAAGTTACACTACACAACTTGACCTTCCACTAGTTTCTCCAATAGGTGGAACTAGTTTAATTGGACATGACTCAATTTAACTGAATTAAATTGCTACAACTGAAATTAAATCTACCTAAACTCCTAAAAGTTAGGAACCCACTGCACACAACTAAACTTCATGCCCCTATCTCGAATTAACTGAGATAGACTCCTATTTTTTAGGAATCAACTCAAGTAAGATGAACTTGAACTCATCAACTCAAATTTAGTGTTCTTAACTAAGTGACAAGAGCCTTTTCACCTCAGTTAACTCCTCCAAATTCTCTGTTGATGTGAAATTTCGAATTTCCTCAATTTTAATTAAGGAAAAAATAAATTTGATACTTTCTTACTGCATTTCCAACACTCCCTCTCAGCAAGAAATGGATTGTTTTGGTGTGTCTTCTGGATCCATCACATCAGTTTATCCGTTTTACCGACATTTCGAACCTGCTATCGAGGTTCATTATCAAGGTAGATATGTGAGGAAGAGAGATCTCAGTAAAAATGGAATGAGGAATAAATAGGGGTAGGTGAGGAGAAAAGAACCGACATGTTTCCAATTATTAAGTTATTTATTATTAGTAGATTCAAATATATTTAATTTTTAAATTAATTAGGTATTTATTTCAGATTTTAAACTAATAAGGTATTTATTTTAGGTATTAATAAGGTATTTATTATTAGTAAATTCAAAAAAATTTCTATATTTTTATTATAAGGATAGGTTATAAGAGGAGGTATTATAATATAAAAAATCGATAAGTTAATATGTATAAAATTATATTAGTGTTAGATTTAAAGAAGTTAAATTTAATTAAATAATATTGAGATCTAATTAAATAATAATATTCAGATTTAATTTAATTTTGTTATAATTATAAATTTTAATGTGTTGATAATCTTGTTAAGGTGTGATGAAAATATTTATACTATAGTAATATGATTATTAATTTGAAATATATTAAATCCTAATTAATTACTTAAGGGAGAGAAATTGCGACTTAATTTAATTAGTGATAAGTTGAATTATGATAGTCACGTGAGGGTTATACTAAGAAATGGATTATCAACCACCCCTATTTTTCACCTGTGGAATGTACTACATGCAACACCTCCCACTGTTGTTATTGCTACCGCAACATCTATAACTGAGAAGCATCCAAAAAAAAAAATTGAATCAATTGTGTCTGCAATTGTCTACTGGGAAAATTGTGTTGCTAATGACTCTAATACTAAGCCACTTGCTCTATTGTCACACTTCTCTATGATTCTCAGTATCTGACTGGAATTGATCCTCCTGTTACTGAATTTTGTGGGCCCCGTAGCAAGGTAATGATCCATGAGGAGAACGCCTCAATATACCCTGCCCAAATTCTGCAACTCTTGGACTAGGGATCTACATCGCTCCACTCATGGAGGTATAGCTACATGTTCTTCCTCTACCCACTTGGCTCGAACTCTCCCCATGTTGGAGGTATCTAATTGAGTGGATGTCTCCACTCTTCCTCTTGTATGTTTCTCCATTTTTTTCTTCACCACAACTTCTTGAGGCTTCTTCTAAGGTAGCATGTTGAGAGCTCTAACATTATCCCTCACAACCACCATATCTTTGGTCTCTACCTTGCTCTTCAAGTTTATGCATACATATTCTACCTCAAGTGCATACAGGTTCTTGACTTGAACCCCAATCTGCTTCATCTGTCTCATGGCTATGTGTCTCTGGAATGGCTTTCATTTGCTGAAGATCACATGCTAACCACGGTCTTCCAAAACTGAAACCGAGATGAAACTTTTCTTTAGTCCTGGAACAAACATGAAATCCTTGATTCTGAGAGGGGCTCTCGACACCCTCTGAAAGGTGACTGTATCAATCCCGGTCATGTTGTACCTTCCGTCATCTCCAAACTCAATTTTCATTTGGAGATATTTCTCCTCCAACTCATTGAAAAATTATGTATTCCCCGTCATGTGGAACAAGGCACCGCTATCTAGGTACCACATGCTTCCCATCACTGTGCTCGCCATGCATGCGATGAGAGTAAAGTCAAGCTCAAAATGTGGAGCCAAAGATTCACCTGTTGTTGTTATTGCAGGCTCCGTCTTGATTGCCTTCCTATGTGGACACTTTGTGGCATAATGCTCGAATTCATGACAATGAAAGCACTTGATTTTAGACAAGTCTTTCTTCTTGCCCTCTTAGCTAGATTCTACTTTGGATTGGGATTTCTTCCCTTTCCCTTTATTTTCCTTTCCATCCAAGGCACGGTTCTCTTCATCCTCGCCCTTAGATCAAGTCTTGTCTTTGGTATTCTGCCTTATTTCTTCCTTCACTAGATCGGGCCATAATCTCTCCCAAATTGATAGTTTCTCTCTACCATTTACCGAACCTTGATAGTTATGCCAACTCTTGGGAAGGCCCAAAAGGGATAGAGCTATCAATTATTCTTCAAGGACATTAAAACCAACCATGCCAATTTCATCATGACATTGTGTAAGCCTTCTCAGGTACTCCGTAATTGTTTCATTCTTTTGCATCTTGATACTTCAAAGCTTGTCCTTGAGTTCAAGCTTCATGTGGTCATTATTGTTCTCGAAAAAATCTGTCAATTTTTTCCACATTGCAAACAGAGTCTCTTTCCCATGGATATTTGAGGCAATATGTTCTCGTACTCCCTCCAATAAGATTCTCCTCGCTTTGGCCACATCCTTTTTCCACAAAGCAGGATTATGGGCATTAGATGCTTAGGGTTTTGCTACATCTAATTGGATGTATTCTAGCAACCATTGTCATCCAATACTGCCTCCATGTGGTCTTTCCATGTAACAATGTTTTAGGTGTCCAAGGCATACTCGAGCCTAATTCCATTGAAATCCATCTTCTTAGTCTCGAAGAAAACCTACAACACTAATCTTCAAATTCGAACCTCCTGCAATGAAAACTTCGAAATCTCTTCTCTAATTTGAATCTAGCTCTGATACCATGTAAAAATTAATGTATAGATTCTAAACTTCTCATGAAATTTACTAAATCAAAAGACTAGAAGCTACTCTACTAATATTCGGAAGCAAATTCAAAATCGAGAACACAAATCATTAACATGCAAGAATAAACATCGCACATGCATATAGATTTATCTAAGGGAAATCAACTGCTCAAAACCCCTTACTATTTGTATTACATTAATTAAAGAATCTGGATGAATACAATATGCTTGCTCAAGATTGAGCACAACCTGCACTTATATATTATATCATTTTCCTGTCTGACTTAACCTGACGAATACTTAGCCAATTTCAAGCCTTCCCAAGCTCCTAATTCCTTGCGTTGTTTCTCCATGAAATTAGCCCCTATTAAATAGGAAATTCCCTCATCTGGATTGCGCAATTCCTTTAGGTCCTTCCTCTGACTTCATGCACCATATGTACACATTGGAATATGCTACAACTGAAAGTACGCTGCCTTGAAGTTTCCATCTCAACTAGGTAACTCGAATTTTTTACATGCATGATAGAATTTAGGTTGATTGATTAGTTATCTAGATGATCACTGAGTGTGATTGAAGCTACATAACTTGACCTTCCACTAGTTACTCCAACATTGGAACTAGTTTAACTGGCCATGACTCAATTTTACTGAATTAAATTTCTACACTTGAAATTAACTCAATGTAAGCTCCTAAAAGTTAGGAACCCATTGCACATAACTAAAATTCATGCCTCTAACTTGAATTGACTGAGCTAAACCCTATTTTTTAGGAATCAACTCAAGCAGGTTGAACTTCAACTGATTAACTTGAATTTAGTGTTCTTAACTGAGTGACAAGAGCCATGTCAGCTCAGTTAACTCCTCCAAGTTGTCTGATGATGTAGAATTTCGAATTTATTAAATTTTAATCAAGTCAAAATCGCAATTGAGACTTTCTTGTTGCATTTTCAATAACTTCATACTTTTTAAGAGGAAATGGAGAAAGTTGAGCAGTTTCATGCTAAGTAGTCAAATATTGATTCAATTAAGAATAATAAAACATGGATTTTGGTTGAGTTTCCATCAAGTAAAAACGAAATTGGTTGCATATGGATTTCTAGAACTAAGTGTAATTTATGACATGTTTGACAAGTATAGGGTGCAATTAGTAGCCAAATTCTATGCAAAAAAGGAAAGACTAACAATAAAAAAGTTTTTAAATTTAGAGCTAAGATCATAACCATAAGAACTATCTTTTTCAATGTAGAATTATATCAATGTAATGCTCATACAATAGATATCAAAATATTTTTTTCTAAATGGGTGGATAGATAAATAAGTTTTCATGGAACATCCACCTCGAAACATGGAACTTAGTTGAAAACCTAGTCTATAAATTGAAAAAAAAGGGTTGTATGTGTTGAAAAAAACACCTATAGTTTGTTATTTACATATCAATGAGTGTTTCAAAGAAACAAGATTTAAAACATATGACAAAAAATAAAATATGTATGTGAAGATTGCTACAAGTGGTAGATGATTTAATTCTAATCTGTAAAATTGATGATTTAATTTTAATGGGTAATGTTGGTGATTTAATTATAATGGGTAATTTCGAAAACTATATTGTAAAAGTGAATAAAGGCCTAATAAAAGCCCTTGAAATGGAAAACCTTGGAGTGTTGCATTATTAATTTTCTATGGAAGTATAACAAAAGTAAAAAGAAATATCCATGTTTTAGTCTAAGTGTGTCAATAACTTGATCACAAAATTAGAAATTAAAATTATAATGGTTGTGACACACCTATGGATCTTAGAGAATAACTAACAAAGATTATTGTTGGTTATTCAGTGTATGAGTGTACCAAATAAATTCAGCAAGTTGGAGTTATTGGTGCAAATAAAATGTTGAAGGGTATAAGTGTGAAGGTTGAAAACAAATTTAATATTCCCTTAATGTGAAAATATCCAAAGTTGATAAAAATAATTGTATAAAACCTATATGATACCTCATTCATGGATTGATTCCAGGGTATGGAGAAAGAGAAGGTAGATCCACCTAGTGGATGTAGAAATTGCAAGACATTTTCTATTTCTAATGAAATCGAACTGAAATCAAGAGACAAAAGTTTCTTCTATTATTCTACGAAAAGGAAAACACATGATAGAAACACATGCAATAACAAGCAACCATCAAAACACAAGGAACACAATTATTTTATAGGGGAACCCAACTGGGAAAAACCCCTTCGCTTCTTTTCATTAATTCATATGAGAATATGGATCAATTATAATGACTTGCTTCAATCCTGAAGCACACCCTGCATTGCAAATCTCGTCTCCTGCACTGACCAACACTTATCCAAAATAGGCCTCAACTATCCTCCTATTTCATTGCGCAATCCTGGAAGAAATTAGCGCCTAAAAAATAGGATAATTCCCTATTTCCTTGCGCAAATCCTGAAGGAATTAACAACCTACTCAATGCAAAAACATTGTACACTCAACTAGTATACAATTGATAATTATGATGTGCCTTTCCCTCCACTCCAACTAGGCAATTTGAATTCCATGCATGACTAGGACTAATTTTAGTAAATTCATCAATTAACTAAGAGATCAATGACTTAACAAATGTTACAACTACTCAATTGAACTCCTACTAACTCCACTAAATACTAGAGATCATTTAATTGAGTTTAACTAACAATAACTCCACTAGATTGCTAAATTTTAGCAATCAACCCATGCACAAATATATCTCTAGAATATAACTCGAATTTAGTGAATTAACTAGGAGGAAAATCCATTTGACTCCACCTAACTGCAATCCAAGTCATCTTACTGATGTGGAAAACAAAATTTCTCCATTTGACTAAGGCACAAGTCAAATGAAGCCTTTTCTTCCTACATTTTAACAGTGAAGTCTCATTGACAATCTTACACACATTGAAAAATAAGCAAGAAAAAATACAAATCCTTCATAGGGTTTATAGGTTTAAAATCAAACTCACAAGAAGATATAACAATAATTATTTAAATGTATATTTAAATGGGTGAAAGAGAACCTAAACCTTTGTATTAATGAGAAGTGGGAAATGGAAGAAATTTACATGATAACACCTAGGAGAAGCCAACAAGGTGATCTTTTGGATTTCTCTTTTGGAGGATGTCATCTTCTTTTATGATCTCCTTATGAATAGTATTTGAAAGAAGAAATATCCTTAGTGAAGGAGATAACATCTATACAAACCCCAGTGATATGCAATGAACTTGATGTAGCAAGTGACTAAATCTCAAAATACACTTTTGCAACATAAGCTTGCATTCATTGAACCCATGTAACTCATGAGATATCCATGTATTTATCATTTTCTCTAGAGAATGGCATATGTGGGAAGTGAGGATGTTTCCCAAGTTAATCCATGCAATTTCCTTGAAAGCTTCAATACATATTCACAACTACCAAATACACAATCTTTCAAGTTTTTCCTACCTTCAAGTTCATTACATGGAAATCAATAGATTATATTATAGTATGTGGATCACATACAAGAACTTTGCACAAGTATTGAAGTATTACCCACACAAACTAAGAAACATGTATAAATGATGGTCCATGCAACATGATTTGATTTTCATTCTTTGTAGATAAAGGAGATAAATACTTCCCAAGGCTCTTACATTTATTGCAAAAATAAAAATCTCTTGAAATCTCATTTAAAATTATGTGTGTTTATTTTGTCTACTTCTCCTATTTTTGGGATGTGTTGTGTGGATAAATATATATGATAATACATAATTGGATAAGTCATGTTTTTCATCTTAGAATAGTTTATACATCTTAAAAATCTCTTGTCATCTCATGTAGTATCTGATGAGCTCCATCATTAGAAATGTTTGGAGGGGTTAATGGTCACCGTTTTTTCCTTCTCAGATATATTTTTCTTGCATTTTATTATTATTTCGTTTTATGATGCTAGTATAGGTGGTGATTAAGGTTAACATACTCTAAGTACCTAATATGAGGTTAAGTGCAGAAAATCATAATTTATTAAGAATTTTTATAAATATTTTATCATAAATACTTGGAGGAGACATCAAGGAGAAATTATAGGAGGATTTTCCACCCTAAATTCTCTCTGGAAATTCGAACTCCAAAGGCATCCAAAGGATCCCAAGGATTCTCTCCAGCAATTTGAATTCCAAAGGTAGCCAAGCAACTCAAAGA
This sequence comes from Pinus albicaulis, assembly GCA_034641835.2. Lineage (NCBI taxonomy): Eukaryota > Viridiplantae > Streptophyta > Pinopsida > Pinales > Pinaceae > Pinus > Pinus albicaulis. The sequence goes on along the minus strand of CM076574.1, from coordinate 3,819,832 downwards.
GGAGTGTACTTAATCTTTGTTTACTAGGAGTGAAGAGGACTCGATCACCATTTTCTAGGGAGTTTTTGGTAGTTACCCTGTAGAATAAATAGAGTAGAGATAGAGCTAGGAGGAGTTAGTCAATACTAGTCAGGAAATCTATTTTAGTTGGAACTTTGTTGCAAGCTATTGAAATTTTTCTTTTACTCAATGATCAAACTTTCAGAGATGTATGAGGTTATTCTTTTATGAAATGAGCAGACTGGTTTCATTTTATTGATTTAAGTTTCAGAGATCTAGGTGTAGAAATTAGTAGACACTAAGCATGCATACATCTAGATTCCCCTGATCTCACAATATTTAACTTCTTGCAAAATACAAAATCATTCCACTGTTAATATTTTGCAGAAAATTAATTGCAAACACATGTGAAGCATAAATAAATACAATCGCACATAACACAGTTGTTTAACAGGAAATCCTGAAGCTGAAAGCCCTAAATATCATATATTATGTATCATGGAGATCATGTAACAATCTCATACAAAGCTTAGTACATCAAGCTCTCAGTACAATCAATCATCAAACACTAATTAGAAGAAATCTGCAAATCCATGCACTGATTTCTTGCCACCTGATAGCCTGCCTCCATTGTGCAATCCCTGCTGAAGAATAGCTCTGAATGAATTTGAATTACCTTTTCCTTGACTGCGCAATCCTCATTGGCAACTCCAATGTGTGTGTGGTGCAATCAATGCATCACTATAGTCACAACAGATGGTCCATCTTTCCCTTTCACCTATCTCTCCACTGGGTCTCCACTGGAACTCACATGCACTATAGTTAACTGTTGTATTTTTTCAGTTGATTAATGAGTTATTATTTGGGAATTAATTAACTAATTAATTCACTCCACTCTCACTAGTGTATCATTCAGTTAGACTAGATACAACTAGCTCAACTGAGTTTAACTCCATTAACTGAGTTAAACTGAATAACAACTCCATGAACTACTCTTCCAACTCTGTCATAACTTTTCCACTTCAATTCTAACTGAGTCCTCCATGCATGAACTACCAATTAACCCTAGGAATTGCTTAATTCCTTCAGCCCAATGATTTTCCAAACCTGTGCACTGAAACTAAGTGCTCCAAGAGAATAAGTTGATGTTTATTGTCAGATTATTATTAAGAGCTAATAATAATCAACACTTATATTTTTAGATCGATGATCTATAAATAGACTTCACCCAATATTCTAAAAATTGGATTTCATATATTTTTCCAACTTGACCAACCATCCACAAATAGCATCTTGCAACTTCTGAAATATGATCACCATGTCTAAAAATAGACATAGTCTAAAAATATACTTGTGCCAAAAAAATCCTGCGGGCCCACTTAGTGAAGGCGACTCTTTTCACTAAGCTCATCATCTTGTTGAATCTCAACACTAGGTGCATGGGTTAGGGCCCAATCCATGTGCCTCAGCCTCTCTGTTGTATTGTTTCTTTGCTTTTTGTCATTTCATTAGCTTCGCTTCTGATAATTTCATTTATGTTTCAAGTTGATGCTTAGTTTTTTATTTCAGTATGTTGTTGTAGTTTTCATTTTCTTGTGAGTGATAGAATGGAGGAGAAAAACCAAGAATATTTTTGGATCAAGACGCCCTTCTCATCTCTAGAAATAGAGCTCGAGGAGGGTGAACCTTCCCATAGACCCAAAAACTGGTTTCTTTTCACTTTATCTGATATTAGAAGTAGAGTTGCATTACCATTTTCCAGCGTTCCTTTGCACGGTATTTTTCACGCATTTATCGATTTCTCGTGCATAAGATCGGTAGAGTTGTTTGCAAGACGTATTGTTAAAAACCCAAAGCTCTGTAGCGCTTCCCCACATCATTTTCCATCGTTTTTACGCCCTCCATTCCCTCCTTTTTATACTTATTCCAACTGTTGCACCCACCTTTATTCCCAAAAACACTTAAACCCTTCAGCCCGCCTCATTCCTTTGTTTTTATCGTTCACAATTGCCTTGCCTCTTTTAATGCAAAATGCTTTAAAAAACATTAGAACTCAACCTCCATCTTTCCTCCTCAAAACCCCGCTACCGTACATCGCAAATTGCAACCCGAAATTCTTTCCCTATTCTTTTAACACTTACCACTTGGTTCTGCCAATTGCGATATTGCAATCTCGCATATCGCAGATCGCGCCTTTTCCCTTTTTCCTTCGAGACTTACTGCAACCGCAATCGCATTTCATTTTTGTGCAATCGTAGATTGCAACTTTTACCTTTACTCCTTAACACTTACCGCTTTCAAAACTCCGATTTAATATCGCCGACGCATCACAGATCACAAATCACAACCTTTTTTTCTTTAAAACGTACTGCTCCAACTTCGCGATATTGCGATTGTGATACCAGTCCCACCTCCACGTCACCACTCCACATCACATTTCGCAAGACTTACCTCATCACACTTCGCTCCCACTCCTGGGCAACCTTTCAGCTATCCCTTTACTGTTGTGATATTGTGATTGCGACATCGCATATCGCAACCTTTGTCCTCTATCGCACTCTGCCATCACACTGTTTAAATTATTCCACTCCAATGCCTCTTTGCACTTCAACAAAGATTTAATCATGTTTAAACTGCCCTATTTCCACTTCAAAGCCTCGTTTCATGTGTTAAGCCCTCCATTAGCCTCTTTATCCCTTTTCTTTCCTCCAAGTTGCAAATCAACATCTTTTCAATTAGAATTAAGTCAGGATAGCTTAGTTGCATGAGTAGAAGCATGATAGATAGACCATAAGATAAGTAGATTACATTTAGCCATTTGGCCAGGTTAAGTATGGTTTAGAATTAGTTTCCTTTCTGCCATTTATTTTCAGCAAGTTAAATTAGTTTCCTTTATGTCATTTATTTTCTGCAAATTAAATTAGTTTCATTCTTGTCATTTCTTTTCAGCAATTTATTTTAGTTTCCTTTCTGTCATTTCCTTTCAACAATCTGCTTTTCAGTTTTTATCATAGTTTAAGAAATAGCACCCTTTTGTAAAGCAGAAGAGGATGACATGAATAGAGTGCATTTGTTGTGTATATAGAACTGTCACCTCCAATTTTGTACGAACCTCGGGTTGATAAAGTAAAGTAGGGCAGCCCCTGGGAGTTGCAGTACTCTTGGTGTAATCCAGGGCTCACCAGTATCCAATATTAGTTGTGTTATTTATGACAAATGTGGATAAATCTCATCCCAAACAATTTCTAGCCAAGATGTTAGTTGGGATGCAATATGACATGGATGTGCGATTGTTTCCAGCTACAAATTTTACAAGTATGCCTCTTAGAAACAAAAAATGAGGTGATAAGTTTATATCATTGAATGAGCTATGATGGTAGGTTACAAAATTGAATGATTTAGGTAGATTGATGATAGAAAGGGTGAGTAGTGGCAATAGGATAGCGCAATAAATCATGTTCTTAAATAATTGAACTAGTTTTAAACAATTGAATAAGTCATTTTTTACATCTTAGAATAGTTTATACAACTTTAAATCTCCTCTAATATCATATATTATCCAATATTGGGTGTGATATATATTACAAATGTGGATAAATCTCATCCCCAACAAGTGTTATTTGAGATGTCAGTTGGGATGTAGTTTTACATGGATAAGGGATTACTTTTAACTATAGCGTTTACATCCTAGAAACAAAAAATAAAGTGATAATTTTATATATTTTAATGGCTAAGATGGCAGGTTGTATATTAAAAAAAAATTATCAAAACAATGATAAATGTAGGATCCACCCATTGAAACCCTAGGCTTTGTGTCTTAGGCCTGCGGTACTATGTAGCGTGGTGTTCTATAAAGCAGTTCTCGGTGTTAAAATATCTTGATTTGGCTTAATTTTTCCATGATGACATTGATCAAAGCACTCTCAGGTGTCACCGCCTTGGTTTGAATGTGGATCTCATTGCCCTGACTTTCATTGGTTGATTATCTTCTCATCAGGTAAATCCCTCTATCCATTTGATTTTTTATATCGATCGGGAAGCCCATCATGGCCTATCCGGCCCAAGTTTCTCAAATTTCCCAGGATTTTTTTGCATTTAACAATTTGGTTGCAAATGGACCAAAATTTCAAAAGGCCTCTCCTTCAAAATTCGTTCGGTGATATCCAAAAGATAGTAATTTTAGATCCTCAAGAGAAATCTAGGGCTCTTCAATTAGAATATAGGGGTTTTGTTGGCCAATTCACAGGTTTATGTCCTTCCCCTCGATCAGCCAGATCTTGTATCAAGACTAATTGTAAGCCTAAAATGAAAGCAGAAGTGGTCTCTTCCTTTATTGGGAAAGGCTTATTCACCTTTTATTGTGAACTTCAGGAGGATCGAGATCTAATATTCACAAGCATAACATATTTCATGGGACCACAGGGGTTATATATGGATCAATGGAACACTAAATTCAACTCGGATTTCAATATCTCTATGGTTGTTCCAGTCTAGGTCAAGTTAGTATACCTACCTCTCCATTGCTGGAATGATGCCACCTTCAGGCTTATTGGTAACTCTTTGGGAAAATATATTGACTTTGTTGAGCCCCAGGAAGGACTATTTGCATGTACCGCAATATGTGTTGAAGTTGATCTGGAAAAGGGGCTTCCAACAGCAATAAAATTGTGCATGAATGATTGGACCCATATCCAAGAAGTCGATTACAATCAACTTCCCTTAAAATGTCATATCTTTCATGAATATGGACATTTCTCTAGGAATTGTACCAAATCTCCAACTATCCAAGAAATTCAAGGAGATAAATGGATGCAAACTCAAAGAAGAAGGGGCCCTAATAAGAAGCAACACCCTCAACAAGGGAAGATTGCTCAACAACCTAAAGAAATTGAAAATACCAATAATTCCAGTGCTAATAAAGAAGGTACTAGTCAATATGGAAACCACAGAGGTGAAAATAATAAATTTGAAGCACTATAAATTCTAAACAAAGAATAGGGAACCTCACATAAATATACAGAGCTAGGCCTTCAAAACCCCCCTTCTCACAGCCTTAAGAAAGTATCAGATGGAGATAATAAAACCCTCCAAAAATCCCCAAGTACATTAGTTGACATGTCAGAGGAGGAATAAGATGCCTACCTATCATCAAAGGAAGCCAAAGGTCCCACCCTCACAGCCATTTCAGCCGATGAAAAATCAAAGACTGAAAAAACCAGAGAAATGGAAAGGAAAACTCGATGCATAGGGACGAAATCAAATAGGGGAATCCACATCAAATAAATAGAGAAAGATAAAGAGTTGGGATATAAAAGTACAATACCTTTCCCAATGCCATATAACATATCATGGAAATAAATAAGGGGAAAAGGGTGTAGCAGTAGGCCCCTCAAAAGGGAAACCCATTCTAAAAGTAAGTAAAGAATATCATCTCTTGGAATTGTAGAGGCCTTGGATCCAACAAGAGAATTGCAGAAGAAAAATCATTGATTGTGAAATAAAATCCAACCGTATTCGTCTTCCAGGAGACTAAGTTCGATCAGAATGATTTCTCATCTAAGAACAATAATATATGGAATAAGAGCTCCAGCCTTTTGGTCAGTTCTTGGGGTACTTCAGGAGGTTTATGTACTTTATGGGATCCATATCAACTAAAATTGTTGGATAGTAAGAAGATGCAACACTAGATTGCCACATCCTTCAACATGGTAGCCCTGAATCAGGTATGCGCTATACGAAATATCTATATGCCTATACTTTTCCATGAAAAATAAGAGTGTTGGAAATCTATAATGGGTCTAAAAGACTAATCCTTCAACATAAATTGTATCATCAGTGGAGATCTCAATATGACCCTTCATCAAAATAAAAAGAGACGAGAGACACTAGTTATGGATTCTTTCCAAGAATCTATGCAGGACCTAATTAGCTCCCTTCAACTAATAGACATCAAGCCCCCCAAGTTGTGATTTTCTTGGAACAACAAGCGATCTAGACCAAGGAATATTATTGCATGATTAGATATATTTTTGGTTTCTGACATCTTTGTTGCTTTGAATCTCAAGATTTAACCTTTTATCCTTCCTTGGAATGGATCAGATCACAAACCTATTCTATTGAAAATTAGTACACCTCATAATTATTGTCTAATTCCCTTTAGATTTCGGTGCTCTGGCTCCAATATCCCATCTTTTCAGATGTTGTAGATGCTTCTTGGGTTAAGTGGTTAGATGGCATCCCAATTGGTATTTGGGAAACCAAAATCAAGAGGCTTAAACAAGACATCAAACTCTGGATAACTAAAGGTAAATCAACAATCAAACTTAGTTCATGGCATTGCAAAATCAAGTAGAACGTATCTAGTCTCAAATAAAAGCAGGGTTTTCACAAAATATCTATTGCATCATGAAGTTAAAAACTTCTATTTGTACCACACACTCCTGAAATAGGAAGAGGAGAACTGGAGGTTAAAATCAAGAAGTTTTTGGTTAAAATATGGAGATAGGAACACTAAATTTTTCCATATTCAAGCTAAAAATAGAGAGCAGAAAAACAACATATCAGAAACACGTCACTAGGGACAAAAAATATTTTTATTTAATTCAAGAGGCAACAATTGATCACTTCAGTAACTTGTATTGGGCCCCAGATCAATTATTTTTTTAGGAGGATCTCTTCATGTTGGAACATATTCCTGAGTTAGTTATGGAGAAAATGAACAATCTTATCATAGTCCCTCCCTCCATGAAAGAAATTAATTGGTTTGTCTTTTCCTTCCAGTCAGACAGGACCCTGGGTCCGAATGTCTTCCTGGCTCTTTTTATCAGCCATTTTTGGATATTATCCATAGATATTTGAACAAAATGATAGGATATTTTCTCAAGCATTTGTGCATAGGAGGATGATCAATTCCTCATTTTTTTCCTTTATCCCGAACGAGAAAAATACTTCTTCCTTTGCCATATTTCAGCTAACTCATTGTGCAATGTCTCTTACAAGATCATCGCTAAGATTCTGGCAATGTGTCTCAATAAATTTCTCACATCCATCATTATTGGGGAGAAAAATATTTCATAATGTAAGTATGATTTAGGAAGCGATTGATTCTAGTTGGTGAAGTGTGGATCAAGGCATGGTTATAAAAATAGGCATGGAAAATGCATGTGATAGAGTACACCACAACTTTCTTTTCAAAGTTATAAAAAAAATGGGCTTCCATGACCAATTTATTCAATGGTTGGTTGTGTATTGGTTCTCCTTGGACCGCCACTCTCATCAGTGGGAGAAGAAATCGTTTCTTCAAAGCCTCCAAGGGAGTAAGACAGGGTTGCGCCCTTTCTCCATTTCTATATATCATCTTGTCTAACTCTCTGAGCATGATATTGGAGTTCAAAATAAGAATTGATCATTTACCAGGGATTCAATTCTCTGCTAGTGTCAGAAGCATCAAACATCAGAAATTTGTGAATGACATGATTCTCTTGGGTGGAGCTTCTGTAGTGATTGCTAAAATATACAAGAAGGTGTTGGAAAATTTTCCTACGTCCTAGGGGGGATTTTTAAATGAGGTTAAATCACAAATATACTCATGGAACATCAGTACAATTCGTCAAAATAAAATTTCAAAGGTGTTTGGATTCAAAGTGCTAAAGGATTAGGCAGAGTTCAAATACTTGGGAATACCAATTTGCCTAAATGATCCTTCCTTAAAATCATGGCAAAACATTATATACAATATTAAAATTGAAATGGAGAATTGGGGAGCTCGTTGGATTAATCTGGTAGGCATAACAAACCTATATAAAGTGGTCTTTCTTATCATTCCCTTGTTCCAATTTTTGGTTTTATTAGCGCCCAAGGACATTTTACACATATTGGGAGTTCATCTGTGAAAATTTATCTAGGGAGGTAATTCTTCCACCAAAAAGTTTCACCTTATAAAATGGGTTATGATTAGAGCCCCAAATCTCCATGGGGGTCTTGGTATCAGAGAACTTGATTTGATGAATATCACATTGGGGATAAAATTAGATTGAGAAATGAGGACTCAACCAAATTCTTGGTGGGTAAAAATTTTGAAGGAAATATAAAAACAATCCTCGGAGGTATAACATCAATCAAGGTAGTTTTCCCCTATCTAGAAACTTACTTTTCCATCCTCCTTTCTAATATAATATCACCTCTCCTGGATACCTAGGAATGAAGTAAATATCATATTATGGGAATATTCAATTCTTCAACAATCTTTGATGGAGAATGTGGAGGAATTACACACCCTAATTTATCGTCTGTCTTCACGGATTTAATACCTTGGACACATCTCTAACTGGAATAATGATGGGTCTTGTTTGGATAGGAATTTAGGGGATCTCCCTGGTCATTGTTTGGTCAATTTAGTGTGTCTTAAATTGCTACATTAATTTTTCAATCCGGGATTCGTAAGCTGACAAAGTGTGGCGCACTATATGTGCAAGATAACCTATCTCTTACTTTTTTGTCGTTTTTGGTTTTTTTTTTTTCCTTTTTATCTTGGTTGGTTTCCTAATGTGAGATGGAAATTCTAAAAGACAAGTATGGTTATGATTGTTCAAGGCAATGATGTCCTTTATAATGATTTACCAAACTTCAAACTTCAAAAGGATTTTGAAACATATAATGACAAAATTAGTTCCTAAAAGGAAATGAAAATGTGCCACTATTCTAGTTAAACAAACAGTGAACTATTGATCATGAAAACCATTACCCTTGCTGCTGTCTAAACACAAAAGAAACTGTACTCAAAGAAAAGATTGCAAGTAAAGTAAAACTAAAATCAAATTACATCAACTCATATTCTGATCCCTCACCATTAGTCTCACTATGGCTTTCGGAGGTAATCATAAACAACTTGAGCAATCTGATATCTAATTTGCAGAAAAATAAACTAATATCAAATTACACACTCATACTTCAATCCCTCACCATTAGTCTCGCTATGGATTTCGGAGGTAACTGATAATGACATGAGAAATTTAATATCTATCTTGCAGAAAAGTAAACTAATATCAAACTATACACTCATACTTCAATCCCTCACCATTAGTCTCGCTATGGCTTTCAGAGGTAACTGAAAATGACATGAACAGTTTAATATCTAACTTGCAGAAAAGTAAACTAATATCAAACTACACACTCATACTTCAATCTCTCACCATTAGTCTCGCTATGGCTTTCGGAGGTAACTGAAAATGACATGAGCAATTTAATATCTAATCTAACTACTAAAGAAAATGTGTAAGACTGAAATAAACAAAACAGTGCTGGAATTAAAAACTAAGAAAAAGAAATCAGCAGAAGGAAAATATTGATTCCATGTCATTAGTCATTATAAAATGATGTGCAAATGCCCGGGCTACCTATTGTAATCTGGAACAAAACACTGATCAGTTAACAACAACATAAAACATAAAAGATTATGGACTGAAGTAAAATGTAAAGCATGAAAGATTATGGACAAAGATGAAACGTGAATACCATGAAAGATGTAATATATATACACGTGAATGACTATGGCACAATGAATGTAAAGAAATGAAGCATGAAACTATACAGTAATACACAAAACCTCAGCTTGTGCAGGGGCCCTCTGCACAATCCTCGGGAAGCAGCTTTCAAATACGAATTACGCTTATGAACAGAGTCTTATCATATATTAAAATGCGGTCATAACAGAGAAATAATGTCACAGCACAATGGCGACGCAATTACATTACGGAGCTAACTATTATGCGTATGAGAACGCATTATTTATAACAGAGGGTGATATAACTAATTTCCTAAAGTCTGCGCTGATGGAAGACACGTGAACCACCACGTCTAGAGATCTAGCATTATGGTCGCTGTGAGGATTAAATCTATGGAGAGTGGCTGTTGGATTCGGCTTATGGAGTCGTTTATAGGTGTTGATGTGTCTCCCGTGATTTAGAAACGGCCACGCAAATCTCCACGTGATGAGAAACAGAGTTCTGTCACCGTGGGACTCTTCGGTTGACCACCACTTGGCCACCTTTGACCACAGCCTTCTTAGGTGAATTCGACTGAGCCAATAGGACACGATCCATGTCCATGTCATTTCTAACTTGCCCATGTGGCTCGATTTGCCTGAAGACACCTGCAATATAGACTTTAACAAAATGGCTGCGGAAAGTTGCAGCAGCTGTGGAAAGTGACAAGATTCCGCAGCTAAATGAGCAAAAATATAAATCAAATAGTAGACACAAAACATAGTTAAAAACCATTTTAGATTCTCTTTTACAATTAATATTCAATGACATTTATGACTTAGAAGGTCCAGGTGAATGAAAAAGGTCTAGAAAGGTGTATAAGAAAGATGTAGATTTGAGACTCAACATACCCCCACTGTGAAGGTGTTGCATGTCCTCATGCAACCAAAATTTTCATAATCCTTCTTTCAATTCATATGCCTTGACACTTCAGTCAGTACATCCAGTCCTCTCCTCCTCTTCCTTGGTGTTGCTAACATCCTGGGCTTATTCATCAAGCATCTAAATTTGATATTAACCAATGCTCTACTTAACTTCTGGCATTTCTTCTTCAATTTCCTGTTCTTTTTCTGCCATAGTCCTAGATGTAGCATGGTATTGTCATGAATGATCTTGTCCAATTTTCTTTGTTCCTTTAATGCCTCATTTTCATTTTTAATGTGTCTATTTAAAACCTCCAACTCAAAGACTTCTTGTTTCAATGATTGGACTAGATCTTCTTGTGCTGTGTGAGGCTGAGTGGATGAAGTACTGGGACCCGTGGCTGATTTTTCTAAAGATTCTATATAATCATACACTTCTTGTTGCTTTGGGTCTATCTCAGGTGTCATTTTCATTGGGATGTCCCCAAAATGCCGTGGAGGAGTATTGTCTTCAAAATCTGGCTGAAAAGGGCTCATGTCAACATCTGGCTGAGAATGAGATGGACTATGTTCAATGTCTGACTGAGAATGAAATGAACTATGTTCATTGTCTGACTGAGAATGAGATGTACTATGGCCAGATGGAGTTTGTTCAGATGTTTCTTCTCCCAAATCAATAAAATGGGGTCCTTTCGTTTGTGTTTTCCTCAACTTCCCTTTAAGCCTGGAACTTCTTCTTACACGCTGTGGACTACTGTCTTTTTGCTTTTGTTTTCCTTTCCCTCTCTTTTTGGCCATAGATGACTGTTCCTGAAGGTGAAATAGTCTCTCAGATAACACTTGATGATCTTCTTCTGAAGAAGGAGTTTGATGCATAGCCTCAATGCTTTTTCTCTCTTTTGATTTTATTGGCTTTTTACCCTTGGTTTCTTCCTTCCTCCTTTTTGACAGTCTCTCTTCTCTACTAGTTCTTTCAACTGTAGTAGTAGGAGTGCTTTGAGTTTCATCATTTTTTCTCTTTCTCCTACTCCTTCTTGATGTACTGCCTTCAGGAATTTCTTGGGGTTCTTCAAAGAAATTTCTAATCAAAAATTGTTCCCATGTGTCATTTTTCTCTTTTAACTGTTTTTCAATCAGAATTTTCACAAGACCATGGTGATACAGATGTGGTTCCACATCCCCTAAATGCTTCTGGACGGTCACAGACATCTTCTTCAAACTATTTAATAAAAATAATGGCAGATTGAGGGTCTGGTTGTCTAGAAAATTCATCAGCAATCGGGTATGATACATATACATTGACCCAAAACGACCCTCACAGGTGATAAATTTTTGAATAACTAGCAATAAAATAGCCCTCTTTTTTCAAAGCATGAACAGGAATTCCCCTTTTAAAAATAGTTACATCCATACCTGGGTTACGTAGGATTACTCTCCAGGCTTCATCACTAATACTCTTGTTCTTGAACCAGCGTTCACCTTCTTGAGGAAGTTCTGTGGTAGCTGCTATGGATGCCTCATTCACCGTAAATTTGAGGTCCCCAATCTCTACCTCATGACTATTGAAAGACCTTGCAAAAGCTTTTGTCACCTCTTTATGGTAGCCTCTAAACTTTTGGATAAACCGAAGCCACTTTTCCCTTTTCAATATATCTCTGACTTGCGGGTATACTTCCATGAATTTAGGTCCTTCTGGTTTTGTTCTCAACAACTGACCCATCCTTCTTTCTGCTCTTTAAAACTTGTCTGCGTGAGGAGGGTTCAACAGAGGTAAGACAGATGAATGAGTGAAAATGAGCACGATTTATGGAGGAGACCAGTGACTGTAGGCGGATATCAAAGAATGGGTATACGGAATGTAGCGTAACAGAGAACAAAATGGGGTGAAGCGGAACAGAGAAGGGTTACGTGAGCACGGTGGAAATGCAGCTGTGAGATCAATAGAACAGTAGGAGAAGTATAACGCATCCGGCAGTATTTAAAATTGGGTGGCTGCAAAGTAAATGTAAGCACGTTTATGAAACAGCTACAGATTTTATGTGGCTGAAAGAAGCCGTAGTCAAATCAACCACGTTTCATCATCACAGGTGGAGTATCGGAGTATGAGTAAAGATCGGAGGCTTGATTATGGGACCGTTTGAAAATGAATGCAAGGATTGTGGGAGGATCATATAGAGATCGTGGAATGGTTACGGAGTTTGTCAACACAATCATTGCATATAATGGAGCTATGGTTTATAACTATGTAAAAATGTGCTTAAATGCCATTTGAAATAAATTTTACTCATACCTTGGAATTCTTGCCATTTTTCATTGGTCTTCAATTAGTTGCTCCTCATTGATATCTTGAATGCCCCATGTCTTCATAATATGTCTTCATACCTGCATTTGATTTCATGATTTTTGAACTAACATTTGGCTGTACATTTTTTTGAAAAACAGAGTGGTAGCTGCAGAAACTGCTTCCGGCTGCGGAAACTGGTGTCAGCTGCGGAAACAGGTGTCAGCTGCGGAAACTGACACAGCTATTATTTGGGTGAATGGAAATAGATGGATGATAACTGACTGAATGAAAATGGTCATGAAAGAAAATTTATTGGTGAAATGAAATGAAATAGATGAAATGAAGTGAAATGGAATGAAGTGGAGTGAAATGAAGTGGAATGAAGTGGAATGGAATGGAGTGGGTGGTCACAAAACTTGTGAAATGAAAGAGAGATTTTATTTTATTTTTGGAAAATATAGGGTGTCAGGTGTTCCTGATTTTCACCCTACATTTTTTGTATAAGACTGTCAATCAATGATTGGTTTTCAGGCTTATACAAAAAAAAAAAAAATCTTTTTTTATTTTTTTTATTTTTTTTAATTTTTTAACTGAACAGAGCAAAGGCTAGGCGGGTGGAGAAGAAGAATTCTTCTGTACCAACCTGATTGCATAATTTTCTTGAAACATTTTGACAAATTCCTCTTTTGAGAGTGGCTTATGATAGACTTTTAATCTGTGGCCATTCACAATAAGAGGAGTTTGAAATTCATCAATGGTCTTGATTCTTACCGCTCCATTGCTAAAGATCTTATCAATCTCATATGGCCCAAGCCAATGAGTCTGAAATTTTCCTTTAAAATCTTTAAACTTGGAATCAAATAGCAATGCCCAATCTCCTTCTTGAAACTTCTTCTCTTTGATGTATTTGTCATGCCATTTAGCTCTTTGATATTGAACTAGATCGGTTCTTAGAATTGCCTCTTGTCTGATCTCATCTAGCTCATTCAACTGCTCCATTCTATGCTTTTGGGCTTCTGATAGATCCATCCCCAACTGAACTGCCATCTTGAAGGTTTTGACTTGGAACTCAATGGGGAGCAGGACTTCTTTCCCATAAACAAGTTCATAGGGAGAATGTCCTATTGTATTTCTCCATGTAGTTCTGTAGGCCCACAAGGCTTCAGGAAGCCTTTCTGCCCAATCTCTTTTGTGTAGATGAACAGTTTTGGTGATGATACTTTCGAGAACTTTGTTTGTAGACTCCACTTGACCATTTTCTTGCGGATGGTAAGGAGTAGATCTTCTGTGCTTGATTTTGTACTCTTCCATCAACTTCTCCACCGGGTTGGATGTGAATTGGCTTCCTTGATCTGTCACAATTTCTCTTGGAACACCAAAGCAAGTAAAAATATCCTCATAAAGAAAATTAACAACTGTATTTTCAGTAGCAGACACTAATGCTTTGGCTTCTACCCATTTAGTAACATAATCAGTACAAACCAGTATATACTTCTTTTGCTTAGATGGTGGATTAATAGGTCCAATGAAATATAAAGCCCATTTTTCAAAGGGTTCGATGAGTACCTGTGTTTGCAATGGAATTTCATTTGAAAGGGTAGGTTTCCCTACTCTTTGGCAGCTGTCACACCTTTTGACATATTGTTTTGCATCTTTGAAGAGGAAAGGCCAATAATATCCTAAAGAGAGGATTTTATAGGCTGTCCTTTTGTCTGCAAAGTGTCCGCCGCATGGTTCATCATGACATGCCTTAAGGATATCAGGCATTTCATCTTCCCTGACACATCTTCTGATCACAAGATCTGGCCCTGTTTTAAACAATTCGTTAGAAATCCATGAATATTTTGAACTCTCCTGAATAATCTTTCTTTTTTCACTTGGAAAAAAATGTGAAGCCAGTTTCCCTGTAACCAAATAGTTAGCAATATATGCATACCAAGGAGTCTTAATAGTTACTGCAAACAAGTATTCATCAGGAAACTTATCCTCTACAGGAGAATCTTCTTTAGTATTCTGAATCCTAGACAAGAAATCAGCTACTGTATTTTGTTTTCCTGGTCTATCCAACACAGTAATATTGAATTCTTGCAAAAGTAAGATCCATCTTGTCACTCTGCCATTAGTAACAGGTTTGTTCATTAAATATCTAATTGCAGAATGGTCAGTATGAATAAAAGTTTCATAGCCTGTTATATAATGTCTGAACTTATTGATTGCATGAACAACAGCTAAAAACTCTTTTTCAGTCACAGTATAGTTTAACTCTGTGGGAGTCAAATTTTTACTAGTATAATAAATGGCATAAGGAACTAAATATTTTTGACCCAACACAGCTCCTAGAGCTGTATCTGAAGCATCCGTAGAAATATGGAAAGGGAGTTTCCAATTTGGTCCTCTCAAGATAGGTGCTTCAGATATTCTTATTTTCAAAGTTTCAAAAGCTGATTGACAATCAGGATCCCATTTAAATTCACAGTCTTTTGTAAGCAATTTGAAGAGTGGAGATGCTATTTTAGTGAAGTTTTATATAAATCTTCTATAGTAACCAGTAAATCCTAGAAAACTTCTAACATCTCTTTGACAATTTGGAATAGGCAACTTGGAGATGACTTCAACTTTTGATCTATCAACCTTAATCCCATCTCCTGAAATATGATGTCCTAAAACAATCCCTTCGGTAAACATCATAAAGCATTTTTCATGGCTTAATGAAAGGTTTGTTTCTTTACATCTTATAAGAACTTTTTCCAAATTTTCTAATGCTTCTTCAAATGAATTACCATAAACTATAAAATCATCCATATAAACCTCTACACAATCATGGATTAGATCAGAAAAAATTCCTAGTACTGCTCTTTGGAATGTTGCGGGTGCATTACATAACCCAAAAGGAAGTACTCGATAGGAAAAATTTCCCCATGGACAAGTGAATGTGGTCTTATCTTGATCTTCAGGTGCTACCTGAATTTGATTATAGCCACTAAAACCATCCAAGAATGAAAAGTACTTTTTACCTGCTAATGTATCTAATACCTTATCGATAAAAGGCAAAGGAAAGTGATCCTTCAAAGTTGCTTTGTTCAATTCCCTGTAATCAATGCATACTCTCCATTTACCATTCTTTTTAGGTACTATAACCAAAGGAGAAACCCATCGGCTATCTGAAATTGGATAAATGAATTTTACATTGAGAAGTTTTTGGAGCTCTTCTTTCACTATCTCCCTAAGATTTGGATTCATCCTTCTTTGAGGTTGTCTGATTGGTCTACTGTTTTCCTCAATATAGATATGATGGATGCAAGTCTTGGGATCAATACCTTTCATGTCAGTATACTCCCATGCAAATGCAGTAGAATGTTTTTGCAAGATTTTGATTAGTTCTTTTTGTTGTGACTTTTCCAAATGTTTGTTGATATTCAATGTTTTCCTGGAAAAATCTCAATAGTAGAACTACCAAACTCTTCCATAGAGTAAAGAGACATTTGTCTTGATGATAAATATTATATG
Organism: Pinus albicaulis; assembly: GCA_034641835.2. NCBI lineage: Eukaryota > Viridiplantae > Streptophyta > Pinopsida > Pinales > Pinaceae > Pinus > Pinus albicaulis. The sequence goes on along the minus strand of CM076574.1, from coordinate 3,803,636 downwards.
TCAGATTCCAACTGAAATTGTGTGGGGTCATATTCTAAAGATGTCTCAAAATTTTCTAATGTGTTCAGAATTTGACTATCCTCACTGATTTCAGAAATGGTGAGAACAGGTTGTATAATATCCTCATCATCAACCCATTCATTGTCTCCTACTTCTGTGATTGCTTTTGTTGGAGGATACAAATTGAATTTCTTTGTCGAATTACCATTAGAAATGTACATATCCCCAGATCTACAACTAATGAAAGCATCAGCTGTGGCTAGCCAAGGTCTTCCTAAGATAAGTGGGTGCCCTCCTAGATTACTCTTGGGAGTCAAAAATCATAAAATCTACTGGATATTCCCAAGAATCTAAGGAGACTGAAATATCTTCTAATACACCATCTGGTTTAATAATTGATCGATCTGCAAGTTGCAGTAAAGTAGGTGTAAAAGAAGGTTAGGAAGTTTTAGCTGGTCCATAGTCTGTCTACTCATAATGTTGATAGCAGCCCCTAAGTCAATCAATGTGTTTGGAATTTCTATCCCATTTATATGTGTCTTGACAATTGGACTTCTTGGATCTACATACTTCTACATGGTAATTTTTCCCATCATAATGTCTGCAATCTTTCCTACCAGGTGGATTCTTCTTGTGTCCTTTCGCTTCCTTCCTGGTCTTTTGAAACTCAACTCCTTTATGGTTTTTGCTAGAATAGGAATTTCTCGAATGGCTTGTAGCAATGGAATCTTGATACAAACATTCTTCAATTCATCTAGAAAGTCATAGTTAGGCAACAAGATTTGTTTTTTCACCCCCTTATCAATTTGTAGTCTTTCCGGAAAAGGAGGTGTAGATGAAGATACAGGTTGCTCAACTATAGGAGTTGTGGATGTTAGCTTTTCTTTTTCTTTTTGAATTTTTGAATTTTGAAGAGATTCTTCCTCAGAACCCTTATTGACTTGAAGAGAGTCCTCCTCGGAGGTATCTTGCTCTTGAATGTCTATAGAAGGTTTTTCTAAAACTCTACCAGATCTGAGTTGTACATCGTTGAGAGGAACAATCATATAGGTAGGAAATTGTTGTCCTTCTACCATCTAAGTATTCTGAGGATTTTTATTATTAGGATTTGGCAATGGCTGAGCTGGAAGTTGATTTGTCTTTTTTTGGTATGGGAGCATGAGTTGAGGATTTGGATTTTGTTGAGAAGGTTGTTGTTGTGGAAATGGCAACGAAAGTTGTGGGTTTGGGTTTGGAAGTTGTGGAGCTTGTTGATTTTGAAAAGATGGAGGATATTGATAAAATTGAGCAAATCTCCCATAAGGATTTTGCATCCCTTGTACCCATGGCTGATATGGATTTTGATGTTGGGGCCAAGGTTGTTGCCAAGGATTCCAATTTGGTGGGGTTTGAAGATTCATAGGGTTGTTAAACCCTTGTATTTGTTGTCCCTACCAAGGTATTCTTGCAACAAAACAGAGAGATTCTACTGAATTTGGGTCTTCTTGAAAGACAGCTTTGAGTCCAGGAATTGAAGGACAATCCTTGGTCTCATGATTCTCTGAGAAAATCATACATGTTTCTAAAAATTTTGCATCCAAGGGACATTCCCTTAAAGCATGTTTCTTCCTACATTTCGGACAAAAGATGGCTAGAGCATCTGTTTCTGCTTTCTGCTTGTTTTGGATCTTAAGGGTGTCTAGTTGTTCACTAAGGCTCCCTAAGATATCAGTTTTGAATTCATCAAGCATATTTCCAATCTCTGCCCTACTTACTGATCCAGTTGCAGATTTGTTAGCCCTGATAAGAGAAGGATCCCTAGGCCCTTTTCCTGTTTTAAATTTTCCTCTTGAGAGATGGACACATAGTTCTGTTATGTCACGAAGTGGAAGTTGAGAAATGTCTCATTTCCCCATCATGTTTAAAATATCTATCCATTCATCTCTAATGGCTTTTAATATGAGGGCTTTCAAAGTTTCATCATCTAAGTTGCTCATCTTTGCTCTTTTCAAGTTGTATTGAAATCTTTCAAGTAAGTCTTCCAAATTTTCATCTTCTTTTTGCATCATTTTGAATACCTCATCTTTGTGATTGGTGGGCATACAATAGTCCAAGTATCTATCCAAAAATGTTTGTTTCATATCATTCCAAGTCCTAATAGATTGAGTGGTTAATCCCATGAACCATTTCAAAGCAGCTCCCTTCAATGTTGAAGGAAACAGTTTGAGTTTTTGAGAGTCTTCCATATAGTCATAGGTTCGGCACATGACTTCAAACTCAAACAAAAATGTTTCAGGATCCTCACTTCGCAATCCATAAAAGTTAGGGAGGACAGATGGTGAGATTTTTTTCATTGTTGTATGAGTTTCCTCATCAACTATAGGGAATCCAAACAAGTTGTCTCCTTCCCTATTTCTTCCATTATTACCTTCACCATTGTTGTCTCCATTGTTTCCTCCTCCTCTACCTCTACCTCTACCTCTACCTCCAAATCCATCTATTATTTCCTCTGCCATGATAGTTTCTTTAGATTCCTCAAAGTCCTCTGGTTCTTTTATTAAGGGAGGATGAGAGGGAGTCTCTTCCTTTTCTTCTTCAGGTGATTCTACTTCTTTGATTACAATATACTCTCCTGTAGAAGTAAAGAAAGGATCCTTTTCTAAATGAGATTTGGTAGGTGGTATAGGAGAATCCTCTAATTCAGCTGCTCCTTGAATTCCAAAAATCTTAAGGCTAGGGGTAGATGGTGGTGAATATTTTCTATGCCTTGAAGAATATGGAGTTGTGAAAATCGAACTCTTGGCTCTAGCTATAAACCTTCCCCTAGAAGCTCTGGCTCTATGCATGTCATTTTTATTATATTTTTTTTTTAAGTTGGGCTAATAATTCTCTTTCTGATCTTCCAGGTCACACTAGGTGCAAGAAGAGAGCATACTTAAGAAATTACTGAACCAATAACTCTCTTTTCTGATCCTCCAGATTACACTAGGTGCAAGAGGAGAGCATACTTCAAGAAGTTATCAAGTTTTCCCTTCTTTTTTATTGTTTTTTTTTTTAAGAAATTGGCTACCTAGTTACACTTCACCGGCAACGGCACCAAAATGTTTGGTCAATTTAGTGTGTCCTAAATTGCTACATTAATTTTTCAATCCGGGATTCGTAAGCTGACGAAGTGTGGCGCACTATATGTGCAAGATAACCTATCTCTTACTTTTTTGTCGTTTTTGGTTTTTTTTTTTTCCTTTTTATCTTGGTTGGTTTCCTAATGTGAGATGGAAATTCTAAAAGACAAGTATGGTTATGATTGTTCAAGGCAATGATGTCCTTTATAATGATTTACCAAACTTCAAACTTCAAAAGGATTTTGAAACATAGAATGACAAAATTAGTTCCTAAAAGGAAATGAAAATGTGCCACTATTCTAGTTAAACAAACAGTGAACTATTGATCATGAAAACCATTACCCTTGCTGTTGTCTAAACATAAAAGAAACTGTACTCAAAGAAAATATTGCAAGTAAAGTAAAACTAAAATCAAATTACATCAACTCATATTCTGACCCCTCACCATTAGTCTCGCTATGGCTTTCGGAGGTAATCATAAACAACTTGAGCAATCTGATATCTAATTTGCAGAAAAAATAAACTAATATCAAATTACACACTCATACTTCAATCCCTCACCATTAGTCTCGCTATGGCTTTCGGAGGTAACTGATAATGACATGAGCAATTTAATATCTAACTTGCAGAAAAATAAACTAATATCAAACTACACACTCATACTTCAATCCCTCACCATTAGTCTCGCTATGGCTTTCGAAGGTAACTGAAAATGACATGAACAGTTTAATATCTAACTTGCAGAAAAGTAAACTAATATCAAACTACACACTCATACTTCAATCCCTCACCATTAGTCTCGCTATGGCTTTCGGAGGTAACTGAAAATGACATGAGCAATTTAATATCTAATCTAACTACTAAAGCAAATGTGCAAGACTGAAATAAACAAAACAGTGCTGGAATTAAAAACTAAGAAAAAGAAATCAGCAGAAGGAAAATATTGATTCCATGTCATTAGTCATTATAAAATGATGTGCAAATGCCCGGGCTACCTATTGTAATCTGGAACAAAACATTGATCAGTTAACAACAACATAAAACATAAAAGATTATGGACTGAAGTAAAATGTAAAGCATGAAAGATTATGGACAAAGATGAAAGGTGAATACCATGAAAAATGTAATATATATACACGTGAATGACTATGGCACAATGAATGTAAAGAAATGAAGCATGAAACTATACAGTAATACACAAAACCTCAGCTTGTGCAGGGGCCCTCTGCACAATCCTCGGGAAGCAGCTTTCAAATACGAATTACGCTTATGAACAGAGTCTTCTCGTATATTAAAATGCGATCATAACAGAGAAATAATGTCACAGCACAATGGCGACGCAATTACATTACAGAGCTAAATATTATGCGTATGAGAACGCATTATTTATAACAGAGGGTGATATAACTAATTCCCTAAAGTCTGCGCTGATGGAAGACACGTGAACCACCACGTCCAGAGATCTAGCATTATGGCCGCCGTGAGAATTAAATCTATGGAGAGTGGCTGTTGGATTCGGCTTATGGAGCCGTTTATAGGTGTTGATGTGTCTCCCGTGATTTATAAACGGCCACGCAAATCTCCACGTGATGAGAAACAGAGTTTTGTCACCGTGGGACTCTTCGGTTGACCACCACTTGGCCACCTTTGACCACAGCCTTCTTAGGTGAATTCGACTGAGCCAATAGGACACGATCCATGTCCATGTCATTTCTAACTTGCCCATGTGGCTTGATTTGCCTGAAGACACCTGCAATATAGACTTTAACAAAATGGCTGCGGAAAGTTGCAGCAACTGCGGAAAGTGACAAGATTCCGCAGCTAAATGAGAAAAAATCTAATTCAAACAGCAGACACAAAACATAGTTAAAAACCATTTTAGATGCTCTTTTACAATTAATATGCAATGATATTGATGACTAAGAAGGTCCAGGTGAATGAAAAAGGTCTAGAAAGGTGTATAAGAAAGATGCAGATTTGAGACTCAACAGTCATATCAAACCCCTTGGTGAAGACTTAAAAATGAGGTTTGTGGGAATGGATCCCTTTAGTCATCATCAGAAGGACCAATTGGGTTGGAAGGGCTGCTCCTATTATGTCAAGGAGGGTTATATGAACCTTCTCTTCCATTCCCATATTCCTCCCAAATCCTCCCTCTGCAAAAAAAATTTGGACTCCAAATGCCTTTCCTAAAGTAATTTTTTTTCTATTGGTTGCATCTCCACAAGAAAATATTGGCATCGTAAAACCTTAGGAAGAAAGGCATCCATGTCCCATTGAGATGTCCCCTGTGTGAGAAACATGAGGAACCTCCCATATCTTTTTGGAGTGCTCTTATGTTGAATTGATTTTCTCTATTACCCTCAGTCGTCTCTATCGTAGACTTTGTTGGCCTTCTAGTCTTCAAGATTTCATTTCATCCTGGCATAGAAATTATTTGGGCTCCCTTCGGACTAAATCTTATTTTAAATCAATTTGGCTCACCCTTCCCAAATTCATATCCTAGAAAATTTTTGCTCTCCAGTAATTCTGTTATATTTAAATCTACTCCTCTCTCTGCCAAATATGTCGCTCTGAAAGCCCTTTCCTTTTTTCTTGAACTCAACCCTGTTATGTCCCTATATTACTAGTGCAGCCCCTTATTGTTGTTAGTGTATCCCCCCTTATTATTGTTTTTGTACCCCTGTAACCCCCATATTTTTATTATTGTGCCCTTACATTATTATTGTTAGGTCGGCTAGGATTAGATTGTAACCCCATGGACCCCTATATATAGAAAGGAGGTTTTTTCATTTGTATGATCCAAGAATTGTTCATTTATGTAATGTAAAGGAGTTTTCCCCCTCGAAATGTCTTATTTATAAGGCATTGATCTCTCTTTTCTTCTATTTTTGGATTTGGTTTCATAACATTTGGTATCAGAGCTTTGGATTCTAGGGTTTCACTACTCCAAACAGGTCATTGTAAAATTTTCGCTATAAATTTTTTTATACAAATGTTCAGAAGCTGAAATTTTTACCACGAGAAGCTGAAATCCTGAGGAACTTCATGAAAAAATTTTGGATCTTGGTTCACAAAATTTTCAGAGATATGATATGTGAAAGTTAGGGTTTTTTCAGGCTCCTGAATTTCATCTCAAAGAGGTGACCATTGGAAAATTGTCATAACTCTCTCTCTAAGAATCGGATTGGAATTATGTCAAATGTGGCTGCAATTACATGGAATTTGGTTTTATTTGTATTAATTTTAAAGTTGAAGGAGAAAACAGTGACATGTGGCACGTCGTACAAGTTCACTCTACTGAACTAGTCCATAACTAGGTCATTGTGGTAGATTGGGCATAACTTTGCATTGAATAATCCAAATCAGGTCAGACCTTTGGCATTCGAAAGAGGATTCAGAGGGATACTATAGGACATAATTTCAGAAATCGAAGGTCTGAAATCACAGATATCATTCAGTTTCAATATCGATCTCCTCAAAAGAAACAAAAAGGTGTGTATTTTTTTCGAATTGCATAAGTCTTGTTTGAAAAATCAGTTTGAATTGATTCCAAGGGCATATTGAAGAATAGATATCAATATTGGGTTCTAAAATTCCCCCTAAAAAAGGATTCAACACCCATTAAGCCTTCAGAAGGCTCTACTATGACTCATGAAGAGGAAGAAGTACAACATGACATATCGAAATTACAAGAGCAAGTGCACCACATTTCTCTCTCGCAAAGAGCAACAACAAATGAAATGGAAGTTTTGAAGAAAGGCGTGGAAGCTAAGATGAATGGTTTGAATAATGGCATGGAAGTTGGCATGGAAGCTAAGATGGATGACATGGAAGCTAAGATCGATGAAAAAATGAAAGACAACATGGAATACATGAAGAATGATCTAAAACCAGATATGGAAGATTTGAAGGAAGGTTTGACAAAGTTGATACAAGAAATTATTCATAATGGAAAAAAGTTAGTAGAGGAAACTAATGATGAGAACAAAATAAATGTTAATCATGATTTCATAAACTCTAATGTTGGATGGAAGAACCACCATATTCCAAAGATGGATATGAGGAAGTTTGATGGCAAGGATCCCGTAACATGGATACTACATATGGAGCAATATTTTGATCTTAATAATGTGAAAAACACACAAAAGGTACGCATTGCAACTTTACATTTAGAAAAAAATAAATTTTTATGGTATCGATGGCTTTTCTTTCATAAAAAATATGTCACTTGATCAAATTTTATGGAGGAAATGATAGCACATTATGAGGATACAAAGAGCAACACCTTTAGCTAATTAATAAGTCTCAAACAAAAGGGTTCAGTGGTGGAGCACATTTAAGACTTCCAAAAATTGAATATAAGGGTAGTTGATATTCCAGAGGAACACAGGATTGATGTCTTCATAGGGACTTTAAATAACATCCAACATGAGGTCCGCCTTTGGGAACCTAATTCATTGGAGAAGGCATTCAGGTTGGCAAGAAAAATTTAATGTAAAATTATGGCGAGAAGGAATCCTACCACTCACAACTATAAATATGGATGATCCAAGTGGATATTGGTGGCCACCTGCCTATTCCACTCGGGGCCCCACCATTTTTTATTTCATTTTTTCAATTTCCTTAATTATAGCGGAGTTTACTATTTTTAGCAGTTTTTCGTGTCCTGAACTTCCGGAGCCGTTTTGAGGCCCTAAACGATGCTTTTTGGGCATCACTTCTGTGGAAAATTTGTTTGTTTGAAACTTGATATTTTCTGTTAGCAGTTTTAATCTTCAGATAGATCTTTCTAATACTATATCATGTGCGTCAAACGGAGATAGCATGCCAAAGTTACGACCCCGGGAAATTGATGTACCAATTTACCCTGACGGGGTCCATATTTTAGAGTTTCATCTCCTAGGGTTAGGCTTTTGGATGTTTATATTTTTCCATTGTTTCTCAATAATAAATAGGCCTTCGATCCTCATTGTAGCACATATTTGAGAGGATTGTAGCCACCACATCTCTTCTCAGATCTAAGCTACCAGAGCCCTAGCTAGTTTATTCCCATTATGTCTGTAAACAAATTTCAGTTCTTTGATATTAATGAAATGAAGTGTTATTTCCACTGAATTTTTATATTCATAAATCTGGATCAGTGGTATCATAGCAGTCTACTCTTTCTTGATCCTTCTTTGCATTTTCCCAACGAGGTCGGGGTATAAGGAGTTAGGGCTCGATCTGGATGAACCTTTGCAAGATCAACCTCGCAAACCCCGATGGTCGCCCATCGGGGACGAAAATAAATATGAGGGAGCAGGAGATCCTAGGCCCTCGAAAAACAAAGGAATGCAATGATGGATAACTTGGACCAAATCCTTCGACGACTGCCCACTGGTGGCACATCTGCATCCAGCAGCCACTTTGGAGGCGCAACTCCTTTTAAGGTACAAGTAAACTTTGACATTCCCACATTTGAGGGCCAAATAGATGCAAACACTGTAGATAGATGGTTGAATCTCTTAGAAGGATATTTCTCAGTTCATGACTTTTCTGACCGGGAGAAGATTATTTTTGGGAAACCTACTGTGAGAAAAAGGATGTGGGGGAACACTCTCTGTTCTCGGCCGTACCCACTTGGAATTCTTTCCGAGACGCCATCAAGGAACAATATTATCCCTTGGGGAGTGTTACACAACATTTTTTCACTGTCCCTACAATCCCCATCTCACCCATTGGAGGGTTGTTTTGTGACCAATAAGCAGTGTCATGCCTAGAAAAAACCATCACTGCATTCCTTTGCATGAGAGTAACATTCCTCTTGTTGACAATTCCCTGAGAAGAACTGTAAAAACCCTTGTTTTTACCTTGGCACGAGTAACCAGTTACACTCCCGCGTCAAGATGGAAAATTAACATTGAGCCCGCGCCAGTTGGTGCTCTGTCCCAGTTAAGCACCCGCGCCAAGATGTTTATGGAATTTTTTTTTTAAATAGAGGCGTAGGTTCTATTCCAACCACCTCGATGATGAGTCATTGGGAGTGGTTGAACTGAAACAACCACGGACTCCCTTGTTTAGTTAGTAGTTTCCACCTCCCTTGGAACTCTCCTAAAGGATAGGAATCCCTCCCACCTTTGTAGGGATCCCAACCTCCTCCTTTTCCTCTATAAAAGGAGCTATCTCTCTTAGTACAAACTAGTTGAATGGTTGAATAGCTGAACTTGGAGAGCTTATAGTTGAATGAATAAAGAAGATAGAGAGAAGGAATCACATTGAGGAGAGCTTGAATCCATGTCCTCATTCCATCTAAATCCCTCGACAGGTACTGAGACGTGCTTCGACTAAACCCCATTGGAGGAGACTTTGACGTCAAAGCATCAGTTGTACCTCTTTCTTCTACTTATATATACATGACTCCAATATTTTGCTATGATGTTTATGTAATGCGATATCTTTAACCCTATTTGACTGGTTAATAGTTGTGAGTGAAACTATGATGTCGTATTTTGTTCTTGTTCTTGTTACATGTGCAAGTATCCGGTCGTAACTGCGAACGGATTGTGATTTTCCAAGGCAAGAGCGAGAGGCTACTACTCTTTTTGCAATGACGACAGCGTTGGATTCTAGATAGGTCGATCTACCGTCTCTTTCGTTCATTCATTAACTAGGAAGCAACACTTTAGCATGTCCTTTTGTTTCTAGACCCACCCTAGGGCTAGAGGGATCGTCTCTGTCTGCAGAGAGGATTTACCTATGTAACAAATTGGCGACTCCACTGGGGATCAGTGCAAGTTTTTCGTTCCTTCCTGTTGGGTCAGTTTCAATTATCGACTTCATTTTTTTGCCTTCTTCTGGTTTTTTTACTTAATTTCCATCCTTAGTTCAGCTCCAAAGTGTCAAGGATGGTCTCTGCTCGTTAAGTTTTTGTTTTTCCTCTTTTTCCATAGGTATCTAGCTTGGTGTAGTTTTTGTCTGAATAGTCGTGCTGATTGACACAAGTTTCTCTCTTTGCACTCACGCCAACCTCTGTATGGCACGGATTATAGCCTTACAGTCCCGCCAACCCCTGTAGGTTTTGGATTGACCTCTTTAATGATTATTTTGGTCATTTGTTCTTGCTTCTGGGTTATTTTTGATGTGATTGAAGCCTTTGGGTACTGTGTTGACTACTGTAGACTTCTTTCCTTCAGTCGTTTGTCCGTTTTCCTGTCGGTGTTACTTGAGACCTTAGGGTTTCTAAGTGTTCTGGTACATTGAGCCTTCTTCTTGAAACAAGTATCTTTGATTGTTGTCAGTCTCGTTTTCAAATCATTATGATGAGTTTTTTTTATCCTCTTGATTAGTTTTTTGTTTGAATGGTCTTTTCATTTTATTGATTGATCCGTCTTCTTCTTGCTCTTAGCACTGATTACGTTGCTTGTTTGGGTCATTTTTGGAAACTTTTTTCTTTCATTGAAAGTTTGCTACATTAGCTTGAATGTTTTTGCATTTGTTTTGTCTTAATTGAATCATTCAATTATGAGTCTCTACATTCGTAAAACTCAATCTAGTGTTTGTTTTGTTTTCTATTGAATTAGTACAATGTGTGCTTCATTTCATTGAAAATTCAAAAAAAAAAATATGTTGCATTCTTTTGTTGCATTGAAATTGAAACGTTCCTTTACATAACTAGCATTTGTCATCTAGGAAGGAGTTTCATTTTCAATTGATTGCGTAAGAGGCATTAGAAGTTTCTTCACCTTTGTTTGTTTATTGTTGTTTGAAATATTTATATCCTTCTTATAACTAGTGTTAGCACCCTGTAATTAGCAAGATTGGAAAAATTCCAACTGCAGGGGGAACATCAGACCACTTTGGGATTCAAGGATCTAGCCCTCCTGAATCCAGAGAGGGATCTCTCTATGAATGAGTTTAAAGATGTGATCTTTAAAACCTGAAATAGTGATATTAGGCTAGTTATGAAGAGCTTGGGTTTTGTTTTGTTTGTTTTGGTTGGGCAAAGACATAATGAAGGTGAAGGTGTCTACAAGTGAAGGAGTGATATGGCTGATAGGAAGGCAAAGACAGTTTTAACCCATTGGGCTTGTTATCACTCAAATTTTCCTTGAAGTTGTGGAAAAGGAAAGTAAATCCGAGGTAACCACAAACCAACCTTCAGATACAGAATCTAGCCAATCTGTATCCAGAGAGGGCTCTCTCTTTTAAAATTTAGCTTTGTTCTTAGAAGATATTAGGCTAGTTATAAGTCCAAGAGTTTTGTTTGAATTTAAATGGTGGAATCCGCCAACTAAGGGTACGATTGAGTAATTCAGGCCATTGGGATATGGAGTCGAAAGGATGGCTTTACTGGATTAATTTTCTACACACAAGATGGCTTTGCAGGGCAAGATAGCCAAACAGAGAACAATTTTAGATATTAAAGTGAATGGAATGGATTTTGAAGGGATGAAAGGCAATTAAGAATATTTCAACATGTTCAAAGAAAGAAAGTGAATGATTACAAATAAAGAGCAGTTAAGAATTCTTTACTATAGTAATCAAAATGTTTAAACCAGCGAAACAAGAGCAATTAAGAATTCATTGTTTATAACCAGTTTAGTAGAAAACATTTAGAACAATCACAATTGAAATCAGAGTACACTTAAGTAATTTCTGATTTATTCTTTTTTGTCAATTATTCATAAATGGAACACAGTGATATTATAAACATATATAACACTTAAAACATAGGATAGAAATGACTTATTGAACTGCAGTCCGACACATGAATCCTGCAAAAAGTCTTGAGCTTCAATTCATCATCCAGCAAGCCACAAAGAAATTTCTCCAAAAAGCACTTTATTCCGAAATTAAATGTTACAGAAAAGTAGTAGAATCCACCCAAAATACTTCCAAGAGTGAAGTATTTATACAAATTCTAAACTAAAATATCTTGAAAAAATATCAAAATTGGTTCACAAATCTCTCCAACTATTTTACATAAATAGAACTTAAGTAAAGGAAACTCAAACTAATGCATCTATTTGGCACTATTTTTGATGGATAGGTGATGAAAAAGAGGAGAATTTGAATTTGATCCAACTCTTAGTTGATGATGAGGCATCTAAGTCACTAATTTCTTCCTTTCTTTGTGCATTCTGCTCCAACAATTCTGCAAACTTGGGGTCCAATGATATCTTTGTATTTCTCAATCCGTAATAGATATGTAAAAATTGAAAGAGGTTATTGTGGATTAATACGTTGGTGCGATAAAATCTTTCAGTTTCCTAAAATTCCTCTCCAGTTGTGCACAATAGGCTCTGTAAACATATGTGTAAAACATAGTTTTACAGAGTCTAAAAAATAGCTTGTAAATATGTGCATGTATCTCTCATTCTGAAATCACTGTGAAAAAAGTGAGATATTTTTTTGTAGAGGGGTCTCTTAGGAACAAAAACCTCCTTCATTTTTTTATGATGTATTTCTGATTGGCCACAATATTCTCTACAACATGATGACTTAACTGGAATTTTCTGCAAAACGTGCTTTCCAACATTGTTTAATATTTCCAAAACCATAATAGTTGTTAGAAAAGTGAGAGAGGTTTTTGTAGATGGTCCTATTAAGAACATAAACCTCCTTCAGTTTTGAAAAATTCATCTTGGATTGATCACAATAGTTTCTGCAAAACAATGACTAAAACATGCAATTTCTGCAAAAATGTTCCTTCTTGTTGTATTTTTCATCTTTTCACTTTTTTGTTCTTTTGACTGTTTTACTTTCACTTTTAAACAAAATTCAATGTTGGTGAAAGTATTTTCATTTATTTTTACCATTTTACTGCCTTTGTAATTACTTTTACTGTTTACCTTTGACCGCTCTGTAACTTCATTTTAACTTTCACTCTGACTTTTACTTGATACACTTGAACCACTGATACTCTTTAACTGTTCTTTACTGTGTCATTTTACCTTCAATGTGTAGTTTAGGTTTTTACTGTCTATTTCAACAGTAAATCGTTTAATATCCTGTTTCCTTTGCTTGTCTTTCAACTGTATGTTTTATCTTCCATCTCTGTTTGAATAGATTTGATAACACTCTTGGAGTAAACAAGTCTTATGACTAGTATTAAGACTGTTTATCCAAGGATGTGGTCTTCTAATCACCTGTAAAATAAAAAAAATTGTTAAGAAAGCATTGGTTTGCATGGGAGGTCGAAAAGGTTTCATTTTATTTTGAGAGGTTTGTGGAGTGAATCTAGAATGATTTTTGGGAGGTAAACCATGCTCGAATTGGTTAACAGAGGCTTCAGGTGGTGCAGCTGGGTTACAAAGGGTTTTACTGCATGGGAGTCTGGTCGTACACTGTGCACAATATAATGAAAAAGATGCGGGTTCTTTTTGTTTTATTTTCAAATTCAAAGGGGTGGCGGGTTTTGATTGATGACGTCAGCAGGTACGATGGACGCGTCACAGAGGATAGGCGGTAAGCGGTTTTTTCCGCACCACTTTTGAGCGAAGGCAATTTCGGGGGGATGGGCAGCGAAGCGATACAGCGCTTGACACGTAGCAATGGAACTATTCAAAAACCACTTTTATTTCGCACGTTATCTTTCGGATGGGGGATGGCCAGCGGAATCGATGCGAGCTGTTGATCTTGGGCGGATCGATCCAACGGTCGACGAGATATGGAGTTGACGGATATTTAATGAGCGGGACTAACATGATTTAATATGAATTAATCATTTCGGGAGGCGTTTGATTGGAGGGTTTGGTTATTAATTAATCTTAAGGATTAATTAATCCCATATGGAAAAATGGTCGAGAAATGTTAAATGCACAGGGATGATTTATTTCAAAGTTTGGTTTTAATTAAACTTTGAGTTTTATTTTATATTTTTAAACATATATAACATACACTTAAACATTTTTTCATATATTTTTATTATATGGTATTTAAACCAAAATGATTCATTTACCATAGGGGGCAGAGATAATAATATAAAGATATATCTAGCCAAATGGTATATAATGTGGGTTTTTATTTGAACACGTGGGATTTTTAACTTTGGCTAAAATTATATAAGTGGGTTTTCGGGTTATTTATAAAGGGATTTATATATAATAGGAAAAGGTTATTTCAACAAGGATTTAAATATTAAGTTAAAAATTAATATGACAAATGAGTCAAAGCGCTAAGTATAAAACATCAGAATAATGTATTTTAACTTATGCTTGTATGAGATGGGTTTTTATGACTTGTTGCATGATCTTCCTAAGTAAAATGGGATTTTACTTAGGAAAAAGATTATTAGAAATGAATGAGGAATGGTGAATGATTTTAAGTACTTAGGTTTTCCAATTATTGGGCCAAGGGTCCGGTCCCTCCAAAAGTCAAGGAAATGCCTTGAGCCCCTCCAATTTTCAAATACCTTAGTACTTAGGGGAAATTAGTGAAATTTTTTAGGGAAAACTGAGATGGGAAGTTAATGATTTTGACTTTGCTCTGTTTTAACTTGTTCCAGTGGAGTATCTGCATCTGCACTTGTGATGAAAGTAAAAGACTTAACACATCTAAAGCCATCATCCATCACATGTAACTCTGCAACATCATTTACCTACCCTACCTACTTTACTCTACCATTTTTTCTTCTTTATTAGGGTGCACTTAGACTAGCAAACCCTTATCAATTTTCTTTTTCTTTTACATGAAAATCTATCTAGTTCTAACATTATTACATCCAAGGGCTCAGTTTAAACTGTTGAGCTCCTTTTATTCACTCTACCTATATACTTATCTGCCAAGATTAAACTGTTTGGCCAGATATTTATTCTCTATTCTACAACATGAAATTGAAAAATGAATGAGTCAATTTTAAACAGTTTGACTCTTCATAAATTGTGGCAAAAGTTTGACAAGCTACACACAATTGCTTTATTACAAAAAATGAAATAGTAGTGGCATTTAGACTCGCACACTTTCTTGGTCTATTTTTGTTTGGGGTTCATTTCTTTCACTTTTTTGACCATTTTATTCTTTTTACCCTTTGATTTTTCTTTTAGGGTATACCCTCTTTAAATTTTTAAAATTTTTTGATTTTTTAAGAATATGGAACACCTTTGCACAAGAAAAAGTTTTGAACATATTGCATAGTTCAACAAGTCAATCATGAAAAATGACACCTATTGGTATAGGAGTCTAACAGGGCTATGGAGTCATAGGAGGATTTTAATTGGACAGCAAGGTTCAAGCAGGATCCATGGGGCAAGTCAGTTATGTCAACGGATCTCTTAAGGTGATTTTATGGAATGAATCATATAGAAAATAAAAAACAAACAGATGAAAATGTAGTGAAACAACCTAAGATCAAGTAAGTTCTTTTAAACTATCTTGCTTCAGCATGTACTTTAAAGAAAAACGTAAGAGTATTCTGAGATCGGGTCAGTGCTTTAAACTAGCCTGCTTGGAATTACTTTCAGTTAGAAAACATTAAAAACAGTTGAAAAGCTTAAGATCATGTAAGTGCCTTTAAACTACCCTGCTTTCAGCAGATTCAATTTAAGAAGAAACATAAAGTATTCTGAGATCAGGTTAGTGCTTTCAAACCAGCCTACATTGAAATACTTTAGAAAACATTATAAAAATAGTTGAAACGCTTAAGATCAGGTTAGTGCTTTAAAACTACCCTGCTTTCAGCATGTTCAATAAGGAAAACACGGATAACAATGACAAAGAGCAATTGAGATCAGGCAAGTGCTTTTAAACTAACCTGCTTAAATAAACTCTAAGGAAAACACAGAAAACATTCATTCGAAAGAGAAATCTAGATCAGGCAAGTGCTTTGAAACTAACCTGCATTAATATACTCTTCAAAGGGAACGTTTCAAATGAAGAAAACATAGAAAATAAATCTTTCAGTTAGAGTAAGGTACTATTGAAAGTAAATCCTAGCTCTATGTTTGCTGCTCTTTATCAGAGAAGTGAACAGAGTGAAAACATTAAGAAAAATAACAATAGACAGTGAGGAACACATCACCATTGACACAAATCAGGAATCCCATAAATCAGCAGCTTGTATTGAGGTTCAAAACAGTTATAATCAGCAAGCCCGGCGGGTCTCTACAACTTCAAAATTCTCATATCAGCTCGTGTATCTTCAAGTTGCAAACAGGCATCAGTAGTTTCAGAAACTATTACATGCGTTTAGGTGTCCAGAGACCAACCTTTTGCTCATCTTCTACAGAAATATTTATAGAAGAATGAAGAGGTGGGAGGATTTCCCAGGGGTCAAGTATTATTAATTATGTAATCAATGCAATTTCTGGCCTTTGAGAACCAGGCAAGGCATAAGGCAGGAATGCAATCACTTCTAACTCTGCTCCATAACTCTGTTTCTGCCTTTCGAGGTCTAATGATTGAAAAGACCTTCTTCTGGATTGTTCTTTAATCTTTAAAAATAGTTTGCCGACAATTTTAAAGATAAGATCCTTGATTAGTATTAATTGTTCGGAAACCTTTGGGAAAAACACCTTTTGTTTGTAGTAATGAATAAACCTACTTTAATTACAAGGAGACCGCAGTTGCCCTTTGGGAGCTGGAGAGGTTTATTTACTTTAGTTCAATGTTTTCGATCTTTTGTTTCTGGCAAGAACAGATACTCTTTCAACTGTCATTTAAGAACCCAGTGTCTTGTTGATGCGCAGGCTACGCAGAGCTCTTTATGATATCAAAACTCATGAATCGTTGATAAAGCAAATGGAATAGAGCCCGTGAATGGTTCTTTTTAATAGCCCGAAGACGCAGGAAACGTCTTTCCCGGCTCTCGGATTTCCTTCATTATACCATGAAAAACCATTAAAAACTCCTGGAAAACACAAACAAAGGTTATGAAATCCTGGTTTTTGGGTTTAAACTGCTTAGAAGGCAGGGAAAAAGCGTAGCCGTTGGATCAGGACACGTGGACGGTCCAGATCTAATTGGGGAATCGCAATCGGGGAGGGGGAGGAAAGAGGTGCGATTGAAAAACTCCGATGCGATTGCGCGATCGGGAGGGCCAAAGTGATTGAGCGATGACCGTCGATCTTAAAAAGAGATCAACGATGGAGAATGGACTGTGGGAGTTGCAATCGGGGGGGAACAAAATGCATGCAATTTAAAACTTTGCGATGCGATTGAGCGCTGGTCGTTTGATCAGCTGTAGATGATCAACGGCGGAGATCTGTTCTGAGAAGAACCGGCGGAAAAACCCTTTGAAATATATGAAAACTTATTTTTTTGAAATAAAACAAATTTTTTACGGATCGGGGGCAGAAAATATATATAAAGTGATGAGGCGCCCGACTGCGGGGCCGTTGGGTATATGAACTGTGATATGGCCGGGGCTTTAGTAAATCAAAGGCCAATTGCAATCGAAACTGCGGGCCTGGACTCTCCAATCAACTCATTGTGAATTCTCCGATTGCGATTGTGCAATTGGTCTTTTTGATCAACCCATTAGATTATTTCAACATGTGACTTAAAGTTTTAAGTTAAAAATTTGGATTGGCGGGTTTTGATTTTACAAAGAGAAATGTCAATCGGATATGGTTTATTCAATGGTCTTAGTGCTCGATTGCGGGGCTGAGGGTTATATAAGGTAGCAACATGATCGGGGGCCGCGGCACACAAGGCCAATCGCATCGAAACTTTTTGTCAACACAATGAAAACAGACTTGCGCGCTTTGGATTTTCTCTGATGCGATAAGCGCCAAAAGGCTTGGCGTTTTTTTTTAGCACCATGGGCATATGATGGGGAAGTGGTTGAGACTTGGCCCAAAGGGGTTTAAACTCTTAATACAAAACATGGGTTTTTACATAGATCTTCAAACGGATTTCCAACAATTAGGAGGGTTTCGATAGAGTTTTCAAAAGGAGTTTAAGCTCGGCAAAGGCAACCTTTATGAAGGGAAAATGAGGGAAATGGAAAACAGAGGCCAATGATGGAAAACATGAAGGTTAGTCTCTGAGAGGAGGAAGGGGAGAGAAGGGGGATATTGCAGCAGTCTTTCTCATAAATTTTTAACAGAATTTGTGAGTTTCTGAAGGGAAACCATAGTGAAGACTTTTTAAACATGAGCATGAGATCCTCTACAGGCTTCAAGAGATAACATTTTGGTCATGAAAGCGTTTCTTGAAGACTGAACAAATTTTTTTGGCCACCTTTTGATAGGACAAATTTTACAGGTGGCCAACAGTGGCTCCACTTGGGGATGGTGCCTTCTTGAAGGCATCAAGAACTTCAGACCTGCATTCTCTGGGAGGCTGACCTGTGCCTGATCCATTGGGCTACTTTCTTTCTCTGGATGATGTGTTCTGAAAAAAAATTAGCAGCCACAAAAACAATGGATTTTTATCAATAATCTTTCTACCTACCCAATCCTACTGATCTAACATTTTTTCTTCATTTTAGAGCACACTTGGACTGGCAAACTCTTTTCACAAAATTTTATTCTTTTGAAAGATGGAAATCTAATCTATTTCTACTCCTTATTTCTCCCTGAACTCAGATTAAGCAGTTGAGTTCAGATGCTTCTCTACCTAATCTACTATCTGTTGGGATTAAATTGTCCAATCAGATTTTATTCTCTAAATTCTACAACAGAAATTTAAAAAAAGTCAAGTCAAGATTAAACTGTTTGACTTGTTGTAATCTATGGCATAGAAAACAAACTGCACATAGACATTATTTCGCGGAATTTTTAAACAAAAACTGAAGGTTTTAAGATCTGAAAATTCAAAGCAGTTCCTCCATATTTTCACAGCTCCGTTCTGACTTCTGTTTGAGTTGTTCTTTCTTTTTCTCTGGTTCAGATTTTGAGCTAATTAGAACCAGATTTACTTCTTCTTAACTCAAAAAAAAGATTTGAGTCATCTCTCTTTGGACACTTAGGTTCATATTTTGAACATGATTGAACCTTTAATTTCTATCCTAATCTATCTACTGATAAGCCAAGATTAAACAGTTTGGCAAATGTAATTCGCTATCCTATCAGCAGAAAATTTAAATCTAATTAGTCAAGATTAGACAGTTTGACTAACTAGAAGTGTGTTATTCAAGAGTGGCATTTGATCTTGCTCACTTTCAGATTTGTTTCTCTTTTTTGGTATGGGGCTGTACCTTTATTGTTTTGCACAATCTGCCCTCTTTTCTTTTCTTTTTATTGTTTTTTGTACTTTTTCTTTATGAAACTGAACAAAACAAATGGTATTTACAATGGGAATGAAAGCTTTAAAATCAAACTCTGCAGTAGTAATGTTTAAGGACCCTGCCATTGACAGGCCCCCCAAACATATCTGTGCCATCTGGCTCTTGCAGGAAATAGGCATTTGGACCAATGGTAGACTGAATAATGTAAGGACCTTGCCACAAACAGTCGAATTTGCCATGTTTACCCTTTTCCTCTCTTCGGGAGTCCCACTTGAGTACCTTGTCTCCAATAGTGAAATCACAAGCTTTTGTTCTTTTATCAAACAAATTCTTTATGTTCTCTTGCACCTTTTGAGCTCTGTTGTAAACCTCTTCCCTTGTTTGCTGGAGATGTATTGTCTAATTGATCCTCCTAATCACGATGTCCTCTTCTGACTGTATTTCTTGGAACAATTTTATTACTGGTACACCTATACTGGTAGGAAACACTGCATCAGCTCCATAAACAAGCTGGTAAGGGGACATTCCAATGGAATTTTTTGTGGTCAATTTGTCTGCCCACAGAGCATGCACCAACTTGTTATGCCATGATTTTTTGTTCTCTTCAAGCAGCTTCTTGATGATGGTCACCAAACTTTTATTTGATGATTCTGCTAGCCCATTACCTTGAGGGTAGTAAGCAGTAGAATGACCAAGTGTAATCTGATACCTGTGACAAAACTCAATCATCTTTTTAGAACAAAAAGTAGCAGCATTATCAGTAATAATCTTCCTAGGGCATCCAAATCTAGACAAGATATGGTCTTCAAGGAATTTTATAATGACAGAATCTGTGGCATTCCTAGAAGGGATGGCTTCAATCCATTTTGTGAAGTAGTCAGTGGCTGTGAGAATCCATTTGTGTTGTGCAGATGAAGTAGGATGGATTTCCCCTATAAAATCTAGGCCCCACTGTTGAAAAGGAGCTTCAACAGTGATAGGTTGTAATGGTAAAGGAAGAAGTTTTCTTTTGCCTTCAAAAATTTTTCATTTTTGACAGGAAACTATCATTTTATGGACATCCTGAAAAAGGGTGGGCCATTAATAGCCAGCTCTAAGGATTTTATTAGCTGTGGTTTTCCAGTAAAAATGGCCTCCACACTCTCCTTCATGGAATTCATATTTGATCCTTTCTGCATCAACTTCAGGCAAACATTTAAGCAATAAACCATCACCATTTTTCCAATATAAACATTCATTTAAAACGCAATAGTTCCTAGCTTTCAACTTTAAAAACCTTGTCTTTGTTTTTGATAAATCAGGATGAGCATTAAGATTTGTAAGCACATACAAGATATCAGTGTACCAAGGTGATTTTTGAAACTGCTCTTCAACAGTGGGAGCAGGCAATTCTTCCTGCTCATCCAAGGCATCTACCATGTTAATGTCAAGGGCTTGTAGATTAGATTCAGCCATTAATTGAGCTAAGCCCTGACCTTTAATAAGTTTGGTTGGTTTGATTTCCAAATCATACTCTAATATAGCAGCAATCCATTTGCCTCTCTTTCCATCTGGGTCTTGTGACAAGATGTCTTTTACCACTATATTAGGTACATAGGCAATGATGTGGGAATGTAGAATATACACCCTGAAGTCTTTTAAGGCCTTCACCAAAGCATAGGCCTGTTTTTCCATTATGTTATATTTCAAGGGTGCATCCCTTAAAGCCTTGCTGAAAAAAGAAATGGGTTGTTCCTGTCCTTCTGGGTTTTTCTGCAACAGGACTGCTGCCACAGTATGTTCTGAGGCAAAGGAAAAAATGAGGAACTCTTTTGAAAAATCTGGGCTGATTAGGATTGGTGCCCGGGTGAGTGCATGTTTTAATAATTCGAATGATTTTTTGGCTTCCACAGTCCACTTCACTCCTACCTCTTTTTTGAGCATATTAGTCATGTTTCTAAGGAGCTCTGCCAAGTTGGGAATAAACCTCCTCAAAAAGTTAATCTTTCCAATAAAGGACTGCAATTCCTTTATGTTCCTTGGTTGGCTAATCTGTAGTATTCCCTCAACTCTATTTGGATATATTTTAATCCCTTCTTCTGATATGATATGGCCAAGGAGTTTACCTTCCTGAAGGCCAAACACTATTTTTTTGGGATTTAAAGATAACCCAAATCTTCTGCACTTTTCAAGGACCTTTCTTAAATGTTTCATGTGCTCTTCATCATATTTAGAATACATTGTTATGTCATCAAGGTAAATTACAATGAAGTGCCCTATCTCCTCTGAAAATGCAATGTCCATGGCCCTTTGGAAAGTGGCCCCAGCATTCATTAATCCAAAAGGCATTTTCACATACATGAAATTGCCCCAGGGAGTGGTGAAAGTTGTCTTGAGTTGGTCTTCTGCAAGTACTAAAACCTGGTTATACCCTGAGAAACCATCTAACAGAGAAATACTCTTCAAACCGACTACCCTTTGTAGAATGTGCTCCATTTTGGGCAAAGGGTAATTGTCTTTTAGGGAGGCTCTGTTAAGGTTTCTGAAATCAATGCACAATATGATTTCTCCTGTCTTTTTCCTCACAGCTACAAGGATAGAAACCCAATCTGAAAACCTCACAGGCACAATGATTCCTGCCTCATAAATTTTCTTGATTTATTTTTCCACTAGAGGCAGTTGTATTGGATTAATTCGACACAGTTTTTGCTTCAAGGGTTTCTAGTTTTCTTTCAAAGGGATCTTGTGCTGGATGATTTATGTATCGTAGGCTTTCAAGTCTTCATAGCTCCAGGCAAACACATCGAAAAACTCTTTAAATAGGTCAACGTATTTCTTTTTTATGTCTGGTGGCAAGGACTTAGCTAATTTAATCATTTTTGGCTGATCCTCGGTGCCTATGTTGCATTCCTCGACCTCAGACTCTGTATTCTACGGTGGGCTTTTTTGCTACATCGTTAAAATCAAAGAGGTCTTCTAACGGTGCGAGTCCCATAGGTATGTTCTTGTCCTTTGATGACAATACCTCAATGTCTTCGTTTTCTGTGTCCTTGTGCTCTTCAGTATGAGTTTCAAGTTTTTCATTTAACATGTTGATTTCCACGGGACCAGATGGTTTTTCTCTTTTAGGGGACTTTTCGTTTAGGAAATTATCATCGGATTTAGAATTTGAATCAGATAACTCAAATTCGTTCCTTCCCAACAAAAAATCCTCTATCTGTTTGTCACCCTCGAAGACCTGCCAATATTTTTCATTATCTGGCACAACTAATCTAAACTTAATTTGAGTTGTACAGTCTTTGGTTTCGAACGGCATTAAGCATGTTCTAGCCGCAAAAGCTAAATTGTGGGCAGCAATATTTCTTTTCCTTGGAACAAACATCAGTTTGGACTCCTCAAAAGTTTTTAAAAGGTCCATGACATCGTTTCGATAAGCTCTAAGTCTAGGATGATTTGCGTTATATTCCCCATTGACTTGTTTGATGACTAGTTCTGAATCCCCATACACATGAATTCTTGTGGCTCCTATCTTTTTCAACAAATGTAAGCCTAAAAGCAGGGACTCGTATTCTGCTATGTTATTGGAACACTGAAAGTTTAATTTGCAAGAAATGTTTTCTATGTGGTTGTTTTCAGTGTTGGTAATCCAGACACCTGCACCAGCATTGCTCTTAGTACATGACCCATCAAAATACATACTCCATAGAGGACTATTTTCGGTTTCGTCTTCTTCAACCAACGTGCTCACGGGTTGTTGTGAAATCTTGGCACTTAGTTGTATTTGTTTCACCTCCTCAGGTTTGTCATGGAGCTGATCGAGAGGGGCAGTATGTCATCTGCCATCTTGGCTTTGTTCACTCTGGTCCATTGTTTCAACATGTTGTTCCACGGTTTCTCTCTCGTTTTCTTCCACATCTAGAACTACATTTATTTCTAGATTAGGAGTCTCTAACTGTTTATCTGAGTCACTGTGTTTTGGCTCTGACTGTTTTGTGGATTCTTTATTGTAGAAGATAAATGAATCCAGATCAGTATGGACAGAATAAATGGGGGAATTTTCAGGCTTTTCCAGGCTACTGACCATGAATTTCATGTGTGACTCTCTGTAAAGTCTTCTGAGCTGGCCAAAAATAGGGATAGTGGCATATGTCCCATCCATCTGTATGGAACCTTTCATTTTGGCACCCCATGATCTTGACAACAACATGCCATACTTAGGAGGCACATCAGCCACCACAACATCCATCACCATGCACTTGGCTGGGACTTGGGTCAAATTCACACAAAGGTCTTTGATCAGGCCAAGGCACTTCACTCTGCTAGAATCAAAAGAATATAAATCCTTGTAAGGTCTAGTTATTTCTAATCCTAGCCTTTCCATGATCACCTTTGGCATAAGGTTGTGTGAGGCTCCAGAGTCGCGCATAGCATTATGCAGGATCTTGTCATGAACATTTAAACTCACATAAAAGGGAGGTATAGGTCCTTCTTGATATATACCTTCAATCTTGGGACCAAAAATGAGCTCTGGTTGGTCATCATTAAGATTGACTATGTCATTATTATCCTCAATATTTAAAGCCTTCAAAATTTGGGTTCTATATACATTTTGGGCAACTAACTCAGTCAGGGGAACAGAGATTATGATCTTTGAAATTTCCTGCTCTAGGCTGAAAAGAATCTGGTTCTTTGATGAACTTGTCTCAGCCTTATTAGTTGTCCCTTTATCAACTACATCAGCTTGCTGATGTGTTCTATTTACACTTGACACAATTGTTTTCACAGGAGTACTAGCTGAAGTGTTAGTACTACTAATTTATGCACTCTGTTTTTCTTTGTTTTGAGTGCCTTTCTCTTTATCTCTATCAGAATTCACAGCTACTGTTTTATCCTTTTGTTTGACAATTTTAGGCTTGGTTGTAGTGTTGTTTTGTGAAGGTTTGTCAGATTTTTTGGTGTTGGAGGGTTGTTGACTGGTTTTGCTTCTAAGATCATATTCCCTTTGAGGTTCTATGATGACATTTTCCATGTCTTGATAATAATTTTCATTATCATCTCTTTTGTCATCATAAGGTGTATAAAGACCTTGTTTTTTATCATAATGAACTTCAAAGTCATCATGCTATACCTCAAACATGTTGATATCCTCCTCCTCTATTATTTCGTTAGTTCCTTCAACCTCACTAACATAGTTTTGCTGAAAGGGAGGAGTGATCTGCTGATCATCTTCCCTAGGTCTGTTTGGAGGTTGGTTCCTTCTAAAATTCTGATTTTGGTTCTGGTTTCTGTTTTGAGGAGCATTTTTATTTTGGCTTGCTTGTGCTCTCTCAAGAATGCTCATTTTCTTCATCATCTCCTCCATCATTTTCTCCAGTTTTGAGTTTGAAGTAGAAGGTGTGTTTTCCTCTCTAAAAGATACTCTTTTCTCGCTTTTCATTCTTGCTCTTTTCTCCATCAAATTTACTTCCACAGAAAGAGCACCCCTTTGCATATCTTCAAGAGTTTCAAAATATCTTTCTCTCAGTGAATAAGTCATGTCGGAGTCAAATCCTTCAGGGAACTTGTTTAAGGCTGAGCCCTGTGGAGGTTTTAGTTCTGGGGAAAGTGCATTATACACACTGTTAAATCTGGTACAATAAGCTTGTACACTTTCCCCTGGGTTCCTATGGAGATTGTTATAGTCAGCAAGAACTTGGAGAGGATTCTTATTTACTTCCCATTTGTTTAAGAAATTTAGATGGAAAGCTTGGAGATCATTAATGCTATGGGGGGCTAAGATTTTAAACCATTTTATTACTTCTCCCCCAAAGCTTTGAGAAAATAATCTAAGTTTGACAGAATCATCGTCAATTTCATTTCTGTCAAAGTAGTCATTCATCCTATCCACATGCTGTGATGCAGTTGTAGCATTGTTAGCATCATACAATGGAATTTTGGACTGATAGTCCTGTGGGAGATTGACTAATGGTGCGGGAAGAGCTAGGGGAGCATACCATGCGGCCATGGCAGGAGGCGGAGGTGGATTTACAAGAGGTGGATTAACAAAAGGGAAAGTGGGCTGAGGTGTAGTGGTTTGAACAGTGGATGTAGGATGAGTAGAAGTGGATAGACCAGGAGTAGACTGCTGAACTGATCTTGGATGAGAGACACCTAAGTTGTGAAGAAAATGAAAATCAGGAGGTGTTGTTTCTCTGCTACCAAGGGGTTCACTGGTGTCCGGGGATGATAGTGAAGACTCAGAATCTAACTGATCTAAATCACCAAGAGACCTAGTTCTAAATGGATTGGCTAAGTCAACTTGGGATTGGTGTAGAGCTGAAATATTTTTAGGGACTGAATTAGCTCTCAAGGGTGATCTGAAAACAGTTGATAAATTAATCTTAGGAGACTTCCTAAGGATACTTTCTGGATTATCAACTATCTCAGGTGGATCAGGGTCAGGATAGGCTCTAGTGTGAATCTTTCTAGAAGCCACTATGCTATTTTCTCAGATCCAAATAAACAAGATAAGTTCAACCAGGTATGACAATATTTAAGGGGTTAACTAATCTGTTTGCACACTTTTTAATCCTATAGTCCTCTAACTGAATTTGAATGATGTTATAATGATAAGGATTTTTCCCAGTGGAGTCTTAAGGTCTGTTCAGGATTTGTGGAGTCGCCAAGTGGAAGTTTTTAGCTCCTAAGGAGGTAAAAGGTTTTATGGTCCACCACCATGTTTATTTCATACCAATCTGAAATATTTTTAGGGTTTTTCTGAGTTGAGTGGTTGTATGGAAAACCAGAGAGTCTATACAAGCTGGCCAAGTGACTATGAACTCAAAAATTTCCCCAGTGGAGTCGCCAGTATGTTAGCACCCTATAATTAGCAAGATTGGCAAAAGTCCAACTGCAGGGGGAACATCAGACCACTTTGGGATTCAAGGATCTAGCCCTCCTGAATCCAGAGAGGGATCTCTCTATGAATGAGTTTAAAGATGTGATCTTTAAAACCTGAAATAGTGATATTAGGCTAGTTATGAAGAGCTTGGGTTTTGTTTTGTTTGTTTTGGTTGGGCAAATACATAATGAAGGTGAAGGTAGTTTCAAAAGGTGAAGGTGTCTACAAGTGAAGGAGTGATATGGCTGATAGGAAGGCAAAGACAGTTTTAACCCATTGGGCTATGGAGTCATAGGAGGATTTTAATTGGACAGCAAGGTTCAAGCAAGATCCATGGGGCAAGTCAGTTATGTCAACGGATCTCTTAAGGTGATTTTATGGAATGAAACATATAGAAAATAAAAAACAAACAGTTGAAAATGTAGTGAAACAACCTAAGATCAAGTAAGTTCTTTTAAACTATCTTGCTTCAGCATGTACTTTAAAGAAAAACGTAAGAGTATTCTGAGATTAGGTCAGTGCTTTAAACTAGCCTGCTTGGAAGTACTTTCAGTTAGAAAACATTAAAAATAGTTGAAAAGCTTAAGATCAGGTAAGTGCCTTTAAACTACCCTGCTTTTGGCAGATTCAATTTAAGAAGAAACATAAAGTATTCTGAGATCAGGTTAGTGCTTTCAAACCAGCCTGCATTGAAATACTTTAGAAAACATTATAAAAACAGTTGAAACACTTAAGATCAGGTTAGTGCTTTAAAACTACCCTGCTTTCAGCATGTTCAATAAGGAAAACACGGATAACAATGACAAAGAGAAATTGAGATCAGGAAAGTGCTTTTAAACTAACCTGCTTAAATAAACTCTAAGGAAAACACAGAAAACATTCATTCGAAAGAGAAATCTAGATCAGGCAAGTGCTTTGAAACTAACCTGCATTAATATACTCTTCAAAGGGAACGTTTCAAATGAAGAAAACATAGAAAATAAAGCTTTCAGTTAGAGTAAGGTACTATTGAAAGTAAATCCTAGCTCTATGTTTGCTGCTCTTTATCAGAGAAGTGAACAGAGTGAAAACATTAAGAAAAATAACAATAGACAGTGAGGACCACATCACCATTGACACAAATCAGGAATCCCATAAATCAGCAGCTTTTATTGAGGTTCAAAACAGTTACAATCAGCAAGCCCGACGGGTCTCTACAACTTCAAACTTCTCATATCAGCTCGTGTATCTTCAAGTTGCAAACAGGCATTAGTAGTTTCAGAAACTATTACATGCGTTCAGGTGTTCAGAGACCAACCTTTTGCTCATCTTCTACAGAAATATTTATAGAAGAATGAAGAGGTGGGAGGATTTCCCAGGGGTCAAGTATTATTAATTATGTAATCAATGCAATTTCCGGCCTTTGAGAACCAGGCAAGGCGTAAGGCGGGAATGCAATCACTTCTAACTCTGCTCCATAACTCTGTTTCTACCTTTCGAGGTCTAATGATTGAAAAGACCTTCTTCTGGATTGTTCTTTAATCTTAAAAAATAGTTTTCCGACAATTTTAAAGATAAGATCCTTGATTAGTATTGATTGTTCGGCAACCTTTGGGAAAAACACCTTTTGTTTGTAGTAATGACTAAACCTACTTTAATTACCAGGAGACCACAGTTGCCCTTTGGGAGCTGGAGAGGTTTATTTACTTTAGTTCAATGTTTTCGATCTTCTGTTTCTGGCAAGAACTGATACTCTTTCAACTGTTATTTAAGAACTCAGTGTCTTGTTGATGCGCAGGCTACGCAGAGCTCTTTATGATATCAACGCTCATGAATCGTTGATAAAGAAAATGGAATAGAGCCCGCGAATGGTTCTTTTTAATAGCCCGAAGGTGCAGGAAACGTCTTTCCCAGCTCTCGGATTTCCTTCATTATACCATGAAAAACCATTAAAAACTCCTGCAAAACACAAACAAAGGTTATGAAATCCTGCTTTTTGGGTTTAAACTGCTTAGAAGGCGGGGAAAAAGCGTAGCCATTGGATCAGGACACGTGGACGGTCCAGATCTAATCGGGGAATCGCAAACGGGGAGGAGGAGGAAAGAGGTGCGATTGAAAAACTCCGATGCGATTGCACGATCGGGAGGGCCAAAGCGATTGAGCGATGACCGTCGATCTAAAAACGAGATCAACGATGGAGAATGGATCGGGGGAGTCGCAATCGGGGGGAAACAAAATGCATGCGATTTAAAACTTTGCGATGCAATTGAGCGCTGGCCGTATGATCAGCTGTAGATGATCAGAACAGCGGAGATCTGTTGAAATATATGAAAACTTAATTTTTTGAAATAAAACAAATTTTTTATGGATCGGGGGCGGAAAATATATATAAAGTGACGAGGCGCCCGACTGCGGGGCCGTTGGGTATATGAACTGTGATATGGCCGGGGCTTTAGTAAATCAAAGGCCAATCGCAATTAGAACTGCGGGCCTGGACTCTCTGATTAACTCATTGCGAATTCTCCGATTGCGATTGCGCAATTGGTCTTTTTGATCAACCCATTAGATTATTTCAACATGTGACTTAAAGTTTTAAGTTAAAACTTTGGATTGGCGGGTTTTGATTTTACAAAGAGAAATTTCAATCGGATATGGTTTATTCAATGGTCTTAGCGCCCGATTGCGGGGCTGAGGGTTATATAAGGTAGCAACATGATTGTGGGCCGCAGCACACAGGGCCAATCGCATCGGAACTTTTTGTCAACACAATGAAAACAGACTTGCGCGCTTTGGATTTTCTCCGATGCGATAAGCACCGAAAGGCTTAGTGTTTGTTTTTAGCACCATGGGCATATGATGGGGAAGTGGTTGAGACTTGGCCCAAAGGGGTTTAAACTCTTAATACAAAACATGGGTTTTTACATAGATCTTCAAACGGATTTCCAACGATCGGGAGGGTTTCGACAGAGTTTTCAAAAGGAGTTTAAGCACGGCAAAGGCAAACTTTATGAAGGGAAAATGAGGGAAATGGAAAACAGAGGCCAATGATGGAAAACATGAAGGTTAGTCTCTGAGAGGAGGAAGGGGAGAGAAGGGGGATATTGCAGCAGTCTTTCTCATAAAATTTTAACAGAATTTGTGAGTTTCTGAAGGGAAACCATAGTGAAGAATTTTTAAACATGAGCATGAGATCCTCTACAGGCTTCAAGAGATAACATTTTGGTCATGAAAGCGTTTCTTGAAGATTGAACAAATTTTTTTGGCCACCTTTTGATAGGAAAAATTTTACAAGTGGCCAACAACTAGCATTCATCGAACTGAAATGATGTTCATTTGCATATAGTTTTCATTTAGGAAGTTGAGCTCCAAATTCATTAGGGCCTGGAAATTGAAACCTAATTCAAGATTAACTTTAAAATTTACTCAATGAACCTAAGGCAACATTGAAACCTAACGCAATATTTCTAGTGGTCTAGGCTACAAACATGTTCTGGCATCTTAAAACCTAGTAGTTTTCGCTTGCCTGTTGGCTTCAGACAGCGCTAGTACGGACTTGTGCTCCCCGTACCGTCGTGTATATAAAGGGAGACCCCTCTAGGTTGCAATCCTTTTATCCATAGGAATCTGATTCTGCCGCTTTGTAACCGTGATACACCAACCACAGCATTCGAGGAGACTACCTGCATGTACGTCAAGTCCTTGGTCTTTTCTGTTTCATTTGATCACCAAGGTGTATATGGCAGTTCACGGAAACCTGGTACACCCTCTTGCTTAGAATTCTTGAGAAGTCATTTCGATCTTTTAGTGACTCTATAAACAAGAGAAGAGATCATCGAGCACTTTTCCTTTCATGCTCGTTTCACATTGAAAGTGACTAGAGCCATATTTTTCCTATTTCTCGACTCTTAAAACATGAAACAGTGAATTTTGGTTTCAATGTTATAAAATTAATCACCTGCGATCACACACCCTTTAAAAGTTTCATGCTTGGCCTAATTTATTTCTTTGGTTCTTTTTTTGGCACCTTCGATTGGTTATCTCATTTCCTTCTTGTTCTGATATACATTCAAAGTGGAGGAACATCCAGTTTCGTCGTCCTCACTGCCTCCTAGTGGTGGTTCTTTCCAGACGTTTCTTTTGAAACCCCTCAATCCACTAGGTCTATCGAGTTCTCGCAGCCTATTCTTTCATCTGTCCAACCCCTTGCTACTCAATCTCTGCTTGACAAGCTAGTTGAATTCAATTGGCCTCCTTCAATTGCTTGATCTGGTTTTTGGGAAGAAGGAGAATTTCATCCTCTTACGTCAGGATCGCCCTTTGTTGTTGCTACGGTACCTCTTAGTCCCCGTAGTCTTTTTGAAGATATTACATTGGACTCAGATATGGATTCCTCTAGTCCTGTTGGCAGTGAAGGAATGCATGTATCCACAGAAGAATATCAACTCTTTCATGAAGATCTCTCTCGTTCCTCCACCCAATCTTCACCACCGTCGGTCTCACTTCCGCTTAGATGTAGATCCTTGAGTCAGATCATATTTGGTGTTGCCTCCATTATGCAATCTAGTACAGTAACTCCTCCTCCGATTTTGGTCCTACCTTCGTTCGGGCTATCACCTTCGACTCCTTGTTCATCAATTACTGTCACATCTGTTTCAATTCAACCAATAGTTTGTGTGGCTTCTAGTTTAGTTTCCACTCCTCATGTGATTCTTGGTGGTCTTACTTTTGAATAATATCTGTTGGTTGTTCAGCATCAGAGTTCTCAGGGTTCTCAGTAGTCTCAAGCTCCTGCTAATCCTCGATTCCATCACTATGATATTGTTGGTAATCCCGTATATATCTATCCGCACCATTATGATGTGTATGGTAATCCAGTCTATTTTCCTCCTATTGATCCTTATCAGGCTGTTTATGATCCTTATCAGACTGTTACTCATCTGGGACCTACTCTTCCTGCGCAACCCTTTGGATTCCAAGGACAACCCTCATCAGGACAACCTTTAGCTCAGCAGGGCCATGCTTTTGGTCCACAAGGCCAACCTTCACAAGGTCAGCCTTTGGCCCAACATGGACAACCCTCTGGTTTTTCAGGTCAACCCTTGAATCAACCAGGATCATCTTCTGGTCCTGGGGGGGGGGAATTATCCGTCACAGGGACAACCTGTTGCACTTCAACCATAGTCGCACATTCAGTATGGCCAAAATATTGTGCAACCAGGACAACCCTTTGGTCCATCTCTAGGTCAACATGGTTATCAGGGACAACCTAGTCCGTTGCAACCATCAGGCCAACCTTTCCCACAAGGAAAACCTGTTGGTCCCCAACAACAGTTTCAACAGTCGTTTCAACCAACTCAACAGTCGTTTCAACCTGCCCACTAGCATATTCCTTCAGTTCTGCAACTGTTTCTACCTATTTACCCTACTCAACCTGCTCCGCAAGGTCAACCTGCTCACCCGCAGGGTGCTTATTACCCTCAAGGTTCATATCAACCGGTATATAGTGCACCTCAGATTCCTTACCCTCAAAATCCACCTTTGTATCATCCACCTCAAAGCCATGCTTACATTCCACAGCAGAATCCTTATACTGCTCAGCATGGACCTCCGTGGTCTACTTCGACTCCATATCCTGGTTCTCAATCCCTGTATCAACCGAATTATCCTGCTTCTAATCCCTATGGTCCGAATCTTTCAGGACAGAATGCATGGGGAAAGAATCCCATTCAAACTGGGTGGAATGTACACATGGGTCCTTATCAAAGACCTCTGATGACTTTTAATACTCAATTACCATTTCTTGCTACGTTGGAATTACCTGATGTGTCCAAATTGACAAATGATCCCATTCTTCATAATCTGTATTGGCCTCTAGTTCCGACTAAGATTCCTGGTGATTGTCCTAAATTTGAGGGTAAACCTGGTCAAGACCCCCAAACGCATGTTATGAATTACCACTTGTGGTGTTCCTCTAACTCTTGGGTTGACAATTCTATTCGGCTTTGTCTTTTACATGCTATTGCAAAGTGGTACATTGAGTTGTCTCATGGAATTTTTCAAGATTTCAATTCCCTAGCTATGGAATTCCTTACACATTTCCAATTTCCGGTCCGCTATGAGACTGGGACACACCTCCTCACTTTGGTGAAACATGACCGAGCTACTCATATCTCGAATCATATTCATGAGTGGAGGCGATGTCATCGCATGATCAAATTTGAAATTCCTAATCAGCTTCTAACTCATTGGTTCACTACCTCTTTTGTCAATCAAATCTCCAAAGACATAGCTATGGGGGCATATGTAACCGAGGAGCAAGCCATTTCTTACGCCTAGTACCTCGATCTTGTGTACTCTCAATCCGGTGCTTTATATGATATCTTTCTTGATGCTCCTCGACCTGGAACTTCTAAACCTCCAGCGACTCCATCCATTGACAGTATTCTTGGTTCCGTATCTCAGACTCCTCAGAGGTCTCCATCTAATTCTGGGAAGCAGAAGTCTACTTCTTCCAATAATGTTGTTTCTCAGCCAAATCCGAATTCTGGAAAACCCGCAGAAGTGAATGTCGTTCAGGCCAATCCTACGGATAATGCTTCTAAAGGTAAGAAGAAGGGTAAAGGTAAGGCCAAAGTCGATGCCCCGAAATAGGATTCATCGAAACCTCATTCTGTTGATAGTTCTCAACGCAAACCGAAGTATCCTTGTTTGATTTGTGACGAAGAGCACTTCACCAAATACTATCCTCAACGGTCCGAAGTGAGGCGATTGCTCAAAGGCACTCAAGTCACTCCAGATGTTCTTAAAGAAACTTTTCCTACTCAGAAAACTCAAATGGTAGAAAAACCTCACTCCTCTACCCCATTTGGTTCTCAGATTTTTATGATGAACGGTTCTGCACCCGTTTCTATTACTACTCGATCGAAAGACTATTCTGGTTCACGTCAGGAAACCGGGAAGGAGATCACTGATGGTCTTCCTCCTCCACCTTTTTCTGGCCCTCTTGAGATTGAAAGGCCTAACACTGAATCTGTTGTGCGACCACCTTCCAAAGGTGTGCTCCACAAATCTTCGTACAATCCTAACGCCCATGCCGCTTAGCATTACAGTATTGTTGAGGATTTGGCTCAGGCGCCATCCGCAATGTCTGCGTTAGAAGTACTTCAGAGTTGTTCGTCACAACGGAAAGCGTTGTTATCTGTGATAGGTGGGGTTGATCCTACCGATACTAGCTTGCTTGCTTTTGATTTAGATAATTTTGTCCCGCGACTCCCACACCAAATTGCACTCATCATTCAAGTTTGTATAAATGGTTTGAACATTCACTGGGTAGTCATGGATGAGGGTGCATCTACCTATGTTATGTCATCTACTTGTTGGAAATCCATTGTTTCTCCAGCTCTTACCTCGTCATCCAATGCCCTTGAAGCATTTGATGGAAGAGAGTCTAAACCTCTTGGTGTTCTCGCTAGTTTACCAATCACATTAGAAGGAAAGACAGTCAATGTCGAAGTTGAAGTCATTGATGCTAAGCTCAATTATAATATTCTCCTCGATCACATTTGGACTCACGCAATGCTATGTGTTTCTTCCACTCCCTTTCATGTTTTGAAATTCCCACACGAAGGAAATATTGTTACTATCGATCAATTGTCTTTTTTCACTTCTTCTTCTGAGAATAATGTTCCGTATGTGGATAAGTTTCCTACTCCCTATGAGAGCGTAGGGCTAGGCCTTTTCAAGGATCCTGCCCTCATGGGTATTTTTCCTCTTCCACCACAAAATACTATCCAGGTCAACATGATTCTCGCACCGATGACCCATGGGTTATTCCTTCCCCTGTCAGTCCCTTTGCAAAGTGGGGCATCGATTTTATAACGTGTAACCCTCACTCAGCCGAGGGCATGCTTATATTATCATAGCCGTGGACTAATTCACCAAATGGGTCGAAGCAATGCCTACACTTGCCATCGAAGATAAGACAGCTGCCCAGTTCATATTCAATCACATTATTTCTAGGTTTGGTGTCCCACAAGTGATCGTTACTGATCATGGTTCCCATTTTAGGCATTATATGGTGGCGGAGTTGACTTCTAAGTTGGGTCTACGTCACAATAGCTCGACGTCGTACTACCCTCAAGCCAATGGCCAGGTTGACGCTATGAACAAATTTCTTGTCACCATGCTTCAACGTACGATTGGGATCCACAAATCCAATTGGCATCTCATGTTGTTTTCGGCTCTTTGGGCGTACCGAACCTCAGATAAAAATGCAACCGGTTTCACTCCTTTCTAGTTGGTTTATGGCCTGGAAGCTACCCTCCCGATTGAATGAGAAATACCTTCACTCAAGTTGGTTGTTTAATTACTGCCTAATACTAAGCTATAAGAAGAGTGTCTCCTTTATTTATAACGGTTGGATGAAACTCGCCACTTTGCTTCTTTCATTATCGAAGCACAGAAAAAGTGGGTCAAGGCTCATTTTGACCAATCAGTTTCCCCTCATTCTTTCATTGAAGGAGATCTCGTCCTCCTGTATGACCAAGCTCATGATAAGCTGGGGGTAGGTAAATTTCAACCTATGTGGCATGGGCCCTACATCATTAAACATGTATTGCAAAATGGGGCCTATGAGCTTATTTATTACGAAGTTCACCCTCTTGAACAGCCTAGAAATGGGTTGTATCTCAAAAAATATTATGCATGAGTCATCCATGTGTAATAGGTGTACATAGGTGTCATTTTCATTTTTTGTACATATTTTGGTTTGATGTGCTTTGTGAGAATTTTCCTGCTTATTGGACCTTTCTTATGGTGCAAATGTCTATTACCCCTTATGTCGGTTTCGCAGATGGTGCTTCCCGCAGTACCAGGAATTTGTCTTTGGCAGCCTAGGTAATTTATGATCCTGCTGGTGAATTGATAGATCTGCAAGGTATTTGTATAAGAAGAGATAAAAACAATGTCGCTGAATATAGCGTTGTTGTTGAGCTATTAACCGAAGCAGTCTACCTCGGCATACGCGCATTGCTTGTAAATCTAGACTCGCAGCTTGTCGTTCTGCAACTCAATAGTCATTATTCATTTAGAAATCCGCACATTTTGAGATTGTATTTACGTATTCGTTTGCTAGAAAGACATTTTGATTTTATTACATATCAACATATTCCTAGATGAATGATCACATTAACTGATACAGTGGCTAACATTGTATTAGATAGACATTTGCGTAATTTGTAAAATCATCATCACATGTAAAAAGATCCATGTAGGAAAATAGATATGTATATATATCACATGTTTGCAACTGTGTGCATCATAACTTCAAAAAATATATGTGTGTTTCTGTTATCACGTCTTCAAAATATGCAGATGAAAATAAAACCTAGGTATCTAATCAGCATGATGCTCGTGATAACATGTCACTGCCCGTACAAGCCGCCTCAGCAAGCAATGAATTCGGCCGGGCACCCCTACAATATGTCTCTGGTAGGCACATGGAACACCGTCAAAATGCGCATAATCTAGAAATCCTCAGGTGATTCCCTCCATATTACGCACTATCTTATCTTCCTCGC
Organism: Pinus albicaulis; assembly: GCA_034641835.2. Taxonomy (NCBI): domain Eukaryota; kingdom Viridiplantae; phylum Streptophyta; class Pinopsida; order Pinales; family Pinaceae; genus Pinus; species Pinus albicaulis. The sequence goes on along the minus strand of CM076574.1, from coordinate 3,767,969 downwards.
CACCCTCGCCTTGAGGGTCGAAATCGCGAGGGATTTGCCTCACTATCGGTGACATACCTGCAGGTCTCTCTGGGCCAACAACTGCACACACATGGATTTAATGTCATAACATGCATAAATATAAAAAAAACATAATACTCATGAAAATTTAAAAATGAGTCTCACCCAAATCTTCATTCCAGTCCTCTCCCTCCGAGAGTGGGAGGTCTCAATCATCAATGAAATTTGCACCAGAGTAGGGCCAGTCCTCCACGACAATTAGTTTTCGGTGGAGCCAATCGAAGAATTTCGGTCTCCAGGACATCTGTTGACCGCCCCCTGCCTTGGCATCATAGCTACCCATCAGGCCATCTATGGTTCTCTAGCTGGTGGTGTTGGGACTATGACCTCCTACCACTGAAATATTGGTAGTCGTTCCAAGAAGAACGATACCAGAATAGATCCATAACCAAATTGCTTCAATTTGGTCTTCTTGCATTTTGTTAGCTGGCATTTCATGTTTATTGTCACGGCCTCTGCCCAGCTGTAGATGGTCAGTGCCAAGCAGTCTACAGCAAGAAGCAACTGTGTCTTTGTTGCTTCGTGCAGTGCTTGTGATCCTGTAGGTTGTGTGATGGTATGTAGCACTACTCTGAGTATCAAGTCTGGGATAGTCTGGATATCAACTTTCCTGCTGCCTGATCCTTTCTATGCTCCCCGACATACCCTGTCTATTACCATGGTCATTTTTTCCATACAGGGTCGAGTGCTAGTCAGGATTGGTGCTACTCCCCTCTGCGATAATCCTATTGTGAAATAGACGTCAAAGAATTCAATCTCAAGTTATTGATCCCAAAGGATGAACTTCTCTTGATTTTCATCCCATATGCTGATCAGATATTGCAATAACTCTGGTTGGGCTCAGAGACATGGCATTAGGAAGAAATTTTTCAGACCACATTTTCTGAGAGCTTCCATGACTCCCTCATTTTCCATGGCAAGCTCATCTTCTTCGCTATGTTCCCGTTCTTTCCATTCTATGACCATTTTTCTGCTTTATACCTACGAGTATTTTTACATGGAGATTGTTAGCCTAGTAAGAACATAAAAATTTGTGAAAATTTAGTCTATCACTTGGGATTTTTGACATAAAATGGCTTGCACCGTTGGCACGACTGTTTCTCAAACAATCGCGCCAATGGGCACGCCCTAGTGTATAAAATAGGGCGATTGGCGTGACTCCATGCCCGAAACCCGCGCCAACTGTCGTGCCTTAATTTTCACATTTTCTCCCCCAGAATTCAATACTGTAAATTGCAGGTAGAAAGGAATGACTCGAAATGAAGGGAAAGATGTCGGATCTTACCTGGAACTGACGAAATCAATATTAGACTATCGGATCGTCCACTATCATTGCCACAAAATCACAGTGCTAAATGGGTATGCTCCACAAGAGGTAAAAAGTGAAAAGTAATTATTTTTACCATTTTTGGCATTTTATAAACTTTTTCACAACCCTAATTAGGTTTTAAGACATATTTTTCAATTATTTTGTTATATTATTTTCGAGAAATGGATTTTACGTGTGTCCCTTGTGCAACAATAGGTTTTTATGCGACACTGATGAAGTAACGAGTTATATTTTATACTTTTTTGGACTCGGTAAAAACAGGAAAAAGTCACTACTGGAGTCATATTTCAGCTCTTTTCTGACGCTCTAAAATTTAAAATATTGTCGAGATTCTTGTCGTTTTGAACTCGTTAAATGGCTGTGAAATGATATCTACCCAGTATACGTTTACCCCTTTTTCGGGCTGGGATGGATTATTTACGAAAAAGGAATACCTTAGCCTCTCGCGACTAAGAGGTTCTTTCAGATATTGTTTTCTACCTTTTCGGATCTGAGGGACTATCCACGAAAAGGGCCATGATGGAGTTTTCTTTTCTCCCTTCTTTTCAAACTCTCTAAACATGAAAAGATGTCGATTTCTCCCTATGTCAGACTCGTTAAACACTGATGACATCAAATTTCTTTGCCATGACGTTACTCGAGTTCCTCCTTCCTAGGGCTCATAAAATGTACTAGAATGGATTTTTCTGAAGAACAAACTTACAGCACAAGCATATGCTATCCCCTTCAATATTTTTTTAAAAATAATTTGGGTACTCGCCCGAAATGGTGGGGGAAAAATGGAACCAAGTTTTAGTTATGTTGGTAGTATGTCGCTCTTGAACATGGCACTTGTCTGCATTCGTGTTGGGTTAGGGAAATCTCATTTCGTCATTTTTACCACCATGGGTTTGGGTAATCTCTTTTGACCTCTCATCCGCTCTTTGCCACATCGTCATTACTTCAGATCCTTTGATGTCAAATATTTCCAAATCTAGTGTCGTGCTGCTGATATGTTCAAGAGAAGTTCACCTCTGTAGTTTTTAACCGCCCTCTGATTCTCTGTTGATCCTGATTCACTATTATCATGTTCCTCTGTCTCGCATCGATGATGTGGGAAATATTATGGCCCACCTTCGATCAGATCACTTCCTGTCGACTTCAACTCATTATCCAAGACTTTGATCAAGAGACTCTATTCTGGTACCTTGGATCCTGCATGCTTTAATGGCAGGTTTTTCGCATTCGACGCAAGGTCCACATCATTGGCCTTCGATCGAGTGATTCTGTGGATGTTCGATGCCAGATCACTGTTCACATCTCGTATATTGTACCGGTTGTACCTTGAGAGCCATTCTCATTAATGGTGGTTTCTCTCATGCCTGTTAACAGCTTTCATCATTGGCTGGTAATCAGGTGATTTTTTGGCATGTTCGACTTCAGCTCATATATTCGCATGCCTGAAATTGTACTGGTTCGGGTCGAGATGGAGCGCAAGACCCTGTATTTTTTCTGATAAATTCCAGGTTTTAGATTTTGGTGGATTATTATAACTTATTGCATGACTCTTTTGATTGGATGGCTGCGACCATACCTGAGTCTATTTATTGATCCTTACTGCTGGATGGCTGTGTCCATACTTCGGATCTCAGTTTTTATATATACTCTATATGGATGGTTGCACCCATGCCATATGTTCATGTATCAAAGATATTATTTGTATTTGTAATTACAGGTTTTCCGACAGTGATGTTTGGTTCGAATGTGTTCTCATAAATCATTTCGCACCTCCCTCTCCCTCGGACCTCATGCTTTAGGGGGCATCTGTTACACAGAATTTTGTCACTGTCCCTGCAATCCCCATATTGCCCATTCGAGGGTAATTTTTATGACCAATAATCAATTTCATGCCTGGAAAAAACCATCACTGCATTCCTTTGCATGAGAGTAACATTCCTCTTGTTGACAATTCCCTGAGCATAACTATAAAAACCTTTGTTTTTGCCTTAGCACGAGTAGCCAATTACACTCTCGCGCTGAGCTGGAAAATTAACATTGAGCCCGCACCAGTTGGGGCTCTGTCCTAGTTAAGCGCCTGCGCCAAGATGTTTATGGAATGTTTTTTAAAACTAGAGGAGGAGGTTCTATTCCAACAACCTCGACGATGAGTCATTGGGAGTGGTTGAACTAAAACAACCACGAACTCCCTCGTTTAGTTAGTAGTTTCCACCTCCCTTGGAACTCTCCTAAAGGATAAGACTCCCTACCACCTTTGTAGGGATCCCAACCTCCTCCTTTTCCTCTATAAAAGGAGCTATCTCTCTTAGTACAAACTAGCTGAATGGCTGAATAGCTAAACTTAGAGAGCTGATAGTTGAATGACTAAAGAAGATAGAGAGAAGGAATCACATTGAGGAGAGCTTGAATACATGTCCTCATTCCTTCTGAATCCCCCAACAGGTACTGAGACGCGCTTTGACCGAACCCTGCTGGAGGAGACTACAACGTCAAAGCATCAGTTGTACCTCTTCCTTCTACTTATATATACATGACTATTGTTTGGTTCCACTATTGTGTTATGATGTTTATGTAATGCGATAGCTTTAGCCCTCTTTGACTGGTTAATAGTTGTGAGTGAAACTATGATTTCGTATGTTGTTCTTGTTCTTGTTACATGTGTAGGTATCTAGGCATAATAGTGAACAGATTGTGATTTTCCAAGACAGGAGCAAGAGGCTACTACTATTTTTGCAACGACGACAGCATTGGATTCCAGGTAGGTCGATCTACCATGTCTTCCGTTCATTCATTAACTAGGAAGCAACACTTTAGCATGTCCTTCTGTTTCTAGACCCACCCTAGGGATAGAGGGATCATCTCTGTCCGCGGAGAGGATTTACCTACGTAAAGGGACCTATGAGGACAAGTACATACAATGGACTACGCTACAGCAGCAAAGGGATCAAGATTTACATGAACTGATGAATATGTTCCATACCTTGCGCACAAAGTTGGGTATCAAATATTAGGAGAAACATTTGGTGCTAAAGTATCGCAGTTTTCTGCACATATACATTCAAGAGGAAATGGAGTTCCTCGACATCTCCTCGCTTGGTACGACATAACGGTATGCTGCCAAGATTGAGCAGAAATTCAAAAAAAAAGAAACGAGCCTTTGGATCTGCAAATAAAAAGCAAGGGAAAGGTGCCCCCAAACCGTAGAACAAAGGACAAAGCCAAGGCATGGCGGCCCAAGATAACCTACCAAAGACGCAAGAAAAGAACAAAACCATGAAGCTAAAGGAGGACATGGGAAAGTGGTGTGAGTTCCATAAGAGCTCCACTCACAACACAAGTGAGTTTCGGGCCAAGTAGTCACTGGTGGCCGAGATGAGGGCTTCTGAATTAGATGCTTGATCTGACTCTGAATCAGAACCCAACAAGGGGAATGACAAAGGGAAGCAGATTATTGATGTGGATCCCAACGCCACCGTGGCCACTACAAATATCCAAAAGGAGGAACCGGAATATCGAGAGGAGGAGGAGCATCTCTTCCACTCTCAGATGTGGGTAAAAGGTTCCTTGCTATAGTTCATTGTCGACAGTAGGAGCCAAAATAACTTCATTTTAGAAGAGGTCCTAAAGCATTTTTTCTTTCCGACCATAGCACACCCACAGTCATACACCATCAGGTGGCTTCACCAAGGACGGGATCTTCAGGTTAGCCAGTAGTGTCGCCTTCCCTATAGCATCAACCCCTTCATAGATGAGGTATTATGTGACATTTCTCCTCTTGATGTTTGTAATTTATTATTAGGCCAACCATACTTGTGGAAGCGACATGTTGTTTATGAGTCCCGGCCTCGCACTATTATTGTTACTTTGGGCAATAAGTTGTACAGGATACCAGAGGTACCATTCCCTGTAGCTATCTCTTTGGTTACTGCAAAACAATGCAGTAAGCTCATTTCCAAAAACGAGAAATTTTTTTTCCTGTTGATCTGCCCCCAGGACAAGAAGATGATTGTGGCCACAACCTCCAAATAGGGCTCCTTTGCATGAACACAAAAAATGGACAAGGTCGTGCAGGAGTACGAGGACATCTTCACCTCACCCACAGGGGTGCCTCTACACTGTCAAGTCAAGCACTCCATCGATCTGACCCCAAGTGTGCCGCTGCCCAATGGACCGATCTATAGGCACTCTCTTCTAGAGAATGATGAAATCAAAAGGTAGATTCAGGAGCTGCTACAGAAAGGTCACATACAGCTGAGTTCATCGTCGTGTGGGAGACCGATCGTGTTAGTGCAAAAGAAGGATGGGACTTGGAGATTTTGTATTGACTATCGGGCGATGAACAAGATCATTTTCTGAAATAGGTACCCAATCCCATGGATTGATGACCTTCTGGACCAAAAAAAAGGGGTGAAATATTTCAGCAAGATCGACTTGAAGTCTAAGTATCACCAAGTACCAATCAAACCCTTCGATGTGTGGAAGACTGCCTTCAAAGCCAATGAGGGAATTTTCGAATGGCTGGTCTTTCCTTTCAGGTTGAAGAATGCTCCCAAAACCTTCATGAGGATGATGGATGACATCTTGTGGCCATTCACCAATTCATTTGTAGTAGTGTACTTGGATGACATCATGATCTTCATCCAAACTTGGTAAGAGTGCCTCCACCACATTCGATAGGTCCTCCAAACACTGCGAAAACATAATTTGTGTGCCAATTTGGAGAATTTCACTTTTGGCATGACCTAGGTTCAGTATCTAGGATACATTATTGATGAATGGGGGGTGAATGTGGATCCAACCAAGATCCAAGTAATTCAGGATTGGTCAGCCCCAACCACTCTAACAGAGCTTCGTAGCTTTCTGGGTCTTGCTAATTTCTACCATAGGTTCATGTTGGGATTATCTCATATCACTTGGCCCTTGAGTCAAGTCACCAAGGGAGGAGCATTAAAAGAAAATTTCTTTTGGTTGGAATCTCAACAGAAGGCGTTCATAGAATTGAAACATCACCTCTACTCTGTCCCAATGCTCACATTACGAGACTTGCAACAACCATTTTAGATCGATACAGATGCCTCTAACTATGTTATTTGGGTAGTTCTTACTCAACAGGGGCATCCAGTGGCATATCACAATGAGACACTGTCTGACACAGTCCGCAAGTATCCCACTTATGCAGGCATGCCGCCAATGGAAGCATTACATTTTGGGGAAGGAAACAGTCATTCACACAAACCATCAACCCCTACAGTTCATACAGACACAAGGGAAGTTGAAGAATGATCTCCATCAGAAATGGTCCACATATCTGCAACAATTTCATTTGAACATCAAGTATAAGAAGGGCAGCACCAATAATAGTGCAGAATGCCTTAGCTGGCCACCGATCGTGGTGCTAACCATTGCTCTCAACTCTTGTGGACACGAGACTTCTGATTGTTCGATTCTCTACAAGAGCGATCCGGAATTTGGCCACACATACAAGACACTCTTGGAGGGTATGCAAGTTCCAAATTTTCACCTCCAGGATGCACTGTTATGTCATCTGGGACACCTTTTTGTTCCTTCAAGGGAGCATGCCAAGATGATTTTGGAAGCACACTACAGTCAAGTCATTAGTCATTTTGGGGTCACAAAAATAGTGGAAATACTATAGAATTATTTCTATTGGTTGAACCTTCGACGAGATGTTAAGAAGTAAATCAGATCCTGCACTGCTTACTCCATTTCCAAACCGACCATCAAGAAGCAAGGACTCTATACTCCACTACCTACCCCTAGTGGACCTTAGGAATCCATCTCCATGGATTACATGTCGGGCCTTCCTTCTACTAAGCATGGAAACGACTGTGTTTTCATGATCTTTGACATATTCTCGAAGATGGCCATTATGTCGGCCTGAAAGAATAATATCATAGAAGAATACACTACTAAACTCTTATTTGAACGAGTGTGGGTACACTTTGGGATCCCATAGTATATCATATTATATCGAGACAGCAGGTTCCTCAGCACATTTTGGTCCAACCTCTGGTCAATACTAGACACCAAGCTCACCAAGTCCACATCTTTCCATCCCCAAACTAATGGACAGACAGAGGTCTTCAACAGGATGATTGTACACATTATGCGCATGTACAATTCAAATAATCCACGCACATGGGATGAGAGCCTTCCCTATGTAAAACATAGTTATAACCAAGCTTTCCATAGCTCAACTGGCCACAGCCCCTTTCAGGTGGGCCTGGGGTTCTAGCCACTATGTCACATTGACTTAGACATGCCATTTGTGGCTACTCAAGTTGATTCGTCTCATGTCCAGTCTGAAGCTGACAAAGTGAACAACTTCATTGAGCACATTTAGCACATCTGCCAGCAAGTTCATTACATATTGAACAGATCCAATGCTAAGTACAAGCAACGACATGATCAACATCGGGTGCCACACCCTTCCAGGTGTTCGAAAAATTGTGGCTACATTTGCCGAAGGAGCACCTCACTAGACCCCACAGAAAGCTTCGCCCTCTTCGATATGGGTTTTACACCATCACCAAGGTTATAGGGAACAATTCCTTCAAGCTTATTATTCCACCATTCCTTGGTTTGCACCTAGTATTCAATGTGGACTGCCTTCGACCCTATTTCCCACCTCTATTAGACACCTCTCACATTGCAGAACAACTCACACCAACAGAGTTAAACCCAGACTGCATGGAACAGGCCACCATAGATTATATCATGGACATGCAAATCAAGAAAACTCACCAACAAAATATCCAACTGTATCGGGTTGTCAAAGTTGGCTAACTCCTGCACCAAGGCAAGTGGTTCACCAAGGACCAAGTTCAATAGAAGTTTCCTCATCTCATGGAGGAACTCAACGCAATTGGGACCATTGCTTCCTAAGCGGGGAGGAATGATCTAGGTGGATATTAGTGGCCACCCGCCTATACCACTTGGGGCCCCACCATTGTTTCTTTCATTTTTTCATTTTCCTTAATTATAGCATAGTCTACTATTTTTAGCATTTTTTCGAGTCCTGAACTTCCGGAGCTGTTTTGAGGCCCTAAAAGATGTTTTTTGGGCATCGCTTCAGCAGTGATTATGTCTATTCTAGACTTATATTTTTTGTTATTGGTTTTAGTCCTCAGATAGATCTTTCTAACAATGTATCATGTGCATCAAACAGAGATAGTATGCAAAAGTTACAACCCCGGGAAATTGATGTACCAATTTACCCCCACGGGACCCATATTCAAGTGTTTCATCTCCTAAGGTTAGGTTTTTGGATGTTTAAGGTTTTGCATTGTTTCTAAATAATATATAGGCCTTCGAGCCTCATAATAACACAGATTTGAGAGGCCTGTAGCCACCACATCTCTTCTCAGAGATAAGCTACCAACGCCCTAGCTAGTTTATTCCCATTCTGTCTATAAACAAATTTCAGTTCTTTGATATTGATGAAATGAAGTCTTATTTCCGCTGCATTTTTATATTTATGGTTATATGTGTATTCTATTGTGTTCCTACATAAATATGGATCAATGGAAGTTTTTCTACTCCTAGACTTCCACAACCTACAAGGTTGACACCACAACATTTGGAAGAAGAAAGAGCAAAAGGGATTTGCTAGAGTTTTGATAGAAAATACACTAAAGGTCATAAGTGTGCTGAGAATAAATTATTTTACATATATTGTGAAGAGGAGGAAGAAAATGAACTAGAAACTTCAAAATAAGAGGATATACACCAGGAACCAACCATAGAAGAAGAAGAAATGAGTCCGACCATATCATGTAATGCATTGGCAGGAATTGCCACTCCTCAAAATCTGAAGATAGAAGGACAAAGTAACAGTGTTGATTGATTCAGGTAGTACCCATAATTTATTCATTGTAAGGTAGCCAAGGAATTGAATTGCTTCCTATACCCTGCACCAGAATGTCAAGTGATGGTTGCAAATGGAGGAACTATAAATTTCTCTAGAAAATGCCATAATATCAAGCTAACCATGGGGGAATATGTATTGAATATTCCAATGCTTTCCATTCCAATGGGAGGTGTTGATGTTGTACTAGGAGTACAATGGTTACAATCTTTGGGGACGATAGCTTTTAATTTTCAAGAACTTTTCTTGAAAAAAAAATTCTGAAGGAAAGGAAGTTGAATTACAGGGTATCACAAGGAAGACGAGAAAGACAATAAGCTCCAATGTCATGACAAATCTTCTGAAGAAATAACAATGAGGTTTACTTGCACAATTATGCTCACTAGAAGTTCCAACACCAAAATCATCTATTTCTCCAGATCTCTAAAAAGTCTTGGATAATCATTCCAAGGTGTTTGAAGCTCCCAAATGACTCACCTATTCATGATCATGATCATGCTATTCATTTGATTCCAGGAAATTTTCCTCCAAACATCAGGCCTTACATATATCCTTATGTCCAAAATATTGAAATTGAACGTATGATTACAAAAATGTTAGAGACTAGTATAATTCAACCTAGTCAAAGTTATTTCTCTGCTCCAGTAGTATTGGTGCACAAGAAGCATGGATCATGGTGCACGTGTCTAGATTATAGGGAGCTCAATAATCTCACTATTTAAAGGTAAATTTCCCATTCTAGTGATTGATGAATTATTGGATGAATTACATGGAGAAATTTATTTTACCAAATTGGATCTTCGTTCAGTATATCATCAAATTAGAATGAAGACTGAAGATATTCCGAAAATATCATTTCGAACTCATGAGGGTCATTATGAATTTTTGGCCATGCCTTTTGGCCTTATGAATGCACCTTCTACATTTCAAGGGTTGATGAATTCCATTTTCAAACCCTTACTTAGAAAATGTATGTTAGTATTTTTTGATGATATACTAATCTACAGTAGGTCTTGGAAGGATCATGTTCAACATGTTGACAGGGTGCTAAAATTATTGGAGGAGAAACAATTATATGAAAAAAGCTCCAAATATTTATTTGGAGTGCAAGAGGTGGAATATCTGGGTCATATGGTATCTCACGAGGGTGTTAAGGTAGACCCTAATAAAATTAAATCCATTAAGGAATGGAAATTCCCCACAACCATAAAGCAGTGGCGAGGATTTCTCTAGTTAACAGGGTATTATCGCAAGTTTGTTAAGAATTATGAGAGAATAGCAGCACCTCTAACAAAATTATTGAAGAAAGATGCATTTTCATGGAAGCCTGAAGCAACTAGGGCCTTTGAACATCTTAAAGAGGCAATATGCTTAGCATCGGTCTTAGCTACGCCAAACTTCTCAAAAACCTTTATTATGGAATTTGATGCCTCAGGAAATGGAATTGGTGTTGTTTTAATGCAATAAGGAAGACCCATTGCTTTTAAAAGTCATACAATCAAAGGAAAGTATTTATAGAAAGCTATTTATGAGAAGGAAATGTTTTCAATACTACATGCACTAAAGAAATCGCAACCTTGCCTAATGGGAAGACACTTCAAGGTAAAAATTCATCATGGTAGTCTTAAATACTTTTTAGAACAAAGACTATCTTTAGAAAAGCAGCAATAATGGGTTACAAAGATGTTGGGTTATGAATTTGAAATCATCTAAAAAAAAGGGAAGCTAAATGTTGTTGCAGATGCACTCTCAATAAAGGATGAAGAGGTGGAAGCATTGCTTTGTGCCATTTCTATTATCCAACCAAATTGGATAACCGAAGCAAGGGATGAATGGAAGAAGGACGAAGAAGTGTGGACACTCATTCAAAATTTATAGCAAGATCCTAGTACATATGATACATTTAGTTGGAAAAAGTATTCCTTATGGTACAAATATCGCTTATATATTTTTAAGAAGTCCCAACTAAAACAAAATATTCTTTTGGAATTGCACACTTCTCCCTTAAGAGGACACTCAGGATTTTTAAAAACTTACCACAGGGTGAAGAAAGAATTTTATTGGGATGGCCATAAATCTAATATTCAAAATTTTGTGGCAGAATGTTTGGTTTTCCAGCAAAATAAATTTGAGACAATTAAGACCCCGGGTCTTCTACAGCTTTTATCCATTCCAAGTCAATGTTGGGAAGAGATTTCAATGGATTTTATCACAGGTTTACCTAAGCCCACGGGAAAGAGTGTCATCATGGTGGTAGTTGATAGACTTACCAAGTATGCACACTATTGTGAATTATCTCGTCCATTTAAAGAAAGTACATTTGCTATTGCATTTATGGAAACAATTCAAAATCTACATGGAAACCCAAAGATTATTGTAAGCAACAGAGATCCCATTTTTACTGGAAATTTTTGGACGCAATTATTTTCTTGTTTGGGTACTCAACTAGCTCATAGCTCATCTTATCATCCTCAATCCGATGGGAAAACTGAGATAGTGAACAAATTTTTGGAAGGATATATTATTTGTTTTGTATCTCATAAACAAACACAATGGGTCAAGTGGTTACCTCTGGATGAATGGTGGTATAACACTTCCTTCCATATTGCAGAAAAAATGACCCAATTTATGGCACTTTATGGATATCATCCACCGTCCATCACATCATCTTTAAGAGGAAATTCTAAGGTTCAAGCATTGGAAGATCACATCAAGCATCAACAACAAGTTCTCCAACTCTTAAAGGATAACCTAAATTTGGCAGAAAATTGAAGGAAACAACAGGAAGATCAACATCGTAGCGAGAGAAGTTTTGATATAGGACACTAGGTATTTTTACAGCTACAACCATATAAACAAATATCTCTCAAGCAAGCTAAGAAGGATAATAAATTATCGCCAAAGTATCGTGTCCTTACAAGGTGTTGCAAAATATTGGTACTATGGCATACAAATTGGAGTTCCTGCTTCTTCTCGAGTGCATCCATTTATCCATGTTTCATGCTTAAATAAGGTTATAGGTGAAAAAATTGCAGTTCAAACAATATTTCCAGAACTTTATGAGGAAGTAAAATTCATATTGGAACCCGAATTAGTCACGGAAACAAGAACTCAATAGCTACGAAATCGATCAATTTCAGAGTATCTCATCAAGTGGAAGAACTTACCCACTAAAGATTCTACATGGGAGGATGTGAATTTTATACAAAATCATCCAGAGCTACTCAAGCATTAAGGACAACACTTTTTGAAGGATAGGGGCATGTTAGGTCCCTATATTACTAGTGTAGTCCCTTTTTTTTTTTTTAGTGTAGCCCCCCTTATTCTTATTTTTGTAACCCTTTAACCCCCATATTGTTATTGTTTTTCCCTTACATTATTATTGTTAGGTCAGCTAGGATTATATTGTGACCCCATGGACTCCTATATATAGAAAGGATATTTTTTCATTTTTGTCATCCAATAATTGTTCATTTATGTAATGTAAAGGAGGTTGCCCCCTGAAGTGGCTTATTTATAAGGCGTTGATCTCTCTTTTCTTCTATTTTTGGAGCTGGTTTCATAACAAACCCTCTTCATAAAGATTATACCATTGACGAGCTTGAAGACGACTGGGTAAGTTCTCTTTCCTCCCGACCTCCTCCTGCCCTAACTCCTAAATTGGTCCCTCCCAGCTGGAAGCTCCATTTTTTTCCTGGATAATTTGTCAATTGGAAGAAATACCAGCGAAAATGGATTCTCCAATTTGATGGGGCCTCTAAGAAAAATCTAGCGGTGATTAGAGGGCAAGAAATATTTTCTCAATCCCGACGACGTAATAGAAATAAAATGTGCATGGGGCATGGGAAGGAAAACCAATAATCAAGTCGAAATGTATGGTCTCCTTTATGTAATTCTCATTGCTAAAGATATAGGCATCAAAGATATTAATATTCTTGGAGACTTACTAATAAAAATCCACTATCTCATTAAGGAAGGAAGCCCAAAGTAAAATTCCCTTGCCTTGGTGCTCCAATGGATCAAATTTCTGGTCACATCCTTCCATTCCAAAGGGTTCTTCCATGTTATCATAATCAACAGCATGGATGTTGATTCACAAGAAAATAAAGTTTCTTTATGGAAGATACAAAGTTATAAATCAATGACTCTCGTTATTCCTGCCCAATCCCCTAAGACTATATGCCCCTTATCTTTTGGTTTCACCCTTGGACCCTCCCTATGAATAATTATCCCATTAACTTTATCATATTTCCTCTTTTATTCCCCTTAACCCCACCTTCTCCCCTTTAATTCCCCATCCCCTTCTATGTGGTGTCGTTTATTCCCTCGCAAATCACATTAAAGGCTTAGTGTTATTGTTAATAGAACAAACATGCATTTCCATTGACATGGAAATACATGAGAATCATTTCCATGCATATGCATCTCCCTCCTCGCATGATTTCCATTATGATTTCCATCTACCAAGACCTTGGAACCGACCTTCTCTCAAAACCATGATGAATTTCTTTGGTAGTTTCACTGGTGAAATTAATGACAAAATGATGAGAATCATGTGGATGGATAGGAGAATTGGTGATAAATTTGTCTCTGGTCTCGCTCTTTTCCCATTCATTACTATGCTTTTTAATCGATCCACCACCTTTGTGGCTCGTTAATTTAGTTGTAGCTTTGTCTTTGAATTTCATTGTGGTACCCAGGAGTTCATCTTCCAGACAACTCTGCGAAGAGCTCCAACTTCAGTTTCAAGATGTTATCCTTTGGATAGCACAAATGTGGGCTCGACACTCCAACTCGTGTGAAATTTGGAAAAAGGGGCTCTCTAGTTCTCAAACCACCTTGGTAGCATCGGGTCTCTCATCCATATTCGATCTTAGATTGACATAGGCTCCCTTGTACGAAGGCTCTTTAGAGTTGTTATATCCTTTGTCGTTAGTTGTTTATATATCTTGACATTCATAATTTTTAAGGAATACTTTGGTTCAAGGGATTTATGTCAATTCTGGGTCTTTAGGTTATGAGTCAATTTTTCTCTGCCTTTGGGTACTGGAATGATTCTTATTTGACTAGAACAGTGCATGATACAATTGGGATATCACCAATAGCATATTTCTCACTAAAATTCAATTTCCTCTTTTAATTTTGGTGAAGTGTATTCTCTATACATTCACATTGAGGAGGTTGGGCTCATTATTTCATGAAGCTTGCCACACTTGAAGCCTCTGCCAATGTAAGATCATGAACACTAACTCCAATTTTGAGAATTCTTCTACAACAAGCCCTTGTTTCCACTACCTATCTTCTCATGAAGCCCTATAGAGTGTTGATTATGACTTGCAAGTCAAATTTTTTCATATTGTAATATCCCAAAATGGAATAATGCATTGATACAAAAACACAATATTTGTAACACAGAAAAATGTACATGTAAAGATTGAAAAATCATAGAATATAAAGAATAGGTGAGCCTTTTATTATCACCGGAGATGGAAAAATAGTACAACAGTGCTCAAATATATGCACTCAAGCCAAATACATAGGCTAGAATGACCCTAAAAACATGCCAAAGCAGGCACTGCGTAACTGGAGAGCTACTAGAAGAAATATTGTGTTTCCCATTCAGCTGATGATGTAAATATAGTTGTTGGCTGAAAATGGAAATGCAGATCTATGGAAATCTGGAGCTCTGGTGATTCCAAGATTCTATATATGGGCTCTATGATGGCAGCCCAAGATAACCTAGAAAGGAAAATCCAGATCTATGAGATTGGAAATTTACCCTCTTGGGGTTTGATCCCTGGTATGGTGGGTTATGCAGATCTGAAGCTAGATCTTATCATAAGATGGCTGCAATATGATGCACAACCAGATCTAAGCTTTGAGGTTTGATCCCTCTTTCAGATCTCCAAGCTAGAAGCTTGAGATCTTGCTTCTTCTTCCTCCTCCTTCAAGATGTAGCTGCTACAAATACAACAGCTAGATAAACTGTGTTGTATAGGAAGGAGAGGATACTACCTACTACAAAATATGGCTATGAAGCTCAAGACTGATGGAAATAATTCATACAATGTAAAGGAATGATCCTCCATTGGATTACTAGCTGAAATGCTAGCAACTTCCCTTCTCCCTTGGATCTACATGAATGGACTGCGCAATTCCTAATGGAAATGATGTTGCTCGGAGATCAATAATAGATGGCTTGATGCCTAATATAGATCTAAAGCACCTTAAGGCTGATCTTGAAGCTCAAGGTGATAGTATGAATCCTTCACCGATTCCTCAACTGAAATATTGAAGGACAACCTCTTCATCTCAAACCCTGATGCAGAAATGCATTATTTCTGAAGATGTATGGGCTGCAGAAAGTAGGAAAAAAATGGCACCAATACCTAATGATGAATAAATATCAATAGGAAACCTTCCCAAAGTAGGCACACAATTCCCCCGTGGGTAAGGGTGGGATTTCCGCTTGGAAACACCTTGTGCTATACAACACTACAGACTTAGCTAAACAGCTCAAGCATGCTTGGAATGTCAAATGACAAATCTAGATCTAAATAGATCACACATCAATAATAATCTAAATCCTACCTCTAATGTTTCCTTCATCTTCATTATATATTTTTTGAACCTTCCCATGCCTTGTCCCACCTCATAACTGCGTTATACATGTGGACATAGGTCTCCATGTTGACTGCGTTGTCTCTCCATGATCTCCATCATGTGTGAATGTAATGATCACCCTCTCCATCATGTGTGCATTAAATTCACTACTCCTCCATCATCTCATCATGAATTCTTTATGATTTTACATTTGATTCCCTCCATGATCTTAGTTGACTACTTCAACCTTCATGATCTATCTCATTAATGAGACATGATCTCCACTCCTTTCACATTAACTAGTTGCTCCACTACTCCATTATGTAGATCTGGATCTGAAATTTCCACATGCACACATCAAAAGTGGATTTTATTTATCTTTGGGGTTTTTTGGTCCCTCCACCCTCTTATTTACTTAATTAAGTATGAAAATTAAGAACTCTAATATTCCAATTATCTTGTGGAAAATTGGGAATATTACATTTCTCCCTAGAAAAATGTTGTTTGTCCTCAAGCAACTGCAAAATTGGATGCTACAACAAACATCCTCCCCCAAAATGTAATCCTCATATGGAAGGCCTTCCCATCGGTCACAATGTGTCATGCATGTCCAGCTCTAAAGCTCCCTCTCTAGAATGTCTAGAATGGCCTCCAACTGAAAATTTACATACCCATCCTCATCAATGAATCTCCAAGTGGCAACCATATGATGAACAAATATCTCCTCTACACATGAGATACATAAAATGAAGTGGTTCATTCCGAAAGTGGAAATTCCCAACTCATGAACTATCTCTCCAACCCATGATACATAGAGTAGATTGCATCTATCAATGCTGACATCATTGGCCATGTTGGCCATGTAGGATCCAAACATTATATCTACATAGTGAAAAATAAGAAGTAGAGACATATGGATGAACATGAAAAATTTCAAACCATATTCTCCCAATAACAACCAACGCAGCAAAGCCTTCTGCTGCAATGCTATATCATCATGAAAACAAATAAGAGATCCATACTCTCTCAAAACAAGCCACCACAACAATGCTTCTTGTTGTCATTCCAAATCTGCATCAATATAAATATGAGAGCCATACTCTCTCAATATAAGCCACCGCAGCCATTCCTCTTGCTGCCACACCACACCATCATTGTACCAAATGTAGTGGCCATATTATCTCAAGAGAAGCCACCTTAATAAGGAATCTTGTTGCCCCATCACATCATCATCATACCATGTACAATGATCATAATCCCTCAATAGAAGCCAATGCTATAAGGCCTCTTGTTGCCATCCTCCATCAACGTCATGCAATGTATGGAAAGAAATCAACCCATAGTCTCCCAAAATTAACCAAAGCAACAAGGATTCTTGTTGCCTCCTTACATCATCATGATGCAATTCTTGGAGAAAAAACATACTAATGGACATGTGAAATGTCTCATCGAAAAAATACAAGTAAGCTCCATTATGCCACATCATGTGAGAGTTATGCTTTCTCCCAAACCCAAGTACATACATGAACATGAGATATATCCCAAACAGAAATACATGTAAATACATGAGACATATCCCAAACAAAAACAAATACAAGGACATAAGATATATCATGTGATGTCAAAACTCTCTCATCAATAATCAGCGCAGCCATGCGTCCTGTTTTTGCATGTCATCAGTGATATACATGGCATGGATCCTGGGAATGTGAGATGTTGGGTAGTATCCATACTCACCCAAAAGAAACCAGTGCAGCCATGCTTCTTATTGCCCGGTATCACATATCTTCGGGAAGGTAGGAGACCTCCTACTTCTCATCTAGATCCATTCATCCCAATGTGGATGATGAATCATGCCAAGATCAAACATGGTATCCTCCCATTGTAGAATACCAACATCCTCCATGTGAATATCTTTGCACTCCATGAAATTTTTAAGTGCACCTCCATTGAGATCTCTCCATAAGACCTTCTTCTAATTAATGGCCCTACAAAACCAATAAGGCTTTGGATCTTCTACAGGTAGAAGTTTCTCTTTGAGCTATGAAATGCTCATTAAGAAAGAGTAATCTTGAAAGGGGAAAATATTTCCCATCTCAAGATGTCTACCATATATCATCTTCTTCTCCATGGCTTCATGAGTGAAGCTGCCATTAAATTTCTCCCATGAGGAATGGGTCCTCTTCTTCTAACTATTGTTCATTAAAAAAAAATTATATCTACAATGTGATACATGTGTTGTCTCAAAGCAAGGCACAATGTTGAACTCATAGCCAGCCATTGTACATAGGATCATACTCATCCCATCTTCTCAAACTCTACACTTCAACTCAAAGGGTTGAATGTAGTCCATCAATGACAAACTGGGATGGTTCTTCCTCCCTTCCTTGATTAGATCAAGGGTCCTCTGCGCAGTGATATGATGCTACTCCAAATCAACATGTTGTTCTAACCCTTGGTCATGCATTAGCCTTGATGGCATGTCCCCATAATTTTCAATAAGAGTTACTGAAACAATATGAGATGAAACTAGTTGCATAACTTGGATCAACTGATGTGTGGGAACCTCTTGCAAGACCGCAAGAGTTCCTCCAATCAGAACAATAGTCCCTCCAACTGCTGGTAAGAGCAATGGTTGCACTTATACAAGTGTACCAAAGTTGGTATTTGTCTCCTCCTCATCATGCATCTCATCAATCATACATGGGGCTCCAAATGTCAAGAAATCAAGACCATATTGCAAAGTTGCAAGTGGTCCTCCTCTTGATGTAAGCACATATATAGTTGATGGTGGTGGTAGAGGCTCCTCCTCTTGAGTGATAATGAGGACATCTTCTTTTAGGTCTTCATGTACTATCTCCATGATGATGGGAGATGGCACTATGTGATATGTCTTTGGTTTCTTTATACCATATCTCTTCTTTAGTCTTTGAATGAAATCTGCATAATTAGACACTTTCATGTGTGACAAATGACTGAACCACCAATCTCTTGCTTCACCATCTAGGTGCAGCGCTGCAAACTCCATAGCCTTTATTTTTTATATAGGATATTTCAGAAAGAATGTAAATAATTCTTTCCTCCAAGCCCTCAAGGTGCTTGCGGAAGATCCATCAAATGTAGGCAAGAATAATCTATGCCTCTTTCTCCTATTACTGCTTCTAGATCTCATCTCTTCTTTGATTTTCAAAAAATGTTGGAGAGAGAGATTCTCCTTCAATGCTCATGGTTGTGACTTGTACTCAGATAGATATTTACTTAGGGTCTCATGCCCCAAGTCTTCTACATATTCAGACCAGTCCTCTTTCTTATCAAAGAAAGTGGATCTAGTGGAATAGTGTGAAGCTCCTTGCTTCTCTGGTCTTCTTTGTTGCTGACAAGAAGTACTAGGACCTTCTTCATTATAAAACCTTCTTGAGGTTTCTCTTTGCCTTTCTCTTCTTGTTTCATTGATATCTTTGGATAAATTCTTCATAGCTCTAAATAAATATGAGGCAAAACTTAATCCCTCCATTATAGTAGATCTATACTATCTTCTTTTCATATGTTGTCAATAATGTCCACAAGTTGGGCCAAAGATCATGCTCTGATACCACTGTAATATCCCAAAATGGAATAATGCATTGATACACAAACACAATATTTGTAAAACAGAAAATGTACATGTAAAGATTGAACAATAATAGAATATACATAATCGGTGAGCCTTTTATTATCATTGGAGATGGATAAACAGTACAACAGTGCTCAAATAGATGCACTCAAGCCAAATAAATAGGCTATAATGACCTTGAAAACATGCCAAAGCAGGCACTGCATAACTGGAGAGCTATTGGAAGCAATACTACGTTGTACCTTCAGCTAATGATGTAAATATAGTTGTTGGCTGAAAAAGGGAAATGCAGATCTATGGAAATCTAGAGCTCTAATGATGCCAAGATTCTATATCTGGGCTCTATGATGGCAACCCAAGATAATCCATAAATTAAATTCCAAATCTATGATATTGGAAATTTACTCTCTTGGGGTTTGATCCTTAGTATGTTGGGTTATGTAGATCTGAAGCTAGATCCGATCATAAGATTCGTCCTGTATTAAATAACATTGCAAAAATTTTGGGTAAAAATGATGATAATACAGTGGAAAAATCAGTCCTAGGGATGTTTTCTATGATCATGAAGCCAGGAATGGTGCTGGATATTCCATCATATTGGCAGGAAGCAGTCAATTCACAGCTAATGAGCCTTTCATTAATAGGTTCTTTAAAATTTCCTTCATTGATAGTATACTTTTTCTTATATCAGAATGTGGAAGAATTCATGCATTTAGGTCTAAATATTACGGATGCAAACAAAATAAGGCAATCGGTGATATTCTGGATAGATGTAGTTAGAAGGGAGAAAAATGAGGCTAGATTGTTTGATTTTGCTAACTATTACATGTCATTTGCATATAACATATTGAATGGAATTCCTCCTCCCTATTTCTTACCTAAAGCTCAGGAGTTTTTTTATTTAGGAAACAATGGCAAATATGGAGATTGGTTTGTTTTTTAGGATTACTCTGAAATAAGGTTGTATGGAGCAAGTGTTGAGCCTTATAGGCTCCCAACATTTTTACCAATGAGGCCTTTTGCTTTAGATTTTATTAGATAGATCCTAAATGTTGATCAGGTTCATTTTGTGCCTATGAAAAAGGACATATGTATAAATTACCCATGATTGTAGGCCCTTTCATAGTCAATATGAGGCAAGAATTTGATGAAGTAACAAGAATGTTAGATGAGATGCATATGCTACTAGGAGAAAGTTTGGCTTATGACCCTTTTGGTGTAATTTCAAATAGAATAATTGAGAATGGGTACTCTGCTTTCATTCATGAAAGTAGGCCAGAACAAGAGAAGGCAACTAATAAAGGTATGATGAGTTTAGTAGGTGCAAATATTCATACTCCTGTCATAGCATAGAAAACAAATAAAAGAAACAAAGAAGTGGTTATTGATCTAGAGGATGAAGAGCAGAAAGTCGAGAAGAGAACAAAATTTGCTAAAGATCCTACATCTAATTCACCTAGTTTTTCTTTACATTTGGGAGAAGAGAAAAATGCTCCTACTTCACCCAGGAGTCATGATGCTTCTCATGAACAGGTGCCTTTGATTAAATAGATGTTTTCACAAATTGAGGAAAGAAATCAGAAGATGAAGATTAGCATGGAGGCCCAAGCTGAACATCAAGTTACTACTGATCAAACAAGTTTGTTGACTGTAATGGATCTTGAGAAAGATCAATTTAGAATTGCCTTGTCACATCCTACAGACATGTCAATTGGTTCTTCCAATAGTTTCAACACCGTAAATGTGACTGTGGATGTGAATAAAATCCCACTGATAGATAAAATGAATTTGCATATGAAAACAGGTCAGTTAATTGTAAATGACCTCAAAAATACTAATGCAATGGCAGTAAAGGCAAAAAATATGTTGGGAAAATTAATTAAACAATTGAAGTTAGAGAAGGCTAATTCAAGAGCCTTAACAGTTCAGAATGAGGAATTGAAAAAAAAATCATTATAAATATTGGAGTAGACCCCAGTGACAAGATTGTTGTGTAGAAATTCATGAAAAGTGCTGAGGTAGAAATATCCACATTGAGGAAAAAGCTAAAATTACCTACTGGAGAACATTCAATGGCTGCATAAGTGGCACAGGTAGAGAAGGAAAAGGAGAAGCTTTTACAGCAACTCATACAGAAAGATGAAGAAATCTCCAAAATAAAGCAAACTACAATTTCATAGCAAAATCATATTGACAACCATAGTTGTACTTTTGTTTTTCCTACAGGTAATGATGATCCTCAAGCACAGATTGTTCAATGAAATACTAAGTTGAAAATGGATGAAAGAGATTGGAAGAAGGCTCAAACATATCTGGAGACTGCAACAAAGTTGATTAAAGTCATAGAAAATGAAGCTGACAAGTACAAAACAGATTTCCGAAATGTTGAAGCTGAGATTAAAAATCTCAAAGAATGGTTGAAAGGAAATCTCTCACTGATATAAGCCAAAGATATCATTTGGACTGATATCATCTCAGAAATGAAACCTAATTGGTGCTTCTTGATGATAGTTGCAAAAGAGAAAAGTCTTATTTTAGAATGTGAAGAACCAATCATGTTTGATAAACAAAAAGAAATTAATAGAGCCATTTGGGCCAGAAGATTCATTGATTTTATTAACTCTAAATCAGATCAAGAATTAGAGGAGAATGACATGCAGGACAAAATGTTGTATGCAGTAGAAATTAACAAAATTATTATTAGAAATGGTCTCAGAAAGGCTGCAGAAAAGAAGCTAATGGAAATCAAGGAAGCAGTAAGTCAGTTTGATAAGTCATTTGACAAAATGACAAGAGTAGGCTTGCCATCATGTTGGGGAGTTGAAGGAAATATTTTTCCATGGAATTCTTATGAGAACTTACTAGTATTGACAAAAAGCAAAGGTGATAACAGGCATGAAAGACCCAGGTGCTTAAAGGAGAAACAATGGTTAACTTCTTGCAGAGGCATTTTCAACTATTGTGGATGGTAAAGACTCTTTTCACAAAAAGGTCGTCCTATGATCGAATTACTGCATTCAGATTGGAATATCAAAATCTAACACATTCATCAAGGACAACGTTATAAATATGCAAAAAGTGCAGAGCTTGGACAATAGACTTGCCTAAAGGATCAGCATCAAAGGAAAACAAATCAGTTGGCCCAAAAAAATAAGCCACGTCATCAGCAATTCCTATAGATTAGGATGTTTATTTTATATTATTTTCTGAAGGTAGTGTAATTGTAATAAGACATTTTCAAGGCATGTAACAGACAGCCTTCGAAGTCTTAAGTAGTTTTGGTAGTTAGAATTGGTTACAACAGTTCCAAACTGCTTTTTACTGTATTTAATGTAATTTTCAAGGGAAAGAAAGGTTCCGAGTTTTGGACCTTCAGACAATTATTTTTTTACTCAGAGATTCAAAGATTAATGAATGAGTAAGCAAGTTTCTAGAATTTTTTTTATGTTGAAATGTATTCAAGTTTACATTTTTTGTTTTCTATCTATGAATAAAAAAATTTTATGAGCAGCAGGTCTCTTTTTACTTCTGTATGTAAGAGTTAAAAATCTTAATTGGCGCTCCTTTGTTTTAATTGTTTCTTTCATATATTTCTTTTGGGGTTTGAGGTGATATTTTCTATATAAAACAGCATATCAGTTTGGGTTTCTTCTTTCATTTTCTTCTAGTCACTTCATTCAACATCTACAAATGGTAGCATTGTGAAGCATTCATCATATTTGATATTTAAGGGTTTGATCACAAATACTTGAGGGTTAATAAAACAGAGATATATATATTTGTGACATAATCATATAAATGTCTTAAGCACTGATTCCTTATCACAGCTAAGGTATTTTCTCTTAAGGTACAACACTTCCCATGCCTTGGCCCACCTCATAACTGCGATGTACATGTGGACATAGGTCTCCATGTTGACTGCGTTCTCTCCATGATCTCCATCATGTGTGAATGTAATGATCACCCTCTCCATCATGTGTGCATTAAATGCACTGATCCTCCATCATCTCATCATGAATTCTTTATCATTTTACATTTGATTCCCTCCATGATCTTAGTTGACTACTTCAGCCTCCATGATCTATCTCATTAATGAGACATGATCTCCACTCCTTTCACATTAAGTAATTTCTCCACTACTCCATTATGTAGATATAGATCTGAAATATCCACATACACACATCAAAAGTGGATTTTATTTATCTTTGGGGTTTGTGGGTCCCTCCACCCTCTTATTTACTTAATTAAGTATGAAAATTAAGAAATCTAATATTCCAAATATCTTGTGGAAAATTGGGAATATTACACATATTTATCACTCACAAGTAGAACATGCCATGATAAAATTATGGCTCCTAGCATCAGATCTCATGGGTGGAAGATGAAGTGGATGAGTTCATGGTTATTATAATGGACCTCAATCTCAACAGAGATGCACCTACATGTCACGGCTGGATTTAGGAGGATCCAGGCAGGTGGGACATCGATCTCAATAGGCCAGCAACTGAAAATGATTAATTTGCATGGAAAATAATGCTCACTATAGATTTATTTTGGTGTTTTTGTAATTTTATAATATTTTTGAAAATAAGTCTCTCCATGTAAATATACCAAACCATTTCCTTGTAACTAGTAACACATTACACTAGCATCGTAATCATCGAAATAATTGAAAAGGAATTCCAGTATAGAAAACACATGAAACTAGTCAGGATGTGATGAGTTAATAAGAAGTTGATTCACAAAATAACTAATGCATTCATTATCACTCAAGAGGATTTCAGGTGCGATGAAGAAAAATATTATCAGTATAAAATTCACAAGAAAAACTAAGAGTTGACAATTCTGAAATGCATCTGATATACATTATTCCTTTGGCCAAGGATAATTTTTTAAATGATCAACTTCACAGTCCCATCCTTCCATGAGAGATACACACGCCCCAGAACTTTTAAGGATTGTAAAAATGAATTTTGATGATTGAAACAAACCATGCATGGTGTGAGGATAACTACTACCTCTAATTTAAATAAGACCATTACTAACTGGATGAAAACTATCTATGTCAAATAATACTCTGATGTGATGGGTCCTGAATAATTTTCTCAAAAATATCTATGTCATTGAGTTTATAGGATTTTACAACTTCAACAACTAGATTAATCAAGTCAAAATATTATTTTGATTGCATGTCTAGAGATGTATGAATCAGATAAATTTCATGACCAAACTTATTTGAATACACAATACACAATACACAATGATTTGATTTTTTTCTTTTTCATCATGGATACCTCACTAACTTGTGTCATTTGAGAAGTTAAATCATCGGATGAAAAACTTGAAGAGAAATGAGTGTCCTCATCACAATTTGATGCATTGCAAACGATAGAACACAAGGGATAGTGAGATAGAGAGGAATTTTCCATGAGAACATATTATTTTACCAAATCAAATTCTAGATCTAAATATTTCAAGTCAAAATATTCTCAAGAACCAAAATATCATTTGGTGCTCTTGGGAATTCATCATCGCATACATCAACATATTCATTATCATCAGAATGATTGTTATCTAATACTATGAATATAAACTATTTTATTTCATTTGATTCACTATCGATATTAGAAAATTGAAAATCATCCAAGAATGGAAGAGCAACATATTGGCATGTGGTACTTTGAAAGAGGGAAGAGAGATCAAAAGTATCTTCGCTTTCCCACTCCTCTACCTCTGTAATGTGACTACCTTGTTCCTGATCGTAATTTGAACCAACAATTTCTAAATCAAGGGAATGTGAAGAAATATTTGGTGGAGAAAATTGATCAAGTGGATCATGGTACAAAGAATCATAGCAAGTATATGATAGAGGATAACATATGTCCCTTGAATAAGTAACAATTTCTGTGGAACCGAATTCAAGATTGAGGTTGAGTTTTAATTTCATGGAACCTTCACCCTAGGCTCCAGGAACCATTACAATGTTTCCTCCAGTGGATCTGCATCATGAGAAGTGGATAAAGGTTGAAGAGATGTATAATCCATTTGATTTTCAATTTTATCAACTTTGGCATCATCACAATGAGTCACCCACATCGGAACTTAAAAAGGATGAGGACAAGGAACAAAAGGAATAGTAGGTTCCTGCTCTGAAATTAGAAGTGTCTCATGATTTACAAAAGTTGGGGAAGCAGAAATATCAACAATTTCAAATTCACCATGTAAAGAGATATGAACCAAATGCTTACACTTATGTTTAAATAAATCCTAATCTGTGTCTTCTTCAAGAAATTCATAACAAAGGTGGAGGAATCGATTAGATAAATCCTTAATTTATTTATTAGGCTTCATTCTTACTTGATTAATTTTTTTAAGAACATCTTAGTAATCATACCTATCAAATGTTGAATGAATCTAATTAATGAGGTGTTCAAAAGAATGAATGGAAGTGAGTGGTATAGTATGGCACCATCGACTGACTCGACCTTCAAGTGTGAGGTGAAAAATAATACAAGCCACATATTTACAATCATTTCATAGTGTTCACGAAACTCAAGAAAAACAGATGCATGCTCGGTAATGGATGTATCACCCTCACTATCAAACTTAAATTGAGACAAACCATCAATTTTTTCCACGGAAATGAAATTTTTACCAGGAGATAGGTTAGAGAAACATTTCGCGATTATTATTTGGGGATGAGCCATTTAAGATAAGAGATTAAAAATAGACTCAATGGGAACAACTTGTCATTTGGGCCTCCTTCAAGCGCCTTTTGCTGATGGTGTTGGAAATTCGTCAACCAATGGGGTCTCCCCCATGAAAATTCCCAATTACACTTCGCACAATTTGGTATGGGATCCCTTCTGGAAATAAGGCCTGACTGCCATATTTTCGTATAGATATTCCTTGGCTACAATTTTCAACACAAGAGAGTAATTGATAGGTACTTTTGGATTAGAAAGTGAGTATGCCTTGTGGAATTTTCAGTTGCGGAATGTATCATAGTTCTTTTATTGAAAGGGGAGATAAAATTGAACCTTTTAAATACAAGTAATAGTATTAATCTAGAAAAGACACACGAGCATGTACAGATAAATGGATCATTAAAAAACTAGCAAAATAGTTCACATATAAGCAACGATTTTTAAAACACATACAACACACCTTCAACAAGATAAGTACCAAATCCACTGAAATAGTTCAATTTATTTAGTACATATGAAACAAACATACATAAAAAACATTAAAATAATATTCTTACAATATTTATGGCATACGCATGAAAGTGTTTTTGCTAAAGGAGCTTATGAATTAAGCAAAAAGTTCAAAGATACATGAAGACAGTGAACACCACTAACTCCAATAGTGGAGCATTAGAGAAACCACTTTCTCCTCCAAAAGAACTATCTTTCTCTCTAATGCTTGGTAGGAGGAGCCAAGGTGAAAAGTATGTTGCGTGAACTATGAGGGTGTATATATAACAAATGGGGTGACCATTTACCTCCCTTGTGACTCTTGGACTACCCTCATGAATGTTTGACTTCTCTATGACTCTTTGACTCCTTCATGACTTTTCACATTTTATGGATGACTCCTAGACTTCCACTTTACATTACATTTCTCCAATATTGAATTTACATAGTCCACAAATTATGTGGAAAATGATGACTCGTGACATGGCATTGATGACATGGAAATTTCAAGCCATTATTTGTTGTTGCTTTCTTTTTGTCTCCTAAAATATGGAATATGTTCTTCTTCTTCCTCCTCCATAAGGCTTGAAGTTAGGGTATCTTCAATGTGATCTTGATTTCAGTTGTTGTCACAATCTGGTATCCCTTTGTCTTTCTTGATCGATCTACTTGTCTTTGCAGCTACAAAGGTGTCTTCTAGCAGGATCTCCTTCTTCATATCCTTCATCATCATCATGTCATAATATGATAAAATACTTGAAACTGAAATCCACTCATGAAAAGACGACATCAATACATAAACCCTTAGTCAAGCATTCTTCATGATAGCCATTGACTGAGCTAGAACCAGGTGATAGGTTGGAGACAGGCTCAAGGATTGCATAGTTGTGAATCATAGGAGGTCAGGGGTCAAGATTGAGGCTTGAGACTACGTAGTGCACAGTTCATCCAGGCTAGGGCTAGGCAGATGCACAATTGAGGGGCTTAATAGGTATGCAGACATATTTAGGCTTGAGGTTACCCACGACGCAGTTCTGGAAGGACAGAGGCCAAAGGATTTCACAGTTACATAGTTCAATAGGTCAAGGCTAATCCTTGAGCCTTGAGACTGTGTAGTTCACATTTTAAATAGGTTGAGGCAAGGAAACTATGCAATGGAGGGGCTCAAGGAGGCACGCTTAAGGATTAATCCTTAATTTTTCCCATTACGCAATAATGGAGGGACAAAGGCCTTGGGATTGTTTAATTACACAGTTTAGGAGCTCAAGTTGGAGGCTTGATGCTTGAGAGTGCGCAGTGCGCAGAGGAGGCTGACTGAAGGCAGAGATTGCACAGTTATGGAGCTCAAGGGTCAGTACTAAGCACTGAGACTGTGTAGTGCACAGTTAGAGAAGGCAGGGCCTGCCCATTGTTCA
Organism: Pinus albicaulis; assembly: GCA_034641835.2. Taxonomy (NCBI): domain Eukaryota; kingdom Viridiplantae; phylum Streptophyta; class Pinopsida; order Pinales; family Pinaceae; genus Pinus; species Pinus albicaulis. The sequence goes on along the minus strand of CM076574.1, from coordinate 3,739,867 downwards.
TTTCCAAGAGGAAAGGGCTGATATTGATGGCTAAGACTATGCAATGTGCATTTTGGGAAGGCTTAGTGAGGCCATGTTACTTAGTCGGGAAGTCTTCTAGATTTAACTAAGTGTGGGACTAGTGAGGCCAAAGTGAATAGGAACAAAACTAGAGCATGATCACACACTTAAAATAGTTGATGACATAACATAAATCACTCAGAATGCATGAACAACATACTTCCCTCAATGTGAATGCATTGCGACAACTTTCCCCAAGTGCAACACTAAACGTACAATTTGCGAAGACAATGAAGACACTTGTGTGATAGTGCTTAAATATTTGGCAATGAGTGTGATACAAGTCTATATGATAATAATGACTCATTAACACCAAGTTTGCACCTTTAAATAAACCAAAACTACATATGTGCGACATGTGACGATTTTCATGTTAAAAGATGACACTTGCGACAGTAAGAGGAAAGTGCAAACGACACTTGCAAAATGTGAAAAACATTGAAAGTGACACATGCCAGAATAAAGGTAGTATGAAAATGACACTTATGGCAGTAAAAAAAAAAAAATAGTTGTAAACATGAAATAAACACTTGTGAAAGTGAAGGTGCACAAAAGCGATAGTTTGGAAAAAAACTCAATAAAATAGAAGAAAAAAAAGTGAAATTTTTTCAGTGAAAGTGCGCACTGACTATCGACACAAGTTGAACATTGCACAGGCACTCTTTTGATGGACTTGTGTTATGCATGTTCAAGCTTGCATAAATATTACACTCATGAACTTTTTACGAACTGAGCATGTGTGAGCAGGAGACTTTGACACTTCCAAACTAAGAAGAAGACTGGAATACTTCACAAAGCATCTAAGTACCATAAAGTGACTATGGAAAAAACGGTCACAGGATCCACAGCAGGCTCCAAAATTCAAGTCTAAACCAAAGTTTTGAGGTTTTTTGTCGTAGTGACAACACAATCATATTTGGAAATTTAAAGGATCTTATCTAATCAAGTCAATATGTCGTCATCTTTCTTCAAGGAACATGAGAAGTTTGGTGACTCATCTAAATTTGTTGCACGGAAGATCAGGTTGTAGAACATAGTTGATAACAATGATTTTTTGTAATACGTTCAAGGAAAATTACTTGAGCCTCTAGAGAATGCTTCTACTACGGCTAAGAACAATCACAAGAAAGGTGAGATAAAAGCAAAGAAAATTATATTTGATGGTTTACAAGATAGTTTACTTGCATATGTTGGAAATTTGAGGAAGTCTAAGGACATGTACGATAAGATAGTTGGCATGTATGAAGTCAAAAATTTGAATGAAATCATCTCCTTGAAAGATAAACTCAAAGACATGAATATGAAAAAAGGCGAGTCTATGCAATCCTACATCATGAGGATATCTCATCTTAGAGATCAATTGCAAATAATTGTGTAATCTATTCCTGACAGGGAATTGGTGATTGTAACTCTTAGAGGTCTCCCTCCCATTTGGGAAACCTTAATTACTACTATAAGCAACAACAATATCTTGTCATCATTTGATGATATTGTTGTAAATCTCACTCAAGAAGAATCAAGGTTGATATCAAGGGGTGGGATACAAAAGCATGAAGAAGGAGAGCCTATTGCATTAGTCACTCAAAACTAGAAGAATAAAGGACAACGAGGTCCATCAAAATAAAAAAATCCTCCTCCTCGAAATACAAAGAGAAGGAATTAGAGAACATTATCTCACATTGAATGTTACAATTTTCATAAGAAAGGTAATTATGCTAGAGATTTCCCCGAGAAGAACAATGGTCCATGCTACAACACTAGAAGCAACAAAACAAGTTTGATGATCAAAGAAGAAGAGATGCTCCAAGTGATCATAAACAATATCACCGTCCTCAAAATAAGTTAAGATACTACAGGTATGAAAGTAATGTTGGAAAACAATGTAAATATATTCTTATTTAACTCTCACTAGTTCTTCTCTTCCAAATCCGTGGGATAGTTGGTTGGCTGATAGTGGGGCCACACATAATTTATCTAGGTCTAAAGAATTTCTCTCTAATTTTGTAGAGAGGGAGTCAAAATTGAAAATTATTCTTGGAGACAACTCCACTCTTGTTAAAGGATTTGGGTCCATCAAATTTCATTTGGATTCTGAGGAATTTTTTTTTGTCCATGATGTAATGTATGTTCCAGGATTGAAGAAGAATTTGGTATCGATGTCTGCTTTGGAAGAAAAATGGATGAGGGTTTCCTTCATCAGGGGCATTTTTCTTAATTTGCATGTTGGATCACCTATGAGAGATTCATTCAAATTATAATTGAGATTTGAAGGACTCTACAAAGTTACTCGAAGACCTATTCTAGAATTTTTCCATGATACTAATCATCTAATTGAGTTATGGCACAGAAGATTGGCCCATTTACATTATGATGCTCTTCCAAAATTGAATAAATTGGTCTCTGGTATTCCCAATGTTCAAGCCCAACATGATGGCGTATGTCTATGTTGCGCCAATGTATAGAAGACAAGGGGACCATTCCCCTCTATCGATAACAAGACAAATGACATCCTCCATCTCATTTATTCTAACTTATGTGGTCTAATTCATGTACATTATCTTGGTGGCCATATATACTACATCAGCATCATTGATGACTTCTCAAGAAAGATGTGGATATATTATTTAAAGCACAAAGATGAATCCTTTGAAATGTTCAAGGAGTTCAAATCCTTAGTCAGAAATCAAACAAGGGAGAAAATTAATATATCCAGGTCTGAAAATGGTGGAGAGTACATTTTGAATGAGTTCATTGATTTTTTCAAGAAGGAAGGTATCAAGAAAAAGATGATTGTTCCCTATACTCCCAAACAAAATGGAGTAGCTAAAAGAAAGAGAAGGTATATTGTAGCAGCCACTCATGCCATGATCCATGATCAAAAGTTGTCTAAGTTCCTTTGGGGAGAAGCAAATAATATTGTGTACATGTTCAAAATAGGGTGCCTCATCAAGCATTAGACAAAAATCCCTCCGAAGAAGTGTTCACATGTGTCAAGCCTTATGTTGGCCATATTTGTATCTTTGGCTCCCTCGTATATTTCCATGTGTCGAAGGACAAAAGAAACAAATTGGAAGCCACGGGAAGAAACTATATGTTTGTTGGATACTATGAAAAATATTAAGCTTTTATAATATATATTCCTGGCCAAAGGAAGGTTTAAATTGGCAGGGATGTAATTTTTTATGAAGATTTTGTCATTAACAAAGAAAGGGATCTTCCTCTACCTCCTCCTCCTAAGAAGAAGAATGATGATATGGATATTTTAGATGGTCCTTTTGAATCCGAGACAAACATTGTTGATGATCCCATGGAGCCCATGGATCCCTTAGATCCTCCTCCATGTGATCCTCCTACTAGGAAGAGGAAAATTTGGCTTCATGACACATTCCAATATTATGAGAGGCACATTCTCGTTTAAATATAATTTAGAGAAAGCAAGAAGCCATGAAAATACTAGGGATATATTGTAGCTATCAGAACTATGATTCAAGCCGAACCTCCCACCTTTGAAGAATCTATGAAAGAACAAGTTTGGAAGGATGCTATGGTTGAATAATATGAATCAATTATCAAGAATGACATATGGGATGTTGTGCCAAGACCGAAGGGTAAATTTGTGGTGACTTCAAAATGGCTATTCAAGATCAAACATGGAGTTGATGGTATCATTGAGAAATATAAAGAAGGGTTTGTGGCCCAAGTATTCTCCCAGAAAGAGGGAAAATATTATGATGATATATTTTCACATATGGAATGATATAGAACCATTTGTTCAATATTTTTTCTTGCCTCAAGTCAAGTATGGACCCTTCATCATATGGATGTGAAGACTGTATTCCTTCATGGCATGTTACAGGAAGAAGTGTATGTTGAGCAACCACGGGGATTTGAAGTAGAGGATCAAAAGACACATGTTTGAAAGTTGAATAAGTTAGTGTATGGATTGAATCAATCCCCCATAGCATGGTATGCCCACATAGACAGTTATTTGGTGAAGTTGGGATTCACACGAAGCAATATTGATCCCAAAGTCTACTTCAAGGTAGTCCAAGGTATGTCGTTGATTTTGGTTTTGTATGTTGACGATATATTCTTAACAGGTAGTGAGCCCCTGATGATAGAGTGAAAGATGGATTTAGCCTCTGAATTTGAGATGAATAACCTTGGACTAATACACTAGTTTTTAGCCCTTAAGGTGTAGAAAATGCATGGTGAGATTTTCCTTTTACAAGGAAATATGTTGTGCAGATGTTGGAGAGATTTGGAATGACAGAATGCAAGTCATTACCCTCAACGATGGAAATGAATTTCAAGATGTTATGTGGGGAAGTTGCAGGAATTGATTTGGAAAATCCATCTGAGTATAAATAGTTGATTGGTGCTTTGATGTTCTTAGTCAACACCCATCCAGACATATGCTATGCAGTGAACACATTGATTCAATTCATGACCAAGCCTCTCAATGCACATTGGATCACTTCCAAACATATTTTGAGATATCTTCATGGGAAAATCACCCTTGGTCTGATATATTATGTCGAAGATGTTCGACTTCATGGATATACTGATGTTGACTGGGCAAGAAATGTTGTTGATGGGAAGAGTACGTTTGGATGTTGTTTTATCCTTTGATCTTCCATGATATCTTAGATGAGCAGGAAGCAGAAGTTCGTAGCATTGAGTATCACCGAGGCAAAGTAAATTTTTTCTAGCATGGTTAGTTGTGAAGAAATTTGGTTGAGGAATCTCTTTGGAGAGCTATTTGAGCAATGACTAGACACTATAATGATATATTGTGACAATGAGAGTGGGATTCGCCTGGAATATAATCTCGTATTTCTTGAAAATTCCAAGCACATAGAGATTTGATAGCATTGCATTCGATACATGGTGCAGAGAGGAGCCATTAAACTCCATCATATATCAACAAACAAGAAGATTGTAGATATTCTCACCAAGGTTTTTTCGAAAGGGAAGTTCTTAGACTTCAGAGAAAATCTTGGACTAATGGATGTGACCACTCCCAATAAGGGGCATCACTGATTGAGAAAACTGAGATGACTCTTTCCCTTGTCTGAGCTCCCAGAGTGAGGAATTGAGATGGAGGGATCTTGGGGCTGAGGGATCTCTGGTAAATAGTTCCATAGATGTTGATCCCCTATATGTCACCCATAGGGTCATAAATGTTAGCTCCCCTATCTTGGTCCATGCAGAGTATACCCTAGTTGGCATCATACCCACAAGGTGAGCTTTTTGGGAACATTTCTCCCCATCTTTACAACGGGTTAAGAGAGTACTTGGAGGTGTATAATCCAAGATTATTATGATGCAGATGTTATACCATATGAATATTGAGGTTCATTATTGGAAAGATAAGTGGGACATGGGATGGGTTGAGATGTGCTCCCCTATAACTCATATCACTCGATATGGTGTAGAAGATGTTTTTCTCCCCCTTGAGCTTTCAGGTTGAGATGTGCTCCCCATTATGGTTCCAGGTTGAGATGTGCTCCCTGATATTGTTTCAGATTGAGATTTTATCTCTAAAGTTATAGAGGGCGGTATGTATTTCTCCCTAATGATTCTTCTTCTTTAGATTTGAGAATGTTTAAACATATAGAGTTGAGTAGAGATGGGACATAATATGTCGATAGGATACACATGATTATTACATGATGTAGTTGGAATTTCTCCCCAGCAGAGAAGGAGCATTAATTTGGAAGCTCAGTGAAAAATTCCAGCCATGGGACTAGGTTCCTCTTTTCAAGAGAACCATTTTTTACTATTGAAGCACTCAATTTGGACAAGGGAAAGTGTATTTTTGAATTGAATCCCACAATGTCACGCTTGATCAGGTCGACCTTAACAAGAAAATGGACACCCTTGAATGCCTATAAATACAAGTGACCTCAACATCGTTTTAACATCACCAAGCATATCCTTCTTCTCTTCTTCATTGATTGGTTCACACGGGTCTTAGGTTGGGTCAAGGAAAGTGGTTTTTACACATGAAATTATAGGATCCAACGCTTACACATGTTTTAGGTTTTTGGTTTCTGACCACAGGTTGCACACAAGTAATTTTTGGCTATAACCGCAGGCTAGGAGGTTCAATAGTGTGGTTCAAAGGTCTCAACCGCATGCATCCTTCTTCCTCCATATGGTTGGGATCTAAGGCTAAACTTTGATAGTTAACCGCAGTTGAATGCATTTTTATTCGGCTCATTTTACTCTTTATTGAACATTTTATGGCAATATAATAAGAAGAAGAATTTCAAAGGGTTTTCCCCATAGTGGGTTTTTCCCTGGTCTACTACCAAATCTATTGTCTCTTTCTGATGTGTTAATTGTCTCCTTTGGAATTTCATTAATTGTTCTATCTTCAATTAATGTTGATTATTAGAAATATTAATTGTTATTGAAAAGGTTGATAATTGAAGAATTGAATTGGTCTAAAAGTAATTGAAACGGCATAGAGAAATGTGAGTTTCAACATATTGATGGTATAAAGGGTGAGTAGTGGCAGGATAATAGAAATATCAATCGTGTGCTAAAAGAATTGAACTATTTCTAATGAAAGCCAATTTGCAAACTTGTCTATGAGGGGTGTGATATCATATTAGTTTGGTTGATGGAGATGAAAATGGTGTTGATATAGTTGAGGCAGTGATGACATCATTGATGTTATGTAGTTGAGATGAAAATGGTGTCAATGATGTTTTGTAATCAAGACATTGAGACTAAGAATATTGGGCTTACATTCGAGATGAAATTGCAATAAATCGACATAAATTACATCCCTAACATTTGTCTTTGATTTAGGGGTTATAAACTATACTTGTATTATTGCTTGTAAGTGAGTATATGGATGTAGTAATAGTAATTATAGGAAATTTATGGAACAGAAAATTATGTGAAATAGATATTTAAAAAATAATTTTCATTGGTCTAATTATCAGTATCACAAAAAGAGAAATAAGATCTTTGCTTTCATATAATCTCTATGCATAATATGATCTACTTGTAACAATAGTCATGAATGTCCTAAGGGATTCAAAATAAGAGACCTGAGCTCCTTAGATTACAAAATGGATATACTTATTATGTTAAATAAGAAAATAAAGATTGTTTACCATGTCAGGATGACTATAAATAATCCAGGGAATTCAAAGTTCACTTCCCACCTATCATTTTACTACTTGTCCTAATGATGGACTTGGATATCGGTTCTAATATGTTGACAAATAATTTTTTCACTATGGAAATTATGAACACAAATGTTATCTCTCACTACAAAAATATCAAAACTCAAGTTGTAGCCCTATATAAAAGGGTCGTTTGTAATAAAATTTAGCCATTGGAAAACCTAAGAATTAAAATTCAAAGAAGAAATGTGAATATTGAATTTTATTTAACAATGCAGGGACAACCATATTCTTCCAAAATTCGCATCTCTCAACCATTACTTGAGAAAATTACGGAATTTTATAGTGTTTAAGAGGCTTGAAACATCTTTGGTTTGAGGAGAAATCTATAAAATGATATCAAGCCTTGCAGTGTGTTTCACCTTCACTTGGAACTATAAAAAATGGCAATCGTTGACTTGTGAAATGTTATAAACTCTAATGCAACACTTAAAGTAGATACTGAGAGCCATAGGGCTCAATTAAGGCATCATAAAATTTTTGATCAGTTTTTAAATGACCATCATGCACACAAGGATAAAACTAATATGATTAAAGTTGTGAACCTTCTTCCCACTCCCTCAAGATGGATCAAGTGAGCACGCTTAGAAAAGGTATCAATTTATTTGATTGCATCAAGATCCATTCCTACTAAAAGCATTATTTGCAGCATAGAAGAAAGCATCCAATCCATTTCCAACAAGGATAAAGAAATAATTAAGCAATATTATGTAGTTGTAATTCAAATATATAAGCCCCCAAAGAGAAATATTAATAGTCTTGGATGCGGGTGCAGATGTTGGTGTTTAACGTGATGGGATGGGGGTGTGGCATAAGGGGAAGCCACTTGCCCACCCGCAAGAAGGCTTTCATTCAGTTCTTAAATTCTTCTGTTCAGTGTTTAATGCCATTTACTCCTGGTGCTCGTATCAACCATAATCCCACTCCTTGATACACTTTCGCATGCTGCGACATGGCTCGGCCTCCTGTTCATACTTATGATGGTTTATTGCATTTGATTCACAGTTGCACGATCGATTTGGTTGTTATTATGGAGCGTCCCTCTGGTCTGAGCAGAATTCCCCCGCCAGTGAATTTGTGGTGCGCTCCAGGAGCAGGGCTTTCAAATTTTCGCACTGTAACTGGTAAGAGGAGATGTCTCAATTGTTGTTTGGATTTTGGAGAAAATATCCACTTCTCCCACGCTGGTTCCTGCAAGCTTGCTTCTGTCACCCTGTTGCCTCTCTCACCTCAGTCTTCTATCCGTCTTTCGCCTCCCTGCCCTACTGTCTCGATTGCGACTATGCCGCGCCTCAGGCATAGAATGCGCTGCAGAAGAGGCTCCACAAGGCGCCAAATTCGACACTCTCCCTCCACCTCTGGCACCTCCTCTGCGTCCACTTCCCATTCTGACAATCTTCTTAGAGGGCGCCTTCTCCGCTCGGGTCGTCTCCTTGCTTCCCCCACTCCTTCATCTCCTCCTGCTCAAACCCACACAGCGCATTTCTCCTTTAATAGTTCTCTCAATCGTCCCCGGGTTACTGCCTCAATTACGGTCGTCTTTCATGAAGAGCCTCAGGAAATTGTTCCCAGTTCTCGCCCGGTGGATTGCAGCCTCTCGGCGGCTCAGGATTCGGCGCAGATTGTTGGGGTGAAGCATCCTGGTTGTGAGGACTTGCAGGGTCAGTTGGGCAAGGCCACGCAGGACCAGGCGAACAAGGATGAGGTGGGTCAACCTTCGGTGAGGCAAGACGCAGTGCAAGCGAGCGAGGTGCAGGTTTCTCCTCGACCTCTCGGGAAGGTGATCCATTCTATTTCTGACCTGTACAATGCTGACGGGGAACCTGATGAACTTTGGTGCAGAGTTGTCTACGAACCTCCTGATGAGTAGTTCCTCATATTCACTTTGGTTTTTTTGCTCTGTTTCTGCCCATTCTCAAGGGCCTGTTTATGTGTTTTCTGCTGTCACTGAACATGCATATGTCTTTTTGCTTCGATATGGTCTCCAGTACTACTATTCTCTGGTTCCCCTACACGGGATTTTTCAAATGAAATGTCTCAGACTGGTTTCCCTCCTGCAGGGCAGTCTTCAAAATATGGTTTTTTGTTTCAAATGCCACAACACTTGGCAATGATCAGGCCTTGGCCCGCTGTACTTTACTCATTTTTTTAATAGATTACTTTTACTTAGAAAAAAAAAAAAAAATATTAATAGGTATGAATATCTAGCACTAAATAACTTAAGAAGAAACCTCCATATAGTGATACTAAAAGCAGAAAAAGATAGGTTATTGTGATTATGAACAAAGGTGATTACAACAATAAAATGAATGAGCACCTCACCTAGCGTGGGAGCTATATAAAACTATCAATCCACCCAATATTAAAAGTTATTAAGGATGTAAAGAATGTTATTAAAGACTCAAACCTGGAAAAAATAACAAAGAAATGGTTGTGTCCCATTTTCAAAATTACCTTGAGGATATATGGTCTACCTAAACTACATAAAGAAGGTGTTTTGCCAAGATATATTGTCGATACCATTGGTTCCCCCACCTATGAGTTAGATATATTTGTGGCAAATATCCTTAGTGCCCTTATGGGCCATACTTATTCTTTCATCAAGGACTCTAGTGACTTTTTTAGAATCATTAGAAATGATAAATTTTGTCCAAATGGCATTCTCATTGGTTTTGACGTAGTCTCCCTCTTTACTAAGATTCATCTCAATGATGTTGTGGAAGTTGTCAAGGATGTTACAAGCCCTAAAACTACTAGGCTAGTAGAATTTACTCTCATATCTACATTTTTTAGCTTTAAAGGAGAATTTTATGAAAAAACCAATGAGGTAGCAATGAGATCCTTTCCATCCCCCATTGTTTCCAACCTATTTATGGAAAATTTTGAGAAATTGGATTTAGATGGTTACCCACTAAATCCAACAAGTTGGACGAGGTTTGTTGATGAAAAAAGCATGAAATGGCCTCCTGGGAAAGAATAACTCTATAGATTCTTCCATTACCTAAATAGGATCTCAAGAAACATAAATTTCAATATGGAGCTTAAGGAAGATGAAAATATTCCTTTCCTGGATGTTTGCATCATGAGGAAGAAAAATGGTTCACTTGGACATGGGATTTATAGGAAGAAGACACGCACTGAAAATTATTTGAATGCCAAATATCACCACCATTGTCATAGAAAATGGATGTCATTGGCACCTTAGCTACTGGTGTTATCAAAATATTTTACAAATATCATCTTGAACAATAAATATACCATTTCATTAAGGTATTTGGGAGAATAGGATACAAAAATAAGGAAATTAATAAATCAAAAATCTTTGAAGAGCACAGACAGTGGGCCTCAGCCCACTGCGGACTATAGTCTGGGCAAGATGTCATAGCTACATTACATCTATAGTGTCACATGAAAATTTTCTAAAGTCCTAACAAAATAAATAAATAAATAAATATATATATATATATATATATAAACCTCCTTCAAACCATTAGAAACCATTAAATAAAAATGAAATCAGTTAAAGATGAACCTTACCATCTCCTATACAAATTATTTTATGTGGTTGAATGTTCATGTGGCAAGTGCTATATTGGAGAAACTAGGTGTTCTTTATCCACCAAACACTAGGTTCGTCTTGAAGACATGAGATCATAAACAAAGAAAACCATTATTTTAAGTGTTGCATTAGTGAACCAATGGATATAAGAAGGCACCCCAACAACATAAAAAAAACAGTGTTCTTGAAATTAGTGAGAGTTGGCTCCCTCTAATTTACCCCAAAAAAACAAGGTAAGTATTGATCAGGTTTACTCTCTTCCCTCCCTTATACCCTCTTTCTTGTCTCCCCATCATATTTATCCTTATTTAATTTCCTTCTAGTTGTCTCTCTGCTTATATTTCTTTTTTTTCCTTTCTCCTCTTTATTTTAACACTTTATAATTCTATTCATACTCTCCTTTCCCTTAAGCCATTCTTTCCAACATCTTCCATCTTCATTTTTTTCTTCTTTTATATATTTACCCTGCCATAGTATTCTTTAATTCATCATTTATTTTCATTATAATGTATTATCCTTAAATGAATATGAAATCAATATATTAATACATTGCATCCTATTGATTTTCCACGGAAAAAATACATGGCATCCTATTAATATTTCTTTACACTATTCCTTAGTATTTATTTTATTATTACATAATCTATACTTATTATCATATTACCAACCCTAACATGAATATATTATGGACTTCTTCATTAATTCAGGTTATTCATTATTATATTTTATATTGGTTGCATTGTAGTATATCGTTTCTATATCATTAAGTATTAATGATTATATTAATTTTATATTATTATTATAATGATTATATTATTATTAGTTTAACTTTGATATTAATATATAAATGTCATTTTATTATATATATTATTAAAAATTATTATTAACCAGTTTAGATCCAATTAACTCTGGATCTACCAAGCGTCGAGAGGGATCAAATATCTTGAGATTCAAACATATTTTAGAGTGAAAAGACATATAATCCCTCTCAACGCTTGCTAGATCTAAAGTTAAGATGGATCTAGGTTGGTATAATATATATGTAGTTGAAATTGAAATATTTGATCTATAATTCATGTTCTCCATATTAAAATGTTAAAACATGCCCCTTCATTTTTTTTTCCTATATGCATACATTTAATTTTTATTATTATTAATATTTTTAAAATATTACATATCAAATTCATATTAAGCATTGAAAGAATTACAAATATCCCTCCATTGAATTAGAAAGTCATTATTAATGGAATTAGAATTCTCTCAATCTTTCTCTCTCTGTGTATGTATCATGTTAAAATCTTTTACTCAACCTACCTATTGAAATATTTTATTTAAAACCTATGTTAAACTTTTCGTTGTTATTGATATTTTTAAAATATTTATGTCAATTCTATATTATAAATAAAATAAATTACATCTCGCTAGTTATGGAAAGTGAAAATATAAGAAAAAATATATTTAACTTACTTTATTTTTCTTTGTATAAAATAAATATAAATTATGTTATTTAATATGGACGTTGAAATAATTTACTTATGGTTGATAGTGAAATATGTTTTTTTATTAATATATTTATGTTTTAAATATCACATATAATGAATTACACATCATGTAATATCAATAATACTATTTCCTGTCATTTCCATATTAAGTAAAGAAAATTTTACATTTTTCCTCATACTAAAAGGCAAACTATTATTTTTATTAACTTTGGGTTACTTTATATATCTATATAAAGTAATGTAAAATTAAGGTGCAAAATGAAATATTAAATTATGGCTAACATTAATTTCTTTTGTTATTACTATGTTTAATTTGTTAGTTTAAATAGTTAGTTTACTATTTTTAAATGTAATGTTACGTGGCAACATCTCTCCTATACTGAGCTAGAGAGCGCCTCTCAATGCAATTAGCGTTATTTTCATATATTTATTCTTTAATACTTTTATTACTACATTAATATTATTAATACACACTTTACTACTTGCATTAATTATCATTAACTTCATTCATTTGATATTATTATTATTAGTTAATGTTTCTTTATTTCATGATTTTTTAGTTATCATTATTAATTATGGTTCATTAATGAAAAATATCATCATGGTCAATGGAGGGAGCAAAGGAAGATTTAGGGAAAATGAGTGTAGAGGGCCTCTGAAACTCATCATGGAGCACAAAAAATATGTTACAATGCTTAGGGTCGAGCTACATCACCATTGGAGAGCACCATTGATTCTACCATGCTGGTCTTACAAGCCCTTTAGGGTTTTTATAACAAGGGTTCTGAGAAAACAGAGAAGGACTTGAGACTCATAGATTAAAGACGAGTTTATTCCTTATTGTTGTAATCACCTTCTCCCCTCCTGGAAGACCCTATAATGGGACTCGAGTAGCATTTTTTTTCTTCGATTAATAATGAGTGGATGAGGGTTATTGCCAATGAGTTGAAATTGCAGATTAATGTTGATGTTGATCCCGCCAGTGTCGACAAGCCCTTGGACGTCTAGGAATTCTAGCAACTAGTAGTTAATTTTGGAATTATGGTCGAGTTTTCAAAAGATTAACTCTACAAGCTTGTTCTTGCGGTATCATGGTGGGTAGATTATGAAGCTCTGTGGTGCTCTTGTGCTTATAGAGGATCCCTTAGTGCATTAGCTGAGATAGACATTGTTTGGGAGTTTTGCATTATTGATATACATGTTTCATCCTCCTCCCATGATATTTGTCTCCTCAACTTGCACTTTTCCCCTCAAATCAGAGTAAATCTGAAAGAAATGCCCCCTCTTTCTTCTCCATTGGAGTTGGTGGTAGGTTCAAAAGACCTGAACCCTACGAAAGGGTTTCAATTTTTTGTTAATACACTCAGAGTAATTTGATTTAGATTTGGGTAAATGCATTTGATAAAGTAGAATCCCTAAAGCAGATCTTGGGGAACCTCTTTGGGATTCCTATATACATGAAATGCCTATTTTTTTAAGGAAAACAAATCCAAGATATGTTACATACACATGAATACATTATCTCTAGGAAATTGACCATTTTATTTTTGTTGAGGCTACATGGGGGTGCAATGGTATCCAAAAATCTAGCTTCTTCAACTTCATACGGGGATGTAGCAGACGGTAAAGGGACCAATTCAATGAATCGACCTTTCCAAGACCATATATTGTTAAAAAATTGGATCAAAATGCCAACACTAGATGTTGATAATAAAGAGGTAAATCATATCTTCTTTTTTCTCTAGTTAAGGGTTGTCCTTTGCAGATTCAATGGATTCTTGCCAAGATCTAAAAAATTGCATCAGTAGGTTTTTACAACCTCAACCAAAAACTGTGACATTTATCTTTCTTCAAAAGTATTTTTTAATGTATAGTTCAACTCATAGGAATATCTAGAGACAGTCTTGAAGGGAGGGCCTTGTTTTTGCGGAAGGGAAGGGCTCTTCATTACTCCTTGGTTTCTGAAGTTTAATTCTTCAACAATGGTAGCAAGAAAGATGCTAGTATGGGTAAGGTTGCCAAATATTCCTCTACATTTTTGGCATCACATGATACTAGAGAAAATTGGGAATAGCTTGGGATATTTCAAAAAAATGGATGCTAAATAATGAAGAAAAGTTCATTTACCTTTGCTCGTATCTATGTAGAATAGACCTAGCGAAAGGTCCATCCAACCGTATATTGTTGAAACATAGATCCTATCAATGGATCCAAACCTTGGATTATGAAAACATGGAATTTATATGTTATACATGTTTCCAAATAAGATACTTACAGGATTCTTGTCCACAGGTTAAAAAGCCTCCCTAATAGAAAAAAGGGCAAGTCCGTAAAACAAAATCTAGAAGTATTTATCCCATTTTTTCAAAGGATGAAGAAGAGGAAATCAAGGAGGACCCTCCTAAACACGATGATATGAGAACTCAAAATCCTGATGAACTTTCACAACCCATGCAGAATGTTATAGAAACATAAATGATCCTTGAATGTGATCATCCCATATTTGTGGCACGCAAAGAGGATGTGTTGGTGGTTTCAAAGAGAGTTTGTGTTTCAAAAAGTATGGATTTTGATAATGAACGCCACCTTGTGGTGCTTGTGTCTAAATTGGAAGTTGTACCTATTGATCAATCTTTTGGGGGATGGCAGAAGGTATAAAGAAAGAAAGGAAATAAAGAGAAATTAAGTGATTATTAAAATTCTTAATTTCTCTTTTGTTTTATTTTTCAGTTTTGTTTTAAAGCCAAGAGGTTGTTAATTTTTTCTCACAAGACTACAGTCTTGCTCATATTGAATGCTTCCAGTATTTGTAAAATGTAATTTTTTTCATTTCTAAGTTGCAATGAAATTAAAAAACTTTCCAAGGAAAAATAACTATAGTTCATTAATTATAATTGCACATTAATAATATTTTTAACAAATGATGTTTTTACTTTTGTTTAGTTCTATATTTTTATTTATTTTTATTTTTTAGAGTTTACTTATTTTTTTGTATTGGTTTTTTCTTTGTTTTGGTTGGCCTTTTTAGGTTGTGTTGTCTCTCCTATGGTTTAATATTTTACCTTCATTCATTGCTCTCTTATCATTTGCCCACTAATCCTCATCGTGGACTTAGATCTAGGTTCCAAAACATCGATAATAAAGTCTTTCACTGTAGAAACTATGAACACCAATGAAATATCTCACCACAACAATCTCAACACTCAGATCCTTGTTTTTCTTGTAATATTTCAAGTATTATTGCAATATTTCAAGTAAGTATTCTCTAGATACTTTTGTGTAAAGAAATTCATTGTTATTACACCAACATTATAGAGATATATGGTGATAAGTTTAGAAACAAAAAATACCAACAGTATAGAATTATGTTGATATGTTCAGAAATAAGAGATGCTAACATTATGTATTTATAATGGCATTGTATGTGTGTGTGTTAAAAAATACAAGACAATGATGCTATAGTTAGATATATATGTCAAATACGTTCTTTTCCAATATTAATAATATGTGTGAACCCGCATTATATGTAGTATTATTATAGTTATTATCACACCTATTTCTCTTTGTTTTTCATTGTGGCAATGCTAAAATTATGGAGAGATACATGTCGAGAAGGTTTATTTTTTATTTGAAAACCAATAAATAATTTCCTTTGTATGTTATGCACATTATATCAATGTTATAAGACGCATATTTTGTCGATCCTTCTTATATAATATGTATGAACCCATGTTGTATGTTGAGTTATTTCAATGCCAAGATTTAATAAGTTCCTTAATGCTTTGAGGCAATGGTGTTCTTATAGCCTAGAGGACTATATATGAATTATTAAATATCCTTTGAAAATTAATCATTTTTCTAATTAAGAGAAGAGGGAGAGAGGATTACATATGCCTTACAAGGACAATGCTAGATAGACCACAGTTAGTTTTCATCATTTATCTATAGTCTCAGTATATGGACAACAATGATTTTCCTTTCCATAGTTGCATCAATCCTATAAATGCACACCAATAGAGGCTTCATCATATGCACTTATCAAAATGTATAAACCATTAGGTGGGATATACCCTTTTTGTTGATGTTTCTTCAATTGAGACACATAATATGCATGTTCATATGCATGCATTACAACAACGCGTGACAATTTCATCGTACTGTGGAGAGATGCATTCTTGACTAAAAGAGACATCCTAAACCAAAGGAAACAACTTGATGACAAATGGTATTGAAGTCATGAGGATGACTTTGTTAACATATAATATTGGGTGGAAAATAATGAGGTGGTGAGATGGCAAGTGGAGCAAGTTGTTATATATAAGCATAACAATGCCCTTGCGATCGATTCTACTTTTCGCATAAAAAATTACAAGGTATTTTTGCTGCTAGCATCATTGTATGTGGTAATAATTCATGAAATTCATGTTTATATCATACTTTTTACTAGGTTGATGTTATCACTTTTTTATTTGAATTCATGAAATGCTCGATCCGAGGGGTCATAATTTCTATGCCAATGTTATTATTTAAGGAACTTTATTTACACATTTGAAATTGTACTGTGTATAATGAATTCATGAATTGCTTGTTCCTAGTGGCCTAATTTACCAAGAAAGTGTAAATGTTCTAGAATTTTAATTCATCAAATGTTTGTCTAGAGTGTTATAGTTATGAAATTTGTAACAATGAAATGGTTGTTTCTAGTGGCCTAACTGACCATGTCCATATTATTTATCTCTAATATTTTATTCATGAAATCTCATGCATGGTAATATCCTCTATACACCATTATGGCTTTTGACACACATCAAAATGGATTTTTTGTATTTTGGGTCATATCGAAGAATGAAGTGTGGGAATAATTGTCACATGGTTCAAAGCATTTCACCAATGTGTCTTGAATTCATGTCCCACATGGAAACCTTCATCCTTTTTTGTGGATGATTCCCTTGCAAATATTTAGACAATAGGTTGTGCAAATATCCTAATTTATATTTCCTTCATTTTGTTGTGTATTTATTTAATTACCAATTGTTCACTTAAATATTGTTCATAAATTATGTATTTTTCCATCCAATAATAATCTACCTCTATCACGTGTGACATTGTTCGTTGAAAAAGTTGACTAATTATGTTCATGGTAGTAAAATAGAGATACAAATGTCAAATTATCTGGAGAACATAATTTATTACTCATTTCTAGTTGAGGATGTCAAGAAAAAATTGTTGGATTTCTATGGAAATTTCTCCAATAAATTTGGTTTCATCAAATATTTTAAAGGTCAATGGGATATCCCTAGCTTAAGTGATATATGGTGGATTGAATACTTCTACTACATAGAGGATAGAATCTTGATACATGTCTCCCAACTTTCATGTTTTCCTTTGGTTGGTACTAGGCTATTACATTCACAACGATGACAATATGTGTGAATCTGGTGGCTACTCTATGTCAATTGATGAATTTGGTGGACAAAACTATAAGAGGTATAATGTTATTGTTAAATGATGGCTCTGGAATCAATATTTTGAGAAGTAATGAGGAAACCAATCTATTGCAGGCTTGGGAGATGATGTTTTGTGTGGAGTAGGAGTTATAAAACAAAGCGCTCCTTATGATTAGTTGTTACATAGTATTTTCTCATCGTCCCTGCAATCCCCATCCCGAACATTAGAGCACCATTTCAGTGACTTCTATATACTATCATACTTTTCCATAAGTGTCATTGCATCATTTGGCATTTCAAGAACATATTATTTGTTTCTCATTCCTCAAGCAGGCATTCAAAAGCATATGATTTTGGTTCGGCGCTGGTAGGAAGTTATGGCCTCGCAGCCATGGTGAAATTAACATTGGGCCCGTGCTCTTTGGCGCTCTGTCTCAAAAGAGCACCTGCTCCAAGCTGTTTTTGGAAAAAAATTTAAAATAGAAATGAATTTTCCATGCTTAACAACTTCGTGAGCGGAGTCATCATGGTTTTTTCGACTGAATAACGTCGGGTTTCTCCCTTTGGCACATTTTTTCCTATAATTGTGAAGCTCCCCAAAGGGATAGACCTCTCCTCCACCTCATGTGGGATCTCAAACCACCTCCTCCTCTCCTACAAATTCTTCCTCCTCACATTGATTCAGCTAGCTGAACATTCATTACTATAGCTGGTGTGTAGAAGAAGGCAAAGAAGAATCCATTGTTGAGAGAGATTTTAGGTTCATTGCCTCATCGAGTCCAATCCTGAACGAATGTTTGATATGCGCACGAATGAACCCATCCAAAGAGATCTGCAATGTCAAGGCATAAGGTTTTAAACTTCTTTTTCTCTATCAATAATACATGACTGGTTTTTGGTTCCAACTTTGTCTCCATGTATATGCAAATTTTTTAGCTCTCCTCGATTAGTTGAATAGTTGTAGATGAATGTTATTCTTGTATGATTTCATCATTTTTTTGATCTTTGTGCAGATGTGTTAACATCATCACCAACACGGAGTGCAAGGCGTGAATACAAGGATCAAAGGATCACTGTCGCGTGCCACGACAAAAGCATTGGACCAAGGTAAAGTATCTATTTTGATCTATATTTCATTTATAAACTAGGAATTCAGGAATTTTATTATTCTGAGTGTTCAACCTCTTGCCACTCAATCTCTTCTCGAGGAACCATTTGATATCAATTGGAAACCTCCGAACGCTTGGGCCTTTTTGAGGGAAGATCCCTTGCAACCGCCACCAATTAACCCATGCTTTACTTGCCACTGCTTGTCACCCTTTTTCCGACAGCATGTCTTCATCTGACATGGATGCCACGAGTCCTATTATTAGTGAAGAGACTTATGTTTCTATGGGAGAATATCAGTTTCCTCCGGAGAATTTTCCTTTTGTCTCGGGTCAACCTTCTTCACAGCGTTCCACTCTCCCTACTGGTTATTGTTCGTTGAGTCAGATGATTTCTGGTGCTAAATATTTGTACCAGAATCTGATATGGTCAGGCACATTGGCTCCTCCGAAGGGGTCGTTCGTATCAGGTCCATCCCCTTCGAATTTTATCATGTCGACGATCATTACATTTGTCCCAACCCAGCCCATTGTTTGTGTGGCTTCATCCACACCTTTGTTAGTGTGATTCTGTCATTACTGCCATATTTTGTTGTTAATGGGATGCTTCCTATTTCTTTCATGATACCTGTTGGACCCGCTGTGAGTGGATCACAGCCTCACGTATCGGGAGTCCATCAACCTACTGGTAGTGCACCTATCTCCTCTAATCCTATTCTTGGAGGTTTGATGTACGACCAATATATGATGTCCATTCAGCAATAGAATTACTTCCCTCAGGGTTCTCAACAGGTTCAAGCTCCCATCAATCCTCCGCATTACTACGATGATCATGGAAATCACATCTATTTACATGGGCCTCACCCGCAAGGTCTGTTATATGTTCAAATATCGGTTTACCCCAACCAGTTCACATACCTGCAGGGACAACCCTATGGTCCACAAGGACAACCCTTTCAGGGACAACCCTATGGTCCTTCTGGTCAACCTCATGTTCAACAGGGAGCATCTTATGTTCCCCAAGGGAAAACCTACCCATCTCAAGGAAAACCTTTTGTGCAATAGAATCATCCTTACGATCAGCAAGGCCCGACTTTTGTACAGAAAGGTCAACCCTCTACTGCTCAGCCGGGCCAACATGGTCTCCAGGGGCAACCTGGCTCATCTCAACCATCAGGCCAACCTACACCCCAGGGGCGGCCTGGTGGATCTCAGCATCCAGGCCAACTTGCACCCCAGGGACAGCCTGTCCAACCCCAACATCCAAGCCAACTTGTACCCTAGGGACAGCCTATTCAACCTCAGTATCCAGGTCAACTTTCACCCTAGGGGCAACCTGTGCAGCCTCAAGTCCCACCTTTTATTCCTCAAGGTCAATCTTCAATTATACAAGGTCTGCCCCAAGGCATTGCTTACATTCCACAACAAAATATGTATGTTGCTCAGACAAGACTTCAGTGGTTTTCTCAAAATCAATATCTTGGTCCTCAACCAGTGTATGGACAGAATTATCAAAATTATAACCCCTATGGAAAAAACGCTCTGGGACAGAACATATGGGGTCAGAATTTTTCCCAACCTGGTTGGAGTCCCAATATTGGTCTCTATCAAAGGCCTACAATGCCTTTCAATCTGCAATTTCTATTTCTTGCTACGCTGGAACTGCCCGATGTGTCAAATTTAATGAATGATCCTATCCTTCATAATCCATATTGGCCTCTAGTTCTGACTAAAATCCCTAGTGATTGTCCCCAATTTGAAGGCAAGTCCGGAGAAGACCCTCAAGCACACGTTATAGCATACAATGTTTGGTGCTCCTCCAACTCTTGGGTTGAAGATTCAATTCAACTACATCTTTTCCAAAGGACTCTCACTAGTGTCATTACAAAGTGGTACATCGAACTCTCCTGCGGCATCTTTCAAGATTTCAACTCTCTTTCCATGGCATTTCTCACACACTTTCAGTTACCAATTCGTTATGAAACTAGGACGCACCTCCTAACATCCTTGAAATAGGATCAAGCAACTCATATCTCCGATCATATTCATTAATGGAGGCAACATCGTCGTTTGATCAAGTTTGAGATTCTTGATCAACTTCTGACTGATTGGTTCACTACCTCTTTTATCGGTCCGATTACTAAGGACATCACTATGGGGGCATGTGTTACTGAGGAACAAGCCATCACTCATGCCCAGTACCTCGATCTCATGTACTATCAATCTGGCATGCTGTATGAACTCTTGCCCAATGCTCTGGACATGGAACTACCAAGGCACTGGCGACGCCATTTGTTGACAGTATCATTGGTTTTGTGTCTCATACTTCTCATAAGTCTTCTCTAAATCCTGCGAAGAAAAAATCTACTTCTTCCACTGATACTGCTTTTCAGCCACCTCCTAATCTCGGTAATACTGCGGAAGTGAATGTTGTCCAGTCCACTCTAGTGGATAAAGCTTCCAAAGGTAAGAAAAAGGGTAAAGGTAAGGCCAAATTTGATGCCTCGAAATAGGATTCTCCGAAACTTAATGTTGATGATGGTTCGAAACGTAAACCGAAGTACCCTTGTCTGATTTGTGACGATGAGCATTACACCAAAGACTATCCACGATGGGCCGAGTTGAGTCGACTTCTCAAAGGAACTCAAGGCACTCTAGTTTTTCTTAAAGAACCATTCCCATCATAGCAAACTCAAATGGTGGAGAAACCTCATTCCTCCACCCCTTTTGGCTCTCATGTTTTCATGATGAACGGTGCTACACCCATCTCTATTGCTACTAGATCGAAAGATTATACCAAAATGTATCAAGTAGCAGGGAAAGAAATCGCAGATGGTCCTCCTCGCCCACCTCCTTCTGGCCCTCTTCACATTGAAAGGCCCGGTCCTGAGCCCATTGTATGGCCACCTTCTAAAGGCGTACTCTATAAATATTTCTATAACCCCAATTCTCGTGTCGTTCAGCATCACAGTATTGTTGAGGATTTGGCTTAGGCTTCATCCGCTATGTCTGCGTTAGAAGTACTTTAGACTTTTCCATCACAACGAAAGGCTTTTCTATCTGCTATTGGAGAGGTTGACCCCGCTGATTCCAGCCTTATCACTTTTGATTTGGAAAATTTTGTTCCGCGTCTCCCTCACTAGCTTTCACTGATTATCCAAGTTGGGATTAATGGAAAGAATATCCATCGAGCAGTCATGGATGAGGGTGCATATACTTACATCATGTCTTATGCATGCTGGAAATTCATTAGTTCTCTAGCCCTCAGTCAGTATCCAAATGCTTTAGAAGCTTTTGATGAAAGGGAATCTCGCCCTCTTGGTGTTCTCGCTAGCTTACCTATAACATTGGAAGGAAAAACGGTTAATGTTCAGGTTGAAGTCGTTGACGCCAAGCTCAATTATAATATTCTGCTCGATCTCAATTGGACTCATGCCATGCTATGCATCCCATCCACTATCTTTAGTGTTCTTTGATTTCCTCACAAAGGAAAGATCATCACTATCGATCAGTTGTCCTTTTTCACTTCCACGTACTCTGAGATAAAAATTCCATATGTAGTTCATATTCCTACACCTTATGAGAGCATAGGGGTTGGAATTTTCAAATATCATGCCCTTATAGGTCTTTTTTCTCTTCCTCTGCCCAACACTGCTCAGGTCAACATGATCTCCACGTCTTCTGATCTGTGGATCATCCCTTCGCCTGAGCAGGTTGATATGTTTGGTGATGCGATGTTTTTAAGCCCAATATAAATTTCTTATTGTGAAGTTATCTCGGCTTCGGATCCTCCTCCCTCTGATCATACTCCTTTCAGTGTGTCTCTTGACATGTATTCTCAATCCCCTTGGCTCGTCGCTTCTGATTCTCCCAATCCCTTGAATGAGATATTTCCCACTGATGAGGCCATCGTGGAAACCATGTCTCTAGAGGATCCTCCTTGGGACAATTGTCATCAATTTTCTTCCTTTATGCCCAGCCTTGGGGCCATGTCTAATTGTCTTGATAATTTTGCTTCCCAAACTCCTTCCCATCCGCTTCAGACACCTATCTTGACACATGAAGTTTTTGTGGAAGGTAACCTGGGAAACATTATGCAAACGATGCCTATTGACATCTCCATTAAACTGGGGGTTGTCAATAACATCCACATTGGGGTGACCTATTCTCCTGATGAGATCAAGGTCTATACTACTATCTTCCAAGAGTTTCGAGACATTTTCGCTTGGTCCTACGAAGAAATGCCTGACATTGATTCGAGTATAGTTGTGCACAAGATCCCTACTTATCCAGACATGAA
Source organism: Pinus albicaulis (assembly GCA_034641835.2). Classification (NCBI taxonomy): domain Eukaryota; kingdom Viridiplantae; phylum Streptophyta; class Pinopsida; order Pinales; family Pinaceae; genus Pinus; species Pinus albicaulis. The sequence continues at coordinate 3,716,688 of CM076574.1, read as the reverse complement.
GCATTTTCACCAACGTCTTCATCCCATGCACCCTAGAAATCCCACCAACATAAAGGGAGAATTTGAAAAAATTCTCAAAGTTGGCTTCACTTATCCGATCCCCTTGACAGAATGGGTTTCTAACATCATTCATGTAGATAAAAAGCAAGGTACTATTCATGTCTATGAGGATTACCACGATATATAAGGATAACTATCCCACTCCTTTCATCGACCAAATCATTGATGAATGTGTTGGGAGTGAGATATTTTCCCTTATGTATGGGTTCTCTGGTTACAACCAGATCAATATTCTTCTGGTTAATCAACACAAGACCGTCTTCATCTTTCCATGGGGCACCTTCGCATATAAGAAGCTCCTTTTTTTCCTTAAGAATGTTGGTGCTACATTCCAAAGAGAAATTTCGTACTCTTTCCATGATATTAAGCTCATTGTTCAACCTTACCTGGATGACCTTCCGGTTCATTCCGTTAAGCGTAAGGACCACCCGGATCACCTCTGTAAAATATTTCTTTGTTGTAGATGCTATAACATTTGGCTCAATCTGCATAAATGTGTCTTCTACATCGATTTAGGTAGACTTCTTGGGTTTATCATCTCTAAATATGGAATTTGTCAGGACCCTCTATGGTCGAAGCTATTGTTAATCTCCCCTCCCCTTCCTCTTTACATCAGTTGCAGAGTTTGCAAGGGAAAGCTAATTTTCTGTGCCATTTTATACCGAACTATGCTGAAGTAGCCAAAGGATTCACGTGATTACTTAAGCAAGGTGTCTCGTTCCTCTGGGATGAGATTTCCCAGAAATATTTCGATGCACTAAAGACATTGCTTATCAATGCTCCTCTTTTGCTTCCACCCAATTTTCATCGCGACTATTCCCTCTACTTGGCTGCTGCATTTAGTATTACTGCCATGGTTCTGGTATGGGATGACGACGCTGGTCATGAGCACATCATTTATTATTTGAGCCGCAATATTCTTGATACCAAAACATGTTACGCACATGTTGATAAATTGGCATTGGTTGTTGTTCAAGCCGTCCAACTTTTTCGCCATTATATTCTACTTCACACAGTAACTGTGATTTATGATTGCAACCCCATGACCTATATATTGACTCGACAATTGCTGGGGGTAAAATACTCAAAGTGGATAGTTATACTCCAAGAGTTTGATTTGAAGTTCACTACTGCCAAATCAAATAAATCATTGGTTTTTGTCGATTTGATCTGCTCTTTACCTTCGGCCTCTGCTCCCACTGCTCCCAATGGTTCTGAGGAATGCATTCTGGACAACACTATTTTTCTAATTAGCACCCTCGATCCATAGTACAGTGATATCATCGTTTATCTCCAGAGTTCCACCTTCTAGTTTGAGTTGACGAAGGATGCTTGTCGACGCATCCGTCATCATTCGCAACCTTATCGCATAGTCGAAGATACTCTATACTGCATCGGAGCTGATTCCATTCTCCGTCAGTGTTTAAACCTCGAGGAAGCTGAAAAACTTCCTCAATGACTTCCATTCTGGCGCATGTGGCAGTCATATGTTTGGGTATGCTACTGCACAAAAAATCCTTCGTGCTGGATATTTTTGGCCTACCATTTTCAAAAATTGTATTATCGTTGTCCATAAATGTCATTGTTATCAAATTTACTAGCGCAAGATGTGTGTGCCACCCGCTCACCTCCATCATGTCATTACCGTTGGTCCCTTTGCAAAGTGGGGCATCGATTTTATGATGTGTAACCCTCACTCAGTCGGGGGGCATGCTTATATTATCATATTCGTGGACTAATTCACTAAATGGGCGAAAGAAATGCCTACACTCACAGCTAACGGTAAGATGGCTGCACAATTTCTATTCAATCATGTGATTACCAGGTTTGGTGTCCCTCAAGCCATTGTCACCGATCATGGCTCTCATTTTTTCCATTACATGATGGCTGAGTTGACTTCTAAGTTGGTTCTACGTCACGACATCTCAACGTCATACTACCCTCAGGCCAATGGCCAAGTTGAAGCTGTGAACAAGGTTCTAGTCACTATGCTTCAATGTACGATTGGGGTGCACAATTCCAACTGTCATCTCATGTTGTTTTTAGCTCTCAAGGCTTACCAAGCCTCAATGAAGGATGCAACCAGATTCACTCCATTCCATCTTCTTTATGGTCTGGAGCTACCCTTCTGATTGAATGCAAAATACCTTCTCTCAAGATAGTTGTTGAATTAATGCCTAATACGTCGCCCGAGGAAGAGCGTCTTCTATATTTAGAGAGGTTATATGAAACTCGATGTTTTGCTGCTCTAGTCATAGAAGCACAAAAAAAGTGGGTCAAAGCTCATTTTGATCAGAAAGTTTCCCCTCGTACCTTTGTAGAAGGAGACCTATTCCTCTTGTATGACCAAGCTCACAATAAGTTGGGGGCAGGAAAATTAGAACCCATGTGGAATGGGCCCTATATTGTTAAGCGTGTTTTGTAGAACAAGGCCTCTGAGCTAATTGAATATGAAGGCTATCCTTTGAATCAGCCCAGAAATGGGTTGTACCTCAAAAAATACTATACATGAGTTCCTCGTGCATGTCCTTTTTTACATAGGTGTGTTTTTCATTTTTTTACATTTTTTTGGCTTGGTGTGCTTTGCGAGCAGTTTTTCCTACTTATTATGTGTTTTGTTACTGTGCAAATGTCTGTTACTCCTTATGTTGGTTTTGCGGATGGTGCCTTATGCAGTACCAGGAATATGTCTTCTGCAGCTTGGGTGATTTATGATCCTAATGGTGAGTTGATAGACCTTCAGGGCATTTGTCTAGGATGAACAACCAAAAATGTTGATGAATACAGTGTCGTCATTGAACTCTTAACTGAGCCCATTTCTCTCAACGTTCGTGCATTAATTGTGAACCTAGACTCTTAGCTTGTTGTTCTCCAGCTTAATGGGCATTACTCTATTAGAAATCCTCATATTTTAAGGTTGTATTTGCATGTTCGTTTATTAGAAATGAATTTTGATTATATCACATATCAGCATATTCCTAGAAGAATGAATGCGTTAACTGATGTAGTAGCCAATATTTTATTAGATAGAAATTTGTGTAATTTGTAAAAAATTTGTAAAAGCATCATCATCACATAATCATATTTAGACAAGAAAAAAGGCATATATATATATATATATAGAGAGAGAGAGAGAGAGAGAGAGATCAATTTTTTGCATCCGCGTGCATCATAAGTTCAAAAAATATGTGTGTTTTGGTTACATCCCAAGACATCATGTCTCTCAAAAAAATATGCAGAAATAAATCCTAGGCGTCTAATCAGCATGGTGCTCATGATAGCATGTCACTGCACGCACAAGCCACCTCAATAAATGATGGAAGTGGTTAGACACCCCTGCAGTATGCCTTTGATACACACGAGGAACATCCTCGAAACTCACATAATCTAGGATCCCACTTGTGATTCCCTCTAAGTTGCACGTGATATCCTCTTCCTCGCTTCCCTCAGCTTGAGGGACCGCCTCGAAATCACGTGGGACCCTTCGAGCTATGGGGGACATCCTTGCAGGTCTCTCTGGGCCAACATCTGCAATGCATGGATAAATATCAGAACATATATAAACAAAAAAAATCATAATACTCATAAAAATAAAATAAAAAATGATTTTGTACCCAAAGCTTTATCCCAATACTCTCCTTCCGAGAGTGGAAGGCCAGGATCATCCATGAATTCGGTGATGGTATACATCTTTTCCTCTACGATGATGAGTTGTCGGCGAAGCCAGTTAAAGAATTCTGGCTTTCATGACATATGTTGACCACCTCTTGATCAAGGCATCAAATCCACCCAACGGACCATCTGTGGCTCTCGTGCTGGTGGTGCAGTTACTATCACCTCCTGGCATTGAAATATCGGCAACTGTTCTAGGATGAACAGTATTAAGATGGACCCGTATCCAAATTGTTTTAGCTTGTCATTCTTGGACTTTGTTAACTAGCGCATCAGGTTGATTGTTACAACTTATGCCTAGCTGAAAATGGTTGGAGCCATACAATCCATGGCAGGTTGAATTTGTGTCTTTGTAGCTTTTTTAGGGGCCTGAGATACAATGGCTCATGTTAAAGTGTGTAGCACTATCCTTAGTTCCAAATGAGGTATTTCCTGAATATCTACTTTCCCTCTCTTCAATCATTTCTTTGCTCCTAGGCAGACTCTATCTATTAGCATGCCCATGCTCTCACCCATGGGTCGGGTACCTGTCAGGATCGGTTTCACTCCCCTCCGTGACAATCCAGTGATAAAATATATGTCAGAGACTTCTATCTCCAGCTCTTAGTCATGAAGCAGAAATCTTTCTTGATCAGTGTCCCACACATTGATCAGATACTGCAGTAGTTCCAGGTGATCTCATAGACACGGTGTTAGGAAGAATTTCAAGAGCCCACAATATCACAAGGCATCCAGACATGCATTGTTTGACATGGCTTGTTCATCTTCCTCCCCTTGCTCTCTTTATTTCCATTCGATGACCATTTTGGTTGCTAATTACCTGCAAAACCATAATTGGGCTTCCATTAGTCGCATAATTAACTTTTGAACCATTTAAATCGGGCTATTTAGGAGAATTTTTGTCCAATTTTAGTCGCGGCGATTGACGCTATTGTTTTACAAATATCGGCGCCGATTGGCACCTCCCCTTTATAATTTCCCCCAAATACATTAAAAATTTAAGAATGCAGGAAAAGATGAGAGCTCTTACTTGGAGAAAGTGGATTTGCGAATGGCCTCCTAGATTGTTTGCTACCAGCTCCACAAGGTCACAGTTAAAAATGGTAAAATTCTCACAATTAGGAAGTGAAAAGATGAAAATTAATGTGTTTTTCCTATTTCTGTCATTTTATAACCTTTTCGAAACCCTAATTAGGTTTCTAAGCTTATTTTTTCATTTATTTTAATGTTTTATCTAGAAAAATGCATTTTACATTTATTTCTTATGCAGCAATGGGTCCTAAACATGATAACGGTGAAGTGACGATTTGTATTTTATTACTTTTTCGGACTTGGTAAAAACACGAAAAATTCACCCCCTGAAGTCATCTTTCAGCGCTTTTCTGACTCTCGAAAATTGAAAAGATTGCTGAGACTCTTGTCGTTTTGAACTTGTTAAAGGATGCGAAACGTCATCTACCCAGTATACGTTACCCCTTTTTCGAGATGGAACAGATTATTTACGAAAAAGGAATACCTTAGTCTAACATGGCTAAGAGGTTCTCTCAGAAATTATTTTCTACCTTTTCGAATCTGTGAAACTACCTACGAAAAGGGACCTGCTGGAGTTTTCTTTTCTGTTTCTTTTCAAACTCTCTAAATATGAAAATATGTCGATTTCTTCCTTTGTTAGACTTGTTAAAAACTAAATGACATCGGAAATCGTCACCATGACGTTACCGAGTTTCTCCTTCCTAGGGCTCGTAAAATGTACTAGGATGGATTTTTCCAAAGGACAAACTTATATAACAAGCATATTCTATCCCCTTCAAGCTTGTTTCCAAAAATAATTGGGGTACTCGCTAGAAATGGTGGGGAAAATAGAACCATTTCTCAGTCATGTTGGCAGTATGTCCCTCTTGAACATGACACTTGTCTACAATTCGTGTCGGGTTGGGGACATCCCATTTGTCATTTTGCCTCCATGGGTTTGGGTTATCTGTTTTGTCCTCTCATCTGCTCTTTGCCACGTCACCATGACCTCATATCCCTTGATGTCAAATACTACCAAATTCCGGAGTCGTGTCGCCAATATGTTCAAGAGAAGTTCCTTCTGCAGTTTTCAACACCTGGTCCTCTGTTTTTTCTTGATTCACTATCATCTTATTCCTCTGTCTCATGTTGATGATGTGGGAAACATTATGGCCCCCTTTGACTGGTCTCTTCCTTTCGACTTTAGTTCATTCATTCACATGCTTTAATTTGTACTTGTTCGGGTCGAGATGGCATGCAAGACCCTAGGTTTTGTCTGATCAAATCTAGGCTGCAGGATGATTTGGTTTATCATGGCTATATTCATGATTATTTTTGGATGGTTGAGACCACAGTTGAGTCTATTTGAGGATCCTTATTACTGGATGGTTGCGTCCATACCAAGGATGTTATTATTGTATGTACTCTATTATGGATGGCTGCGTCCATACCACATGTTCATGTATCAAATATATCAGTTGTAATTGTTCTTGCAGGTCTTCTGACGGCGGCATTTTTCTTTAGGCATGTTCTCATAAAGAATTTCACCCTTCCCTCTCTCTCAGACCTCATGCTTTAGGGGGCATCTGTTACACAGTATTTTTTCACCATCCCTGCAGTCCCCATCCAAAACATTGGAGGACCATTTCAGTGACTTCTATATACCGTCATACTTTTCCATAAGTGTCATTGCATCCTTTGGCATGTCAAGAACATATTCTTTGTTTCTCATTCCTCAAGTAGGCATTCAAAAGCATATAATTTTGGGTCGGAATTGGTAGGAAGTTACGGCCTCGCGCCCATGGAGAAATTAACATTGGGCCCCACGCCCTTTGGTGCTCTGTCTCAGAAGGGCACCTGCATCGAGTTGTTTTTGGAAATTTTTTTAAATAGAAATGAAGTTTCTATGCTTAAAAACATCATGATCGGAGTCATCATGGTTTGTTCAATAGAATAACATCGAGTTTCTCCATTTGGCCCATTTTTTCCTACAATTGTGCAACTCCACAAAGAGATATACCTCTCCTCCACCTCATGTGGGATCCCAAACCACCTCCTCCCCTCCTATAAATTATTCCTCCTCACATTAATTCAGCTAGCTGAATAGTCATTACTATAACTAGTGTGTAGAAGAAGGTAGAGAAGAATCCATTGTTGAGAGAGAGTTTAGGCCCATTGCCTCATCGAGTCCAATCCTAAACAAATGCTTGAGATGCGCCCGACTGAACCCGTCGAAGGAGATCTGCAACGTCAAGGCATAATATTGTAAACTTCTTTTTCTCTATCAATAATACATGGTTGGTTTTTGGTTCCAATTTTTTCTCCATGTATATGCGAAGTGTTTATCTCTCCCTGACTAGTTGAATAGTTGTAGATGAATGTATATGCTTGTATGTTGTTATCGTTTGTTTGATATTTGTGCAGACGCATGAACATCGTCACCAACACGGAGCGCAAGGCATGATTACAAGGATCAAAGGATCGTTTCCGCGTGCCACAACAAAAGTGTTGGACTGAGGTAGGATATCTGTTCCAGTATATATTTCATTTATAAGCTAGGAATTCAAGAATCCAGCATGTTCCCTTGTTGCTAGACCCACCTTAGGGCTAGAGGGATCGCCTATGTCCACAGAGGGGATTTTCCTGCTCAAAATTAGTTGCATATCCTAGGTTGACAATGTTAGGCCCTCCTTAAGAATGGGTCATTTGGCTAGTTAGATAAATTTTCATACTTTCTCTCCTAGTTTCATATTACTTTTACTTGATTTTAGCTTACATTGGTGTTAGCTCAATTTTTTTCTTGGTTTCTTTGGTATCCAAGTTTTTTATGACTAATTTTTTGCATATAATCATGGGATCTTGTGATTTCTATCTACATATTATTATAAAGCTCTCACACAAGGTTTCTAAGGTGATTTATGCATCTAGGGTTTTTCTCTATTTCATATTATTTCTATCCAATATTTCATGGGCATGTCTCTCACCTTTGTTGCAACCAAGAATAAGTTTCTTGAGACTCTTAAAGGTTGTAAGTGGTAGGTTTTCCATGGCTTTATATGATTTTTTTACATGTACACACGTTCTTTTGCTAATTATAATAGATAATATGGCTCGAGATATTATTGAATCAAAATATTGAGGATTAATGTGAAGAGGGAAAACTAGGTCTCTATCTTCCAAGTGATTTGATTCCCAACCTCCTCACATGAGGGTGGAACATGCTATTGAACATCTCAATGAAAGACAGAATCTTCATACATGTCTCCCAACCTTCATGTTTTCCTTTGGTTGGTACTAGGCTATTACATTCACAGTGATGACATTATGTGTGAATGTGGTGGCTACTCTATGTTGATTGATGAAGTTGGTGGAAAAAGGAATAATAGGTATAATGTTATTGTTAAATGATTTCTTTAGCATCAAGATTTTGATATGTGATGAGGAAATAAATCTACTACATGTTTGGGAGATGATGGTTTTGTGTGGAGTTGGAATTATAAAACAAAGGTGCTTCTTATGATTAGTTTCATATCTTAGATTCACAATGTTAGGCCCTCCTTAAGAATGGGTCAGTTGGCTAGTTAGAAAAAAAATCATACTTGCTCTCCTAGTTGCATATTACTTTTAATTGATTTTAGCTTACATTTGTGTTAGTTCAATTTTCTTATTGGTTTCTTTGGTGTCCAAGTTTTTTATGCCTATTTTGCTGCATATAATCATGGGATTTTTTTATTGCTATCTACCTATTGTTATAAATATCTAGCACAAGGTTTCTAGGATGATTTATGCATCTAAGGTTTTTCTCTATTTCTTCTTATTTCTATCCAAGAGCCCATTGGCATATTTATCTTCTATGTTTCAACCAAGAATAAGTTTCTTGAGACTCTTAAAGGTTGCGGGTGGTAGGTTTTTCATGGTTTTCTATGATTTTTTACATGTACACATGTTGTCTTGCTAATTATGACAGATAATATGGCTCGAGATATTCTTGAACCAAAATATTGATGATTAATATGGAGAGGGAAATCTAGGTCTTTATCTTCCAAGTGAGTTGATTCCCAACCTCTTCACGTGAGGGTGGAAAAGGCTATTGAACATGCAAATGAAGGAAAAATATTGATACATGTCTCCCAACCTTCATGTTTTCCTTTGGTTGGTACTACGCTATTACATTCACAACAATGAAAGTACGTGTGAATGTGGTGGCTACTCTATTTCAATCGATGAAGTTGGTGGTAGGTGTTAACACTAGAAAATCGTACAGCGGAAGATGGCATTAATTAATGTCAAGCCTAAGGATTTACCGAGCAGGAACACATTATGGAATCAAGAAGTATTTGAAATCTCTAAGGTTTTGAGAAAATCAGATTTGAACTAGTCTTAAATGCTAAATTGTGTGCTTAATCCTTTGAGAAGAGCGCCTTCTACGCACCTTTTTTCCCAATAAGCGCTCATTACTGGAAATGGAAAAATGTTACTTTCCGGGACCACACAAAGCAAAGGACAGTTACTCCTTATATGAATCCACCTAAGGACAGCCACCAGTGCCTCCTTAGACACTATGTGAGCACACAAAGGAATATTTGGAGCACATAATGGAATCATACCTCTCCCTTGGGTCACCATCCATCATGTACCAAGGGAGGGAAGGAGGATTTGAAATCCCCTATATAAAGCCACCAAGAGATGAAGAAAGGGTGATCACATTGTTATGTTGGCCATAATTTCCCAAGCAATACGAGCAGTGTGTGACCTGGAGCTGGAGATAGAGGGGACTTTATTGTTGGCCACCCAACAATCCTAGTCCATCACAACGGAGAGAGAGGGAGACTGCATCAGAGGCAGAGCTTGGAAACCAACATCCTTGCATCGGGACCTAGAGCCATTGCCTAGGGGCCCTTTGGCAAGTGGGTAAAATTTCTTCTCCATTTCAAACATTTAATAAGAAGACGCCTTTGAGCCATCATTTGCATTATTATCGTTTTGACTTTCTTCAATAGCTTCTGTATATTTGTGTTTTATTTTTTTTAGTTTACTTTGAGCATACATTCGCATTTTTTTTCCTCTAGATTATATGCTTTTGAGCTCCACCACTTTCTGCCTGTGACCAATAGTTTATAGGGGTAGACCACACCCCTTAAACTGGTGCGATTTCATACACCCGTGCGTCAAATCCACCAACAAAGTAGGTTTTTCATGGCTAATTATGATATATAATATGGCTCAATATATTCTTCAATCAAAATATTAAGTATTAATGTGGAGAGGGAAATCTAGGTCTTTATATTCCAAGTGAGTTGACTCCCAACCTCCTCACATGAAGGTGGAAAAGGTTATTGAACATGTCAATGAAGGGTTCAGTGATCTTGGTATGGTAGAAACACCTTTAGACCTACAAACAAAAAATCAAAGAGGAATTCTAAGATTGTGTAATACCTCCTCCCACATTTACCCACTTTCACTGGCTTGCTCGGGGTAAACATGAGCTGAGGGTCACTATGATAAGACTTAACCCTTTAGGTGACCTTAAGGAAATGGATTCAACAACTTACGACCATATTGACTTCCCTCAAGTGCCATAGGACCTGCAGGAGTAACCCAACCCCTCCAAATGTCCAGCCCCTGAGACAAATCACTTTTTCCCTAACCTAGAGCCCCAATCTCTCCCTTTCCAAGGCCTCCATGTGACTATGGGTTCACAGTCGCACTCATAATCCTATCTCCATGCAACTATGGACATTTCTGCTCAGTTCTATGTCAACGACCTTGAATTATGTGCCAGTTTTTCAGGGTTGAGACTTAGGCCTTTGCCCAAAACTTAGTGAAACTTCCAGAGAAGTTAAATGACATATAAATAATGATTGTAAACCAAAAACTAAAACTAGGACTTGACCTGACCATCCCCAACTCGGACTAAAATTTTGTTAAACACTTGGTATATATGGAACCTGCAGGTCATGAATGCAAGACCGATCATAAGGGATTGAAAATTTATCTAAGGTTTAACAAGAAGGGTCACTGCTTTCTCACATTAGTTGTCATAACACTAATTAGGTCTTGCATGCATTATTCATTCAATTACAAGTGAAAACATGAAAATATCCATGACTAAGATCTTTCATATAACCATACTTATAACCAGCATATAACCAGATAAATAACAATAAGAGAACAACCATTAAAGCCATATAATAACTAGTAAAATTCCTCATTAAAAGCAAGAGAAACTTAGCTTTTATTAAACATAGGAAAAATTCGACTAGGTTCGAGACTCCCACGTACCACCTGACCATAGATTGGCTGGACTAAATCTTTCTTTCATCAAATCACCATCGTGCCATATTCCAATAATTAATGTGGGATCTCATGGGATAAACCAATCCAAATACAACCAAGGGAATCCATAGGTTAAACCACCTCCACCCTCTCCATACCATGATCTCACCCAAACCAGTGTCGAAATCACAAACCCAAACCGATCTTGGATGCCTCATAATTTCTTCACCAATACCTTGAGGAATTTCCTGTCTCCACCCTCAAGCTTTATCGTGTGTCTCGCCATTACTGGTCAAGGGATTCCTAAGCCTTTGGGAATTTTCTTGATACCACCTCACCCAGATCCAAAATCTTCTGGAAATCCAAATCTCAAAATTTAGAACAATCCCATCACACCATGGCTCTCCAGAAATGGCAAGGCTAGGCTCAAAATCCACTTTCAAAACCCAAAAAAAATCATGTCAATGATAGAAAAAGAACCAAATACCAACATTCACATACCATGCATGTCAAAAATAGTTACGAAATCATACATGCAACCTGTTACTTGTAACTATTCCTGTTGAAGTTTCTTGATCCTTGCCTTCCTTTTCTTTCCTTGTCCTTACTTTGCTTTTCCTTTTATTTCCTTTTCTTCCCTTTGCTTTCCTTTCCTTTCCTTTTCCTTCCTTTGCTTGCTTTCTTTCTTTATCCTCTTGGTGCTCTTCTCCTCTCTGAGACAAATTCCAACACTGAACTGAAAAAAGGCTAACATTGACAAAAATACATGAACTAATCCTCAGAATCCTTTTTATTAATGAGGCCTCTATTTACTTCAATTTCCTCTATTTTATTTCATTTTCTTCCTCACATGCAACATGTGACCTTTCACCTTTATTTTCTCCTAATTTCATTTATTTTCATAAATAAAATTCCAATTAATGTATCTTTTCCTTTTCAAAGCCTTTGTCATTGCCTTTGCCAATTTCCTTAGCCATAATAAACCGAAATAACACCTACACTAGGTTGTCTTGCCCAAAATTCAGCTTGGAACAAGTGTCCCTTGACCGTGGTCTTATTTTTCCTTTATTAACTTTTATTACATGAAATTTTAACTTGGGGTTGTTACAGACCCCTCCCCCTTAGGGGAACACTGTCCTCGGTGTTCTGTAACACCTACAACCAGCAAGACCGCTGAAAATCAAATCATACTACCCATGGAGACTTATAACTTAGCTCGTTGGAGTATTTACAATGAACAACCTGCTAAAAACATGACAATCATATCGTTTACTGGAGCTTTATAACACAAATCATTATTGTATTTATAACCACATATAATCATGAACATTTTCTTCAACCAGCAAAGAACCATACTATTTATGTAGGTTTATAAATCCAGCTCGATACAGTGTTTACAATAAAATACGCATATATACATATGCACATTTTCTCAACCAGCAAATAAAAGGATACGATGTCTCCATCTGCAAAAAGGGAGTCCAAAGGATCACACCTCCACCCTCGAAGTAATACCAGGATTCACCTCCTTCCTAGGAAGTCCAGAATCCATTGCCAAATTCAACCTGCATACAATTTCCAGCGTTACGATCATGTGCCACTTGTCCTCTCAATGAACAGTTATCGGCTCCTTGTTCAAGGTTTCACTCCCAATGTGCATATGATTCCATATGGTAATGCTAATGAAAAAAAAAAATCCATCCTGAGCCTTCCCTTTTCTGCTACACCCCTCGGGTAATCCAGCCACCCCCTTCCATGCAGTCACTCACCTTCCAAATTCCCTCACATCCCCTATCCTAGGTGATCCATCCCTTGGAAATGTTTCCTCACATCAGAAGGTCCAAAAACCAAGGCATATCCCTGCCTTGAAAACATCATATCGACCATAACATGCTCATGGAAATCAATGGAAACTATTGGGTACCATTGTCACACAATGGCCCTGCTTTGGAAGTGCTTTACCAACATATTGTTGCCTTTTCCAATTCCTTTTGCCACTTTTGATTCTTGCAGCCAATTTCGGCCACCCCAATTGGGAATTTTCATGATTTCCTATACCAAGCACATAATTTCCATTAGACTAAAAATGAATTGAAATAAATTCAAATCATACCTTATCGGTGGCCCTTCAATAAGGTCCACTTGAAATTATGTTTACTTCCTATCACAACAAGTTAAACTTTCTCTATGATCAAATCATCATGGATAAGCATAGCACATCTGGTTAGCTATAAATGCAACTATCATAAATTAGAATCATAGATCAAATGCATAATTAAAACTGAAATAAATATTGATACTTTTATTTCAAATGGTTCTTTGCATCTGCCTTTTTTCTTTATCCTTTCCGTACACATGCTGAATCAGTTTCAAAACTTGGCAAGCACCTAGTGCCTCTTCTTTAGGAAACAAGGGAATATAGAGACAAAACTGCCTCCTCCCTTAATATCATCAACAAGGGCATCCAGAGACTAAACTGCCTCAACCCTCAATAGCAACAAGGGTATCCCGAGACTGAACCATATCAACCCTCAATAACAACAGCAAGGGCCCAAGCAATCCCATACCTTCTTGTCCCATTACACTGTATAACACATACACATATATAGTGTACAACGCAACACATACACCTACACCCGGTGTACAACACGACACATACACCTAAACCTAGTGTGCAACGCGACACATACACCTACACCCAGTGTATAAAACAACACATACACCTACACCTGGTGTACAACACAAAAAATACACCTACACACAGTGTACAACACAATATATATACGTACACACCATATAATACCACGAATACATATGTCACGATACAACGAATACAAAATACCCATAACACCATACCAAATATACACAACACAACATGTACAAAATGCACACAATAACACATGTGCAATAGTACCACATGTATAACATGTACACAAAACCACCTGCACAATGTTTACAAGAACCACACATACACGACACCACCTACACAACATGTACACATCACCACATGTACACTGCACCACCTGCACAACGTGTACATAGCACCAGTTTCACGACATGTACATCACACCACATGTACGCAGCACCATCTACACAACATTTACACAGCACCACAAGCACGCAACAGCAAATGTACCATATGTACATAGCACCACATGCACGCAACACCACATGTACAATCATGCACACTGTACCATATGTACACAACATGACATGTAAAACCTATATACTACACCATCTGTAAATAGCACCGCATATAAAACATGTACATTGCACTAAATGTACATAGCATCACATTCACAACATGTACATAGCACTGCATATGCAATCATGCACACAACACTATATATGCAACATGCACACAAAATCATATATGCAACATGCATACAACATCATATGTACACAATACTTCATATGTTACATGTACACAACATTGGCATTGCACATCCTAATATCACATTGTCCTTACAAAGAAACCTTGTGTCTAGTGTCTTATCCATGCTTGTCCCAGCATGCCACAGATCACACTGCTTTCATTCCATTGAGGTATCCTTTAGCGTTACTTTTCCATAACATAAACATAGGCGTAGTAAAATCATATAATATAAATTCATATCCACATGATATTGAACTCATAAATATGCCAGGGCTACTCTTCCCACTTGATTCCTCATAAAATAGGAACCTCTTCATGCCATTCACCCGCATAAGAAATCATTCCTCCATATGAATGATCCCTAAAGACCCTGTCATAAAATGACATACATAAATATATATACATATAAACATTAGCATAAAATAATCACAATCTCTGATGACCCTATTAGACAATGACACGCACACTGTAATATTCCTTTTTCAAGACTGCTCATGAATCATGCATGAAAAACGTATTTCCATCAACATATACAGTAAAACATTGAAATCATCACTTGAATCCCATGGACGCATATATTTAGCATATGAATACAAGAGGAGATCAGAAAGAAATGGAACTAGGTGGGTTAAACAAACCTCCCACACTAGTGTAGCTGAAAATGACTAAAAACTCCAAACTGCATTTTACCGAAGTTGCTGCATCAATGGACTACGCATTCTAAAGAGGGTTTTAACATAAAAACATGGGATAAAAATAGATCTACTCATATATTAATGAATAATACTGAAGTACAGAGATCTAGTCTCCTCATACAAAATAAAAGAGAACCCGGCAAGGGTTTCTTGTCAAATACTCTGCATACAAATGTGATCTTCAGAAAATTTCTGAATAATCACTGAAACACTAAAGCATAAGAGAATAGAAGGCTGGATGGTTAATGATCTGATGCAAATCCCTCAAGTTATTCCTCCCATGAAAGGATGAACCTCTCAATCACAAGGAAACTCAACAACGGAGCCACCAAACCATGCAATGAACATTGCCTCCAAAATAACGCATTCCCTAGCAGAAACAGCGTTGGGAATGTATGGGAAATGTGTGGTATGATACCACAGATCTGAAATAATCTCTGGAGCTCTCCAAACAGATCTCTCAAGTGAAGGAAACCTTCCTCCAATGAGAAACTAGCTCAGAAGTCGGGATTCCAATCCCTTCCACTGCTGCACCCAGCAACACTACACAATCTCCAGCAAAGTTGTGCTGATGAAAATGGTTGAAGCTTGGCCTGGAAACCTGATGTGGAATGATGAATTCAAACTCTCCCAATGAGGATCCTCAAAGTAAAGAGGTGGGATTCCCACCCAGGAACACCCAGTGCTAAACAGCACTGCAGCTTTGCTAAGCAGCAAAGCAGCAACAATTCTTGGCAAACAAGAATAATAATCTAGAACATGATGAATAATGTTTCCATCCTCTTCCTTATATAATACATGAGTTTTCTTTCCCTTGGCCCCACTCAATTAGGTTACTTCTAACCCAAGTTACATCTCCCTCCAAAATTGTGTTATTCATCCTAGGATTCCTCCTCCACTAAAACTGCGTTGTTGACTTAGTCAAAGCAGCTTCATTTTAACCTTGTTCACACATGGAGGTGTCTTATTGAGCTATAAATAGTGTATCCTTTCACACTTGGAGTGTTTTTATCCTCCTTAGGAGACTTATGGGCTTTTCTACCCATTTATTCACCGGATAGAGCTGCCGCTAACTCTAATGTTCCATTTAGCTTGGAGGCTAAAATTTTGGAACATTACACACACACACACACACACATTAGCATAATCATGATCACCACATAATTACCAGATATCACAAGGTCTAGGTTAAGAGAACTCCCTTTATTCATGCAACGCATGTACAACATTGAGAACAATAGTTCCCAACATAGCCAAGGCATTTGACACCTCAAATCCATTTACCTTATCTCTCTTGTTACATTTCTCATGATTGTCCTGCCACCACCATTTATCCCAATGGACCCAACCAACTCAAAAAATTGTCATACTCTTGCCTTCAGTTGACCTTATAAATGCAACAACTTCATCCAGGTCATACATTACCTATCGGATACCACACAGATCTCCCCATGCTCCTTCAAATTCCCTCTTTCCCCAACCAATCCCCAAGACCCTCAAAACATAGAAGGAAATAACAAGAAACAACAAGAAGAAAACCATGAAAACCAATAGCAATATGACACCGCAAACAAAGTGGCATGGCCATGCACCAAACATAAACGAAACCAAAAATCAAGCGCAAACAAATCACAATCATTAAAGGCACAAAACTAACAAAAAACGCCATTACTCAATCCCCATGGGTTCCCCATGCCTCTAAGGAAAAGCTCAACCTGAGCCTTATTCAAGATTTCATAGCAGTCTCTTTTACCATGCGATCCCCTTCATCATGATGTCATAAACACATCATGTAATATCCCAAAATGGAATAATGCATTGATACGCAAACACAATATTTGTAATACAGAAAATGTACATGTAAAGATTCAAAAATCATAGAATATAAAGAATAGGTGAGCCTTTTATTATCATTAGAGATGGATAAACATTACAACAGTGCTCAAATAGATGCACTCAAGCCAAATACATAGGCTAGAATGACCCTAAAAACATGCCAAAGCAGGCACTGCGTAACTAGAGAGCTGCTGGAAGCAAATATTGTGTTGTCCCTTCAGCAAATGATGTACATATGACTATTGGCTGAAAATGGATATGCAGATCTATGGAAATCGGGAGCTTATATGATGCCAAGGTTCTAGATCTGGGCACTATGATGGATACCCAAGATAACCCAGAAAGGATTTCTCAGATCTGTCAATCTAAGAAAATCACCCTCTTAGGGCTTCACTATACAACTGTTGGGTATGCAAATCTGAAGGTGGATCTAAAAAATATATGGCTACAATATGTCACAAGATCAAATCTAAGCTTGAAGGGTTGATCCCTTCACTATATCCCCAAGCTAGAAGCTCAAGATCTAGCTCCTCAATCATCCTCCACTAAAGATAGCTGTTGAATACTCAACAGTTATGGAAAACCGCACTGTAAAAGAGGGAGGCTCAATAGCCTACTGCTAAGATATGAAAATATGCTCAATAATTATGGAAATAATGAGAACAATGTGAAGGAATGGTCCTCCATTGGATTACTAGTTGAAATGCTAGCAACTTCCCTTCTCCCTTGGATCTGCAATGATGGACTGCACAATCCTTGATGGAACTGTTGCTGCTGGGAGATGAATAATGGATGGCCTGATGCCTGGTATAGATCTGAAGCACTGGAAGGCTGATCTTGAAGCTCAAGGTAATAGGATGAATCCTTCACCAGTTCCTTAGTTGAAATACTGAAGGACAGCCTCCTCCTCTCAAACCTTGATGCAGAAATGCGTTATTTCTGAATATGTATGGGCTACAGAAAGTAGGAACAATGTGTCACCAATGTCTGATGATGAATGTAGCTCAATATGAAAGCTTCCCATATTAGGCACACAAGTCCCCTGTGGGTAAGGGTGGGATTCCCGCTCGGAAACACCCTATGATAAGCAGCACTGCAGACTTAGCTAAACAGCATAAGAGTGCATGGAATGTCAAATGACAAATCCAGATCTAAACAGATCATAAATCAATAATAATCGAAAGCCTGCCTTCTATTGTGCCTTCATCTTCTTTATATAGATTATGAGCCTTCTCATACCTTAGCCCACCTCATAACTGCGATGCACATGTGGACATAGGTCTCCATGTTGACTGTGTTGTCTCTCCATGATCTCCATCATGTGTGCATGTAATGATCATCCTCTCCATCATGTGTGCATTAAATGCACTACTTCCTCCATCATCTCATCATGAATTCTCTATGATCTTACATTTGATTCCTTCCATGATCTTAGTTGACATCTTCAACCTCCATGATATTTCTCATTAATGAGACATGATCTCCACTCCTTTCACATTAAGAAGCTGCTCCACTAGTCCATAATGTAGAGTTAGATCTGAAATATCCACATACACACATGAAAGTGTATTTTATTTATATTTGGGGTTTGTGGGTCCCTCCACCCTTTTATTTACTTAATTAAGTATGAAAATTAAGAACTCTAATATTCCAATTTTCTTGTGGAAAATTGGGAATATTACAGTCCTCCCCGAAAAAATGTTGCTTTTCCTCAAGCAACTTCAAAAGTACATGCTACAGCAAACTTCCTCCCTCCAAATGGAATCCTCATATGGAAGGCCTCCCCATCTGTCACAATGTGTCATGCATGTCCAACTCCAAAGCTGCCTCTCTAGAATGTCTAGAATGGCTTCCAACTGAAAAGTTAGATACCCATCCTCATCAATGAATCTCCAAGTGGCAACCATATCATGACCAAGGATCTCCTCTACACATGAGATACATAAAATGAAGTGGTATTTTCACAAAGTGGAAAGTCCCAACTCATGAACTATCTCTCCAAACCATGATACATAGAGTATATTTCATCTATAAATGCTCACATCAGTAGCCCTGTTGGTCATGTAGGATCCAAACATAACATTAACATAGTGAAAAATAAGAAGTAGAGACATATGGATGAACATGAACAATGTCAAACCATATTCTCCCAATAACAACCACCGCAGCAAAGCCTTCTACTGCCATGCTAGATCATCATGAAAATAAGTAAGAGAGCCATACTCTCTCAAAAGAATCCACCGCAGTAATGCCTCTTGATGCCACACCACATCATCATTGTACCAAATGTAGTGGCCATATTCTCTCAAGAGAAGCCACCTTAATAAGGCATCTTACTACCCCATCACATCGTCATTATACCAAGTACAATGACCATAATCCCCCAACAGAAGAAACCACTGTAAGGCCTCTTATTTCCATCCTCCATCAATGTCATGCAATGTATGGGAATAAATTAGCCCTTACTCTCCCAATAGTAACCAAAGCAACAAGGATTATTGCTGACTTCTCACATCATCATGATGCAAGTCATGGAGCAACAACATAGCAATGGACATGTGAAATGTCTCATCAGAATAATACAAACAAGCTCCTTTCTGCCACATCATGTGAGAGTTACGCTTTCTTCCAAACCCAAGTACATACATGAACATGAGATATATCCCAAACAGAAATACATGTAAAGACATGAGACATATCCCAAACAAAATAAAATACAAGGACATTAAATATTTCATGATATGTCCAAACTCTCTCATCAATAACCAGTGCATCCATGCCTCCTGCTGATGCATGTCATCAGTAATATGTATGGCATGGATCCTATAAATGTGAGATGTTGGGTAGTATCCATACTCACCCAAAAGTAACCAGCATAGCCATGCTTCTTATTGGCATATCTCATATATTTTCAAGTGGTTTGGAAACCCCTTGCCCCATATCATCAACCATTCATCATAATGTGGATGATGGATCTCATCCTGAAAAAAATTGGTATCCTCCCATTGTAGGACACCAACCTCCTCAAAATATTGAAGAACTCTTCACTTCATGAAATTTTGAAGTGCACCTCCATTAAGGTCTCTCCATGAGATCCTCTTATGATCAATGATCCTCCAAAACCAATAAGGTTTTGGATCTGTTGCGGGTAGAAGTTTCCCTTTGAGTTGTGAGATGATCATTGAGAAAGAGTCATCTTGAAAGGGGAAAATATTTCCCATCTCAAGATGTCTACCATATATCATCTTCTTCTCCATTGCTTCATGAATGAAGTTTCCATTCGATTGCTCCCATAAGGAATGGGTCATTTTCTTCTCACTACTACTCATCAACAGTGTTGTATATCTGCAAGGTGATACATGTGTTGTCTCAAAGCAAGGCACAATGTTGAACTCATAGTCAGCCATTGTACATAGGATCATACTCATCCCATATTCTGAAACTCTACAATTCAACTCAAAGGGTTGAATGTAGTCCATCAATAAAAAACTAGGATGGTTCTTCCTTCCTTCTTTGATTAGATCAAGGGTCCTTTGCGTAGTGATATGATGTTGCTCCATGTTGGGAAAAATAATGAGAGGGGGGGATGAATCAGTATTTAGAGCTTACTGAAAACTTTTCTCCTTTTCTTTACTAAATTCCATACATGACTTTAATGAACCCAACTCGCGTATACACGTAGATATCCTTAAGAAAACTTGCGTATGACCAGAGATCTTATTATGCATGTAATTATTTACTTAGATCAGTGCATCATTCATTCATCAGATGTTTAGTAAGAAGTAAGAATGTGCAATAAGAATAGAATAAATCATCACACATTAGAAACACACATGAACACCAAGATTTAAGATGGAAACCCAATTCAGGAGAAAACCACCATTGTTGTCGTCTTTGTCTTCAATATTTATTATAAAGAAAATTGCTTACAATCTTGTACTGGCACAGACTCATACTAGTACACAGACACCCACCTGCAGAAGGCTACAACCTTCTCTCGTTCTCCAACTACTACTAGAAGGGGGCTACAACCCCCTGCTTCTCATTTACCAACCACTCCTGGAAGGGAGCTTCAACTTCCTGATCAGAACACGAGCTTCTACTGGAAGGAAGCTTATACTTCCATACTAAAGGCTTCAACCCTCAGACCACTGCAAACCACGTTTCATCAATTTTCATACTGGATCACACAGCTTCAACTCAACTCATCATAAAGATCATCAATAATAAACTTAACCCAAACTTCAATCAGAATAGTGAGAACATTGTAACCAGAACACAGAAATAACCCAGACTTCAGAATAAGTATGCAAAATCAAACTCAACCCTGAACATTCATCAACTTAAAATGCATACACTACTTCGCTTCGTTGAACCCGCGTGTATACGTGCTTTCCTTAACACCAACCTGCGTGTAGATATATGAACACCATTTTTCATAATATGATCTGTCTCAGATTCATATCTGAGGCATTTAGTCAGACATCTTTTCAGAAATGCAGAACCCTTAAACAGTCAGTCATCATTAACCATGTTTTCTCACTCATTGATCAGATTTGTACATAATCATCTTAGCAGCATATACAGCAATTAAGAAACCCAGATCTACATGAAGACTTCATTGACATACAGCAGACAAATAACAACAATAACATAAGCACCTCTGCAATAAGCTTCAAAAAACCCTGACTTCCATAAGCGACTTTGCTGAAACGAACTTGCGTATATATGTGCTTTCACAGAGACAAACCTGCGTATATATCTGCGACTATTTCAAGACTGCTGATACGCGCTTTTGCTGAAATGAACCTGCGTATATATGCGCTTTCACAAAGAAAAACCTGTGTATATATCTGAAACTACTTCAGGACTTTGCAGCTCTTCAGAATAAATAATCAACTCAGATCTTACCCTTCACTTCAGCAAACATTCGTCAAATCACAGATCTAAACATTCCATAAACAGATCTAGAAAATACATAGTCATTTCAAGTCTAGAGATCTTAATCCATCATAGTGTTCATAGGTGCATTATTAATTCATATCTATCAATAAACTGTGACCCATTCCATGCAGATATACTTCAAAGTGGAGTATTCATTCAATACCCAGACATATGCACCACCTTGCACTATGATCTTCTTCTCCTTATATATTTTTAGCCTTTACCAATACCATGAGCCAAAACCACACAAATTTCGATGGTATTCTTGGACGGAAACAAATAGACAATACAACGCTCAATATTGTGGGTTAATACCATGGTAATGCCCCTTGGTATCATAATTTTAGAGCACAAAAGGAATACGTGACTTTGCTTCTTCATCCTCGCATGTATACACGAATTTTCTTCATAAAAACTGCGTATATACTAATTCTGAATGTATACGTGGGTTGCCTTCACAAAAGTAGCGTATACATTGCCTCCATACGTGGGTTCCCTTCATCAAACCTGCGTATACATTGATAAATATTTCTTGTTTCATTTTTCTGGCACATACTGGAATTCCTTTCTATGACACATTTGAACTGACCTGTAGAAACATCATTTTTACACCTTTAACAAATAGGTTTCTATCAAAAGGCAACTCATCAAGAGGTTTCCATCAAGGAAAACTTCATCAGGTAGGTTGCCATTTAGGACAACATATTGCATCATATTGCCAACAATCTCTCTGGAATTGCTTTCTATGTCACATCTGAACTGACCTATAGAAACATAATTTTTATATCTTTAACACATAGGTTGCTTATCAAAAGGCAACTCATCAAGTAGGTTTATATCAAGGACAAATTTCATCAAGTAGGTTTCCATCAAGGACAACGTGTTGCATCATATTTGCAACACTCCAAATCATCATGTTGTTCTAACCCTTGGTCATGCATTAGCCCTAATTGAATTTCCCCATAAGTTTCAATAAGAGGTATTGAAACAATATGATATGAAAGTGGTTGCATACCTTGAATCAACTGATGTGTGGGAACCTCTTGCAATACCACAAGACTTCCTCCAACCGGAACAATGGTGTCTCCAACTGTTGGCAGTGATGATGGATCCATCTCTACAACCATACCAGCGTTGGTATTTCTCTCTTCCTCATCATGCATCTCATCAATCATGCATGGGGCTCCAAATGTAAATAAATCAAGACCATATTGCAAGGATGCAAGTGATCCTCCTCCTAATTTAAGTACATCTGCAGCTGGTGGTGATAGAGGCTCCTCCTCTTGAGTGATAATGAGGACATCTTCCTTGGGATCTTCATGCATTATCTCCTTGATGATAGGATATGTCTCTATATTATATGTCTCTGGTTTCTTTCTACCAAACTTCTTCTTCAGCCTTTGAATAAAATCTGCATAAGTAGATACTTTCATATGGGACAAGTGATTGAACCACCAATCTCTTGCTCCACCTTCTAGGTGCAGCGCTGCAAACTCCACAACCTCTCTTTCTAACATAGGATATTTCAGAAATAATGTAGCCAAGTCTTCCCTCCAAGCCCTCAATGTGCTTGTGGAAGATCCATCAAATGTAGGCAAGAAGAACCTATGCCTCTTTTGTCTATTGTTGCTTCTAGATTTCCTCTCTTCTTTGAATTGAAAAAAAAAATTGGAGAGAGAGATTCTCCTTCAATGATCTTGGTTGTGGCTTGTACTCAGATAAATATTTACTTAGGGTCTCATGCCCCAAGTCTTCTACATATTCATACCAATCCTCTTTGTCATCAAAGAAAGTGGATCTAGTGGATGTGAAGCCCTTTGCTTCTCTGGTCTTCTTTGTTGCTGATAAGAAGTATTGGGACCTTCTTCTTTTTGAAACCTTCTTGAGGTTTCTCTTTGCCTTTCTCTTCTTGTTTCATTGATCACTTTGGAGAGATCCTTCATAGCTCTAAATAAATATGAGGCAAAACTTAATCCCTCCATAGTATTAGATCTCTACTATCTGCTTTTCATATGTTGTCAATAATGTCCACAAGTTGAGCCAAAGATCATGCTATAATACCACTGTAATATCCAAAAATGGAATAATGCATTGATATACATACACAATATTTTTAACACATAAAATGTACATGTAAAAACATGATCAACACATATATATACACAGAATGGATGAGCCATTTTTTCATAGGAGATGTATTATAGTTACAACAGTGTAAAAATAGAGGAACTCTAGCCAAAGATATGGCCTAGAATTACCCTGCAAACATGCCAAGACAGGCACTACGTAACTGGAGAGTTCTTGGGAGCAATATTTTGATGTCCCTTCAGTTGATGATGAACATATAGTTGTTGGCTAAAAAGGGAAATGCAGATCTATGGAAATTTGTAGCTCTGATGATGCTGAAAATAGAGATTCGGGCTCTATGATGGAAACCCAAGATAACCCAGAAAGGATTTCTCAGATCTGTCAATATAAGAAAATCACCCTCATGGGGTTTCACTATACAACTACTGGGTATGCAAATCTAAAGCTAGATCTGAAGAATAGATGGCTACAATATGTCACAAAATCAAATCTATGCTTGAAGGGTTGATCCCTTCATTAGATCCTCAAGCTAGAAGCTCAAGATCTAGCTCCTCAATCCTCCTCCACTAAAGATAGTTGTTGAATACTCAACAGCTTGAGAAAAATGTGTTGTAAAATAGGAAGTCTCAATAGCTTGCTGCTAAGATATGCAATTTATCTCAGAAAAGATGGAAACAATGAATACAATGTGAAGGAATGGTCCTCCACTGGATTACTAGCTGAAATGCTAACAACTTCCCTTCTCCCTTAGATCTGCAAGACTGGACTACGCAATCCTTGATGGGATTGTTGCTACGGGGAGATGAATGATGGATGGCTTGATGCCTAATATATATCTGGAGCACTGGAAGATTGATCTTGAAGCCCAAGGTGATAGGATGAATCCTTCACCAGTTCCTCAGCTAAAATACTGAAGGAAAACCTCCTCCTCTCTAACCCTAATGCAAAAATGTGTTATTTCTAAAGATGTATGGGCTGCAGAAAGTAGGAAAAATATGGCACCAATTCCTGATGATGAATTTTTCTCAATAGAAAACCTTCCCAGAGTAGGCACACAAGTCCCTCGTGGTTAAGGGTGGGATTCCCGCTTGGAAACACTGTTAGGTCCCTATATTACTAGTATAGTCCCTTATTGTTGTTAGTGTAACCCCCTTATTATTATTATTGTACCCCTGTAACCCTCATATTGTTATTATTGTGCCCTTAAATTATTATTGTTACGTCGGCTAGGATTACATTGTGGCCCCACTAGGATTACATTGTGGCCCCATGGACTCCTGTATATAGAAAGGAGGTTTTTTAATTTGAATCATCCAAGAATTGTTCATTTATGTAATGTATTGGAGGTTTCCCCCTCGAAGTGGCTTATTTCTAAGGCGTTGATATCTCTTTTCTTCTTTTTTTGAAGCTGGTTTCACAACATTTGGTATCAGGGCTTTGGATTCTAGGGTTTCACTGCTCCAAACAGGTCATTGTGGAATTTTCACTATAAATTTTTTTCTAAGAAGTTTCAAAAGCTAAATATTTTAGGGTGTGAAGCCGAAATCTTGAGGAACATCGTCACAAAATATCAGAGCTTCGTTCGCAATATTTTTGGATATATGATCTGTGGAAGGTAGGGCTTTTTGCGAGCTCCTGAATTTCACTTAAAACGGTCATCGCGAAATTTTTGCTATAACTTTTTTTCTACGAAGGTTCAGAAGCTGAAATTTTTAGAGCACGAAGTCGAGATCCCGAGGAAATTCGTCACAAAATTGCAGAGCTTGGTTTGCAATATTTTCAGAGATATGATCTGTGGAAGTTAGGTCTTTTTCAGGCTCCCTAATTTCATCTCAAAGAGGTGATCGTGGGAAAATCTTCATAACTCTCTCTCTCTCTGAGTATCGGATTGGAATTTTGTAGAAAGTGACTGGAAGTACATGGACTATAGTTTCCTATCTATAAATTTCAGAGCCAAAGAAGCAAACAGTGACATGTGGCAAGTCGTACAAGTTCGCTCTACTGAACCAGTCCATAATTAGGTCATTGTGGGACATTGGACATAACTTTGTCTTGAAGAATCCAAATCAAGTCAGACCTATGGAATTTGAAAGAAGCTTCAGAGGACTATTACAGGGCCAAATTTTAGATATTGAGAATCTGCAATATAGAGATAATTCAATTTCAATATAGAGCTTTGCAAAAGAAAGTAAAAGGTGTGTATTTTTTTTCCCGAATTGCATAAGTCTTGTTTGAAGAATCAAGTTGAATTGATTCCAAGGGCATATTGTAGAATAGATATCAGTATTGGTTTCTAAAATGGCCCCTAAAAAGAATTCAACACCCATTAAGCCTTTAGAAGGCTCTACTATGACTCATGAAGACGAAGAATGGCAACATGACATATCAAAATTACAAGAGCAAGTGCAACAAATTTCGCTCTCGCAAAGAGCAACAAAAAATGACATGGAAGTTTTGAAGAAAGGTGTGGAAACTAAGGTGGATGGTTTGAAGAAAGGCATGGAATCTAAGATAGATGGCATGGAAGCTGGAATGGAATCTAAGATGGATGACATAGAAGCTAAGATCGATGAAAAAATGGAAAACATGAAGAATGATCTAAAATTAGACATGGAAGGTTTGACAAAGTTGATACAAGAAAAGTTTCCTAATGGTGAAAAGTCTTAAACACTTTTTGGAACAAAGAATATCTTCAGAAGAACAACAAAAATGGGTCACAAATATGTTGGGTTATGACTTTGAAATAATCTACAAAAAAGGGAAGCTAAATGTTGTTACAGATGCACTCTCAAGAAATAATGAAGAGGTGGAAGCATTGCTCTGTGCCATTTCTATTATCCAACCATATTGGATAACCGAAGCAAGAGATGAATGGAAGAATGACAAAGAAGTATGGACACTCATTCAAAATTTGCAGCAAGATCCTAGTACATCTGAAACATTTAGTTGGAAAAATGATTCCTTATGGTGCAAAGATGACTTATATCTTTGTAAGAATTCCCAACTAAAACAAAATATTATTTTGGAATTGCACACTTCTCCTTTAGGAGGACACTCAAGATTTTTAAAAACTTACCACAGGGTGAATAAAGAATTTTTTTGGGATGGACTTAAATCTGATATTCAAAAGTTTGTGGCAGAATTTTTGGTTTGCCAACAGAATAAAGTTGAGACAATTAAGCCCCGAGTCTTCTACAACCTTTATCCATTCCAAGTCAACATTGGGAGGATATTTCAATGGATTTTACAAAATTTTACCTAAGTCTGAAGGAAAGAGTGTCATCATGGTGGTAGTTGATAGAATTACCAAGTATGCACACTTTTGTGCATTATCTCATCCATTTAAAGCAAGTACAGTTGCTACTACATTTATGGACACAATTCAAAAACTACATGGAAACCCAAGGGTTATTGTGAGCGACAGAGATCCCATTTTTACTGGAAATTTTTGGACGGAGTTATTTTCTTGTTTGGGTACTCAATTAGCTCATAGCTCATCTTATCATCCTCAATCCAATGGTCAAACTAAGATAGTAAATAAATGTTTGGAAGGATATCTTCGTTGTTTTGTATCTGATAAACAAACACAATGGGTCAAGTGGTTACCTCTTGCAAAATGGTGGTATAACACTTCCTTCCATACTGCAGCAAAAATGACCCCATTTATGGCACTTTATGGATATCATCCACCATCCATCACATCATCTTTAAGGGAAAATTCGAAGGTTCAAGCAGTGGAAGATCACATCGAGCATCAGCAAGAAGTTCTCCAACTCTTAAAGGATACCCTGAATTTGGCACAAAATCGAATGAAACAACAGGCAGATCAACATCGTAGCGAGAGAAGTTTTGATGTAGGAGATTGGGTATTTTTAAGGCTACAACCATACAAACAAATGTCCCTCAAGCAAGCAAAGAAGGATAATAAATTATCGCCAAAGTACTATGGTCCTTACAAGGTGTTGCAAAAGATTGGTACTATGGTATACAAATTGGAGCTTCCTGCTTCTTCGCGAGTACATCCAGTTTTCCATGTTTCATGCTTAAAGAAGGTTATAGGTGAAAATATTCCAGTTCAAACAATATTGCCAGAACTTGATGAGGAAGGAAAAATCATATTGGAACCTGAAGTAGTCACGGAAAAAAGAACTCGACAGCTACGGAATCGATCAATTTCAGAGTATCTCATCAAGTGGAAGAACTTACCCACTGAAGATTCTACATGGGAGGATGAGAATTTTATACAGAAGCACCCAGAGCTACTCAAGCGTTGAGGACAACACTTTTTTGAAGGAGAGGGGCATGTTAGGTTCCTATATTACTAGTATAGTCCCTTATTGTTGTTAGTGTAACCCCCTTATTGTTATTATTGTACCCCTGAAACCCCCATATTGTTATTATTGTGCCCTTAAATTATTATTGTTAGGTCGGCTAGGATTACATTGTGGCCCCACTAGGATTACATTGTGGCCCCATGGAATCCTATATATAGAAAGGAGGTTTTGTAATTTGAATCATCCAAGAATTTTTCATTTATGTAATGTATTAGAGGTTTCCCCCTCGAAGTGACTTATTTCTAAGGCGTTGATATCTCTTTTCTTCTATTTTTGGAGTTGGTTTCGCAACAAACACCCTGTGCTAAATAGCACTGCAGACTTAGCTAAACATCATAAGAGTGCATGGAATGTCAAATGACAAATCCAAATCTAAACAGATCATAAATAAATAATAATCTAAATCATGCCTTCTATTGTGCCTTCATCTTCTTTATATAGATTATGAGCCTTCTCATGCCTTGACCCACCTCATAACTACGTTGCACATGTGGACATAGGTCTCCATGTTAACTATGTTGTCTCTCCATGATATCCATAATGTGTGCATGTAATGATCACCCTCTCCATCATGTGTGCATTAAATGCACTACTTCCTCCATCATCTCATCATGAATGCTCTATGATCTTACATTTGATTCCTTCCATGATCTTAGTTAACGTATTCAACCTCCATGATATTTCTCATTAATGAGACATGATCTCCACTCCTTTCACATTAAGAAGCTACTCCACTACTCCATAATGTAGATCTAGATCTGAAATATCTACATACACACATCAAAGTGGATTTTATTTATATTTGGGGTTTATGGGTCCCTCCACCCTTTTATTTAATTAATTAAGTATGAAAATTAAGAACTCTAATATTCCAATTATCTTGTGGAAATTTGGGAATATTACACATAATTTTCAGTGCATGTTGGCTTGAGGGGTCTTGACCCAGGTTTAGAGTTTATCGTGCAACCAACAAACCCTCCAACTACTAGCCCTTTTGACAATAACATGCTTGCATAGATCAAAGTCTCATCCGAAGCAGTATGGCGGGGTGTTGGAACTAAGTTTCTGCACCCTGAGGAAGAAAATAATGAAGTGACCCTAAGCAGATCGATTGCAGACTTATATCAGTCATAAACAGATGTGCGCAATACTTAACAGAATAAGACATAATCACATATCGCTTTAGTGTGTATATAATATAACAGAACCAGATCCAGATCTAAACAATGCGTAATCACTTAAGCAGATTTATCAACCATTAATATGCATAAATAACTATAACAGATGTCTTTGTGCAAATATAAATAAGCAACATAGAAGTAATGTGATCTTATACACAACAAATAACTCGGATCAATACACAATGTTTCACCAAAATCAGTCCTTGTATTAATTTAGATTATTTCAATACATCATACTTTACCCTTACACATAACCCTTCTGCGCACACAGCCAGTGAAGTCCGCACATAGCCAGGACTAGGTCTCTGCACACACAGCCAGCAGGATCCTTTCTACCCAACCCAAAAAAAAACCTTTACAAAGTATCACAGATGCATAAACAATCAGATCATAATATTCTATTCATCTTCTTTTAGTTTACCTAGACGCAATCTATCTATTTATATTCTTCTAGCGCGTAGATACTATGGTCTTAAACCATGGTTTGAGTTCCACAATTTACCCTTAAACACATTTACATCAAAATAGGGACTTTGACCCGCCCCAAAGCCCTTTAACTCACTCACGCAATTCACATATACAAAATTTGTACAAAAAGAAACCAAAAAGTGTAGCGCAGGGGACCCACTCCAACAGGCTTCTCAGTCACCTTCTCTGTTGTTTTCTCTAGTTGAGTGCCAGTGCACGGCTTTGTCGGCATTTTTGTGATAGATGTGGATGAACTAGGCTCCAACCAAGTTGTTGGCCATTCTGCCATGACCCTGATCAAGTCATCTTATGTGACCAAATAAGGTAACTGTTAGCACAGTTTCTTTCTAAGTCGTGAGTTCATTCCCTAGTTTTATTTTAGGATTAAAGTTCAAAACTCCTTTGTTACGCTTTGGGACACTTTATTACATTTCTATTATTTATCGCTTTCCCACTTTAAAACCATTAATGGGACCTACTTCATCGCAAATCGCAAATTCTCGGTGCATTCACTTACTCCTGCATCCTTAAATCCTCGATTGCAATCACAGTGGGACCCACCTACTGCCACATCATATTGCACTATCGTATCGCTTTTTGTACCCACCTTACCTTACTTCACAATCGACATTTTTCAATTCCTTTTTTACCATCTGTTGTTGCTTCCAAAAAATCCTCGATTGCGATAACACTAGGACCCATTTCACTGCCATGTCACTTCGCTTATCTCATATCGTAAATCCTATTGCTAACCATCCATGTTTCCCCCTCCAATTGTGAAATGTGATACTCCTCTAATTTTGAAATGCAATAAGCTCTGATCCCCTATTTTTGATAACCCCTCCGTCTTGAAATTGTGATATATCGCATTGCAATTCCGCCACTTTGTTACCACTTTATGTTGCCCGCTCCTAAAAACCCCCAATGCGATTGGTAGGACCCACCTTACCGCCACGTCACTTACCATGCAATCGCAAATCGCAAATCATTTTTTTGTTGCCTTATGTCCTCCGCTCCTAAATTACCGATGCGAGATGATTTAATGTAGTGACTAACTAGATGGTTACGCATATACACTGTGTCGCCAACTAAATATTATTAGGCTTTATTAAATTTTTGAAGTACAGCAAACACCTAGAGAAAATCAAGGAGTATCAATGAAGATTGTGATGGGAAAAACACTCAGTAAAGAGGATTATTAGATGCCAGATCATGAATCCTAGACACATCATCAACTAGGCCAGCACATTGCCAAAATTTGAGGAGCGGATCCTTAATGTCTGTTAGTTGTTATTTGGTTCAGTCATGGTAATTTCTGCCTCAATCACATGATCTTTTTGATATATATCAGCAAGCACGGGGCTACATGGTTATTAAAGACCGAAGACACAAGGATAAAATTTAGTAGAAAAAGGGGCAGCATGTCCAGACTCAGCATTCGAGCCCAAAATTCTTCTCTTCTTCTTTCTCCATCTGTCCTTTCTCTTAGATTTCGAGGAGATAAGGATGTAATGTCTTTTGACACATGTGTTATGTTAGAATTCATGCTTCCTTATTTTTAGAAGAGATGGAGTTGGTTCCTCTCTTGCTATATATAGCACTTGTAAATACTATAACATGGTGAGATGTTAGTCTACCTGAAGACTGAAAATAATAGAAAAACCATGTTTGCTTCATGTTGGAGGATTTTTTAATTCAAGGAACATCTAATGTGTGGTGTGTATCTTTTCTTTGTTAATTATTCTAAAATATAAATTGCAACAACTAGTGCAGTGTGAGTGAGAACGTTGTTAAAGGATTTAACAGTAAATTATCTACTTTCAGTTTTCTTCAAGTGATATGTTTGTAATAGAACACGTTAGCAAAGGTTTCATAAAGGATTTGTGCAATACTTTATACATGCAATCTATTTTCTAGTGTTGTCTGTTTAACATAAACAAAGTTTTTGTTAAAGGCCATAATCATAGTTGTGTGACTGATTTAGGATAGGAATATTTCCTGAAATAGGTACTAGCTATTCATCTTTTTTCCGTTTGTGTACTATGCTCTCTATACTACCTTTTACACACACTATTTATACTTGCCACAGCTTGCCAAATGCATGAATGTCTTAAAGAATATAAAATAATTTCAAAATCTTTGAGAAATCCATCCCACCACTCAAAAAACCCCTTTAAAATTTAAAATGGACTATGATGTATAATGCTTACTCCTTAAGCAGTCAAGGAGTGACTTCTTATGCTAACAGTAACTCGTACACACTCCTTCCATGGTGCCTTTCGCACGGATGTGCATATTAGAATGTAGCCTTGAATTCAGATATCGTCTTGTATTTCTCATATAACGTCGGGGACATCCTTGGCTTAGACTGCACGACCTGATATAGCGTAGCATCATAAAGGACCCAGAAAATTTTATTCTCTTTAGCATGCGCGAGGTCTGAATAATTCCACGGTTTCATGTACAGTGCGCCCTCGCACATTTGGGACTCAATCTCTGAAAAATGGTTTTCCTCAGGGGTCTTCCACCCAATCAGTGCAATTATATAGCAACATCCAAGCATAATGAAACTACTTGCCTTCCTCTTGTGCTTCGTGCACATCTTCTAGGAACTCCTTACACAGATAATGAAACTAGTTATAAATGATGCATTTCTCGCATTGTCCTATGAGAGCAATCGCATGCGTGGGAACCTCTTTTGGTCTGCATTTGTGCATCATCTTCCAATCCAAGATGAGAGTGTCGAAATGAAAAACCGGGTCATATATCTCGCTGAAAAAAAATCCTCGGCTCTTCGATGAGACTTGATACTTCTTCTTGATCTTCTGTGACGGTTTTTTCTTGTTTCTTTCCTCCAAAATCTGCAACTGGATCGGCGCCCTTAGTAGGTAAACCGGTGATCCTATGGATCAATGTCGCATCAATTGGGATGCGCTCTCCCAACCATAGCGCATCATCATGCACCAGTGCAAGCAATTGCTAGATGCAGATGTCATTTATTGGGTTGCACCCTAAGTGAGGTATTTGCAATAAGTTCAATAGGCCTGCCTTGTGTAGACCTAGCACCCATCTCTTCGGTTCTAGGCATACTATGCCCCCTTCATACTGGACTTGGTCAAGGTATATATCTGGCATGAGGTCAGGGAATTTTTCCACATCCATAATGTCCCAATCCTCCAGTCTCAGTTGCGGTACTTTGGCAAACATGTCCCCTTCCATCGGGACATTTTATGGGATCAACAGAATTTGAATGCTCATGCGCACCTTGTCAAGATATTTGGGTATTCTAATCATGGGTTTGCGCAGTGCGACATAGAACGACATCCGCGAGATTGGGGCCACTTCAACCACATCCTCTTCTTCCTCCATAACAGTTTATGGGAGCTCTTCCATGGGTCATTTCTGACGTTCAACCATAGTGGATCGCGACTTCGGGGTCTTCTCCCTCAGGTATTTTCTTGTACCAGATGACTACCCCTTCCTGGACTTCGTGCGTGTAGGCATTTCAACAATAGGGACCTCGGGTGTGATAGGGTCATCTCCAAGTTGTGTGGCCATCATACTGCCTGGAATTACGTAACCAAACCCTACGCAGCGCAGCTCTTCCTCAAATCCTGAATCCAAACCAGACATAGACACTGATTATGCAACAAAAATCAGAGAGCTCAAATAAAATAATTCACTTAGAAATAAAAAGGAACTATTGCGACCCCATAGGTCATATTTATTCTTGTGGCACATCTTCAACGGCTCCTTATGCATTAATGTGTCTTCATAAATGACAAAACGGTCCCAAATCTGGAAAAATCCCTTCATTAAATGCAACCTAGACGCTCCCATAAACAGTAATAAAGTTGTATTTTCCAAATTTACTGTTCCAATGGCTAGGTTTTGACACTTCTGCGACCTAGTCAAACTCCTTGCACAACTATCTCACGCGCGTCGCACCTTTCTATGTACCCACCATCCCATCTGCGAAGGCCTGATACTTTGGCCATATATTCATTTGGTATGTACAGGGTCATCCTTGTACGGCTTTGACGGCTTCCATTGACTTACCAAAGAAGGTATTCTCCACTCAATATGGTCAGGCGCACTGCACCTCCATGAGTGATTTCCTTAACAACATAACACCCTATCTAATACATGTTTAATTTCCCTGGGTGGTGCGCAAACTTGCCATCATACAATAGAACCAAATCATCTTCCTTGAACACCCTTTTCCTGATGTGCCTATCATGCCATGATTTTTCACGTGCTTTTTGAACTTGCTAGTGATAATTTGCAATAAATTGATCTTCTTCCAGAGAACCCAACTGCAACAATCATTCTTCTATAGCATCTTCTTGGGCCATATTTTTGAATGTTGCAATCCACAGACTAGGGACAATTAATTCCATCGGCAACACAGCTTCTTTCCCATATACCGTCCGAAAATGTGTCCTTCCATTCAAATTATTGCATGTGGTCTGATAGGCCCAAAGAACTGTAGGGATGCGCTCATCCCAATCATTTCGGTTAGGATTTCACACCTTGGTCAGCACAGTCTCCGATATCTTATTGAATTCTTCAACCGCACCATTCGCCTGGGATGATAGGGAGAGTTATTTTGATTATGCATATAGAATTCTTCTGTTACTGTTTCAATGGTGTCATTTACAAAATGCGTACCTTGATAAATTATCATAATCTTAGGATACCCAAACCGAGTCACAATATTCTCAAATATGAACTACACAGTTGTATCTGCAGTACAACCCTTCACAATTTTAGCTTCAACCCATCTTGTTACATAATTCGTCGCAGTGATAATGTAACATGCACCACTCTTCTTTCCTGGAGGATTGATAGGTTCAATAAAGTCTATAGCCCATTTTTCAATCGCTTGAAACACCATATATGGATTCAAGGGAATCTCATCTCGGCGTGAGGGCTTTCCAGTCCTCTAGCATACATCACATGCGCAGGAATGCGCATAGACATCATTGTGCAGCGTGGACCATCATAACCCATTTCGCAAAATATTTTGCACGGTTTCCTTACCTGCATAATTACCACCGGAAATCCATCCATGAGATTCATTTAGGATTGTGCACCGCTCATACTCTAGGACATATCTTCGCAGAACTTCATCCGCACCCAATTTGTACAACTATCCAGCAATAATGGTGAAGTACGTTATGCGCATCACGAGCTCTTTCTTCTGCTAAACTGTATATTCATCAGGCGTGCATCCCGTAGTCAAAAATTGAATTATATAACAAAAATTCTCATCAATCACCTTTATCGCAAACAACTATGCATCTGGAAATCCTTCTTCCAAGTTTGTAGGTTCTTCACCAGTCTCAATACACGACAAATGGTCTGGCCCAGCATTCAGTGTTCCTGGTTTTACCATAATCTCAAAGTCATATTCCTAGATTAACAACAACCACCGACAGATCTTCCCCCCCCCCAACATAGGCTTATAGACCAGGTACTTCAAACAAGAATGGTCAGTAAACATCTTAAAATGGCCTCCTAACAGATAGTGGCGAAATTTTTGCAGCGCATACACCATTGCTAGTCCTTCTCTTTTTGTGGTTGAGTAATTCCGCGCTGCGCTTAAGAGATTTCGGATTGCAAAGGAAATAGGGTGAATCTCTCCCGCTCCTGGCTGCACTAAAATAGCTCCGAACGGAATACAGGAGGCATCAACATGCACATGAAACTCCTTTGACCAATCTGGGAAGACTAGTATGGGAGCAGTGACCATCTTTTCCTTCAGCAATTCAAAACTCTTTTGAAAATCCTCATCCCAGGAGAAAGTTGCATCCTTCTTGAGAAAATTTTTCATGGGTGCATTTATCAATGCATAGCCCTAAGTAAACTTCCTATAATACCCAGTATACCTTAGTATTAAGCGCAATTGCTTCAAATTATCAGGTATCTCTAGATTAACTATTAATGCGATATTTGCAGGATCTACCATCAACCCTTGCCGGCAAACAATATGTCCCAGCAGTATCCCAAATGGTACACATAATATACACTTCTTCAAATTCAAGGAAATCTGGTACTTCCTATAGGTATCCAGCATTAAGTGCAGGTTTGAGACAGGCTTCTTCAACAGCCCAAATACAGTCCAATCATCAAAATATACCTCCAAGAACTTGTGGATAAATTCTTTGAAATAAGCTACTACTACGTGCGAGAAAATGGAAGGTGCATTCTTAAATCCAAAGGGCATGACTGTATATTGGAAGGATCCCCATTCAGTAGCAAAGGTGGTCTTACTCCTATCTTCTGGCACAACCCAGTTTTGATGATATCCTGAGAACCCATTTGTGAAGGAATACGCTTCTTGGCCTCCAACATTATCTAGGATTTCATCAGAGAATGGATTTGGGAATGGATCAAGCACACAAGAATCATTCAATCTCGGCAAATCAACACAAATTTTGATTTCTCCCTTGGTCTTCTTATCTTGCACAACCATTGGACTTACCCAGTCAGACTCTTCTACAGGTTCAATGATGCCTGCAGCAACCATTTTTTCCAACTCTTTTTTCACCTTCTATTTGTATCTTGGATACAACCTATATGGGCATTGTTTTATTGGGTCCGCATTAGGCTTCAATGTGATCTTCATAACTCCAATTTCCCCAATTATTCCTTTCAACTCTGAAAACTTTTTAGGGAACAAATATTGATATTTTTTCAGTAACTCAACAACTTTTCCTACTATATCACCATCCCAGTAGTCTTCGATCTTTGCCAACTTATGTTTTTCTTCAGATCCAATATTCACCTGCCTGATCTTTAAGGGCTTTGTCACATATAGCGAGGTGATCGAGGGCCAGCCACTGTATGTTGTCCCTCAGATTGAGGGATCATGGTATTCCTTGGATTCTCTTCACTTTATTCAACTGTCAGGTTCCTGCAATTCACAATAGCTTTCATCTGCGCATCCCAGGCTGGTGGAGTGCACTCGATTTCAGGATTTGTTGTATCAAATATGACTTCTTCAATTCTATGTAAATCTTGGCCAATATTATCAAATCCACTCTCAAATCTGAATGTTAGGATAAATCTCTCTATCAACACATACCATTCACTAGTACCTCGGCATAGCTCTGTCTCCAAATACCATTCAGTAGGTACCTTCCCCAATGTGTGAATAAACATGTGGACCCATTTAGGTCTTGGTTCTACGCCCCATACCCGATTCCATCTAGCCAAATGTCTACGCAGATCATCTTTGCCAAAGCATATGTCTTCCATTTTTATGGTGGGACATTCAAATCGTAACCTCATCATGCGCGCACATTCCTCCTAGTTCCCTATGTTCTCCTTATGATTTTCCCACCATCTTGTTGGAGTAGCGCGCAATCCAAGATCCAAATCATGGAATCTTTGTCATTCAGGCACAGTCCTTTCAAGATCCACTATAAACATGTTTATGTCAGTTAATCCATCATAGTGTGTTAATTCACGTACCTCAAATGCTATACACTATAGAGATATGTTCATGCGATTACAGCGCAGCGCAAATACCTCATGCAGCTGGTTTTGCCAGTTTTCTAATTCCTCATCAGTGTCTGCAAAACAAGAGTTATCCTTCTCCTAGTTAAGATTTCCATCTTTTTTTTGGTTAATAAAATCTTCCTCGCGCAAGGTAACCTTATAGATTTGATCGATATCATCATCAGTGCATACCGGCTCTGTGTATCTTTGTCCTTCTGCAGGATCTAGCAAAATGATGACCCTGACTCCATTGCTTTCAAATTCCATTCTCCTTTTATTCAGATTTATAACACCATCCACGTCAATAGCTTAGTCCAAACCTAGCAGGGCAGGATAAGGATCAGTATCATCTACAATTTGTATGACTTCAAAGTCTTCCATCAACTTAACACCCTCGATACTGACTACAACTTGTGGCATCCTCCCTAAGGGAACGATCTTCTGTTGATTATCCGTACGCAGTTGAATGGTAGACAATTCTAGCTTTGGTTCTCCCATGCAATGCCATGTTTGTTTAGGTATAATAGTAGCATCCAATCCCAGATATAAAATAACATGTTCCATCTCATAAGCACCAATCTACGTAGTCATACGCATCTCTCTACCCATTCTCTTCTTATTCTTTTATATTTTATTGACAACTCTCTGCTCTACCATCGGTTGTTCCTTCTCTTCGCAATTATCTATTAGAGCTTGAAGATTCTCTACTACTTTTTTATTGTGTAGTAACTTTATACATGCTTGCAGGAATGGTTTGATTTCTTCATCTCCTCCTGCTTCCTTCATTGGTATTCTTGATGTTGATGCACTACCTTCTGAAAATTCTTTCCATGCTTCAACAATAGTCTCCTTTGCGCGTTGAAGATCAAATCCTTCTTTGGTTTCAGGTGCCTTACGGATCCATACATCAGTGGTCGGTTGCTTTCTCTTATCTTCATTAGTGGCTACACCACTCCTAGTAACCACATTCACACTGGGATATTCTTCACAGGTTTCTGCTCTAACCATCTGAATATTTTGAGTTGGAGTCTGTGTCTTCTTCTCCTGCATTTTAGCAATCAATACAGGATAATATTTTATTACATGATCAAATTGCCTACAATACCTGCATGACTTTCATGTTGGATTAGGACAGCTGCGTGCATAATGGCCAACATCTCCACAATTATAGAAAATAACTTTCCCTCTTCCTCAACCAGCTGATCCACCTCCTTGGCCTCTTCCTCTACCCTAAAATCCTCCACGCACAGAGGGGGATGTTGGTGAAGTAGGCTTAGACTGCATCCTATATACTTCAGCTTTATCTAACATCATATCATAAGTGTGACAATGTTTCTCATGATGTCCTAATGACGAACAGAATATGAAAAACAACTACTTCAACTCAAGTTGATAATTTATGATCCTTGGGAAGGAATCTGGTAATCCAGCAATTTGATAGATTGTGCACCATAAATGACTCTTCAATGGACTAGGACCTCCACCATTCAGATAATTTTTGAAGACATGACATTGATCTTTATGGTTCCCAAAAGCTTTACATTTTATGCACCAAACCTCTGCACAGACCTCCTTGCCCTTATCCTTGTGCAGAATTTGAATCTTTAGATCCATGGCTTCCAACTGGTTTTGTATCTGTTGATTTCCAAGCTCAACCGGGGTTGGGGTAGCCTCTAGTTTCATTGCAACCTCCACAACCTCAGCATATGTGGCAATATTTTGCTGACCGAAGGGTTGGCGAAGACGCAGGAGCAACATAGAAATGAACCATCCCTTATGCTGAGTATCATCAATGACAAACCCACCATCTCTGACAGTGCTCTTAAGCCTATGATCTTCATCCCATATAGATTCATTAATCTCCTGACGAATCTCTTTCATTCCTGTCACCAGCTACGCGTATGACTTAGGCTTCTTAAACTACTCTTTTAGGGCATCTTTTAATTGGTCCAAGGTGTAATTAGGGTTTTCTTGAACATACCTGATGTACCAATCTAATATGCGATCTTGGAAAGCAGTAGCAAGCTGCGCTTTCTTAATATCATTATTATTAACCTATTGAGCCTACTATACGGCCTCAGTCACAAACCAAAAGTGCTCAGTATCTTCATTTCCAATACCTTTGAAATTAGGTAACTTCATCGACGTGCCCATATCTTCTTCTGGGGGAGGCAGAAGTGGTGGTGGAGATGGAATATGTGGTGGAGTGGGTTTTTTGTGATGTGAGTGCAAAAGTGGAGTGGATGGAGTTGGAAAAATACTCAAGGGTTTCTGGTGTGATGAACCTTCTTCTTTAGAGTCGCTAGAGCTACTAACTTATGGTTCACCTTCACTATTAGATCTAGGCTTTAGAGGGCTATAAATAAATAAAATTGGATCTTCGCGAGAAACTGTTCCACTGCGCGTAGTCGGGCCTCTTCGAGGCATTCAAGCAATATGTTCGCACAGAGAGCCCTATTCACATAATGTTTTTTTAGCAACAACTTCAAAGAGCGCAGGAACTTACCTCTAGGACCTTTGAAAAACCTTATTTCTACTTCATAATAAGACACAATTGATCAATGGAAAATTCAGTCACAGATCCTCCTAAGAGATTATCGATCCAATGATCTACGACGCGGGTGATCTTATTGTCTAGCATCTCTAATTTTTGAATCAATTTAGGATTCCACTCAGTGACTGCGTCGTCCTTCACACAGGTATTGAATTCAGTTAAGCGCGACAGCCACTCCTGCAGCTCTTTTTCAAAGGAGCAAAATAATATCTCATGAACTTCTGTATAGATATATTCTGTACCCACTGTTCGTTAGATATTTTAGTACTTCGATTCTCTTGAGTGCGAATTCAAGGATATTTCTATCTAGCCAATCTTGCAATTCATTTCGCGAAGGCTGCCACAACATCAAATCTCCCTCAAAATGATCTTGGTCCCGGAAATGGAACCATTTGTTGGCTTGAGGGGTCCAGACACAGGTTCAAATTTTATCGTGCAACCAACAAACCCTCCAACTACTGGCCCTTTCGGAAATGACCTGCTTGCACAGATCAAAGTCTCACCTGAAGCAGTATGGGGGGGTGTTGGAACCAGGTTTCTGCACCTTGAGGAAGAAAATAATGAAGTGGCCCTAAGAAGATCGATTGCAGATTTCTTTATCACATAAATAATATAACATAACCAGATCCAAATCTAAACAATGTGTAATCAGTTAAGAAGATTTATCAACCATCAATATGCATAAATAAATATAACATATGTCTTTGCACAAATATAAATAAGAAACACATAAGCAATACGATCTTAGACAGAACAGATAACTCAGATCAATACACAATGTTGTTGAAGTTTGCAACAAGAAACAGTGAAATTGGCATCCGGAAGC
Organism: Pinus albicaulis; assembly: GCA_034641835.2. Taxonomy (NCBI): domain Eukaryota; kingdom Viridiplantae; phylum Streptophyta; class Pinopsida; order Pinales; family Pinaceae; genus Pinus; species Pinus albicaulis. Next base: position 3,675,861 of record CM076574.1, on the reverse strand, counting down.
AACGTGACAGAACCTACAATAGTGTGGGACCAGGAGGTCCAAGCAGCACCTATACTAGGGTGGGAGCAGGAGATCCAAGTAGCACCTACACTAGGGTGCGACCAGGAGGTCCAAGCAGTACCTACACTAGTGTGGGACCACAGGCCCTAGCAGCACCTACACTAGAGTGGGCTAAATTTGGTGCATGTCTATTTTAATTATCCCTTAGCTAAAATGGACAATAAAATTTAATCTTATCTCATAATCACTTGTAATAGTTAACTGAGTGTGATAAACTCAATTTACTCATGAATTTCAAGTTGAGGCTGGTTGGTGAGGCATGCAGAGTAATTCTAGTTGTAACAAAGTTCGAAGTGCAATGGTGCATTAGTTAATGCAGGTTGTAATCAGTTTAACTCAGTTAAGTGAGTTAAAGTCAGTTATGCTAGTTGTAACTGTTTGTTGCACTAGTGAGAGATCAAGTGAATTAAATATTATTTAATTCACAATCAGTGATCGAACATGTGACTGATTATTTACTATTAATAGTTGCATGCATGTCAGTTCCAGTGGAGACCCAATTAAGACAAAGGTTAAAAAGAAGTTAACTATCAGTTTTGACATTAGCAGGCTGCCCAAATGCAGTTAAAAAACCACAAGATGCCCATGATACTCAGCACAGTTGAGGAAGGCTGAAATTCCTAAATAATAGGGATTGCATTCATCAGGAATTGCGTGAGCAAGTCAGGTTGAAGATGGGCTGAGAATTGGCTTATTTTTGGCTCGATTTTGTCTGGATCAGTGTGAGACAATAGGCAGATTGCAGGAGACTCTTGTGATAAGAGTGCATTGTAATTATTTCATGATTCCTTGTGGAATATACAATATATGATAGAGGGGTTTTGAGTAGGAATATTTCCCCAGGAAATTATCTGTGTTGTGGTTTGATTGATTCTTCTTTGCTTCATGTGATTGGTGATTGTGTTTAATTTCCGCAATTTATTTGTAGAAGCGATTCAGTATCTAGCTTTAGTACATTGTTATATCGGATTGAATCCATGATATGCATAATTTTTGTATAATTTCTACAAATGTTTCACCAAAATAAATCCTTGTATTAATTCAAATTCTTTCAATACATCGGACTTTACCCTTACACATAACCCTTCCGCATACATAGCCAGTGGAGTCCGCACACAGCCAGCAGGAGCCTTTCGACCCAACCCAGACAAAAACCCTTACAAAGTATCACATACACATAAACAGTCAGATCATAACAATCTATTCAACTTTTTCTACTTTACCTAGACTCGATTTATCTATTTATATTCTTCTAGCGCGCAAATACTATGGTCTCAAACCATGGTTTGAGGCCCACAATTTACCCTTAAACCCATTTACATCAAAATAGGGACTTTGACCTGCCCCAAATCCCTTTGACTCATTCATGCAGCGTGCATATACAAAAATTGTACAAAAATATACCAAAAAGTGTAGCACAAGGGACCCTCCTCCAACAGTGCATAAGTAAATATAACAATATACCAGTTATATTACGTTTTGTGATAAGAAAGTTGCCATGAAACTAAAGACACATGTAATTCACATGTTCCAAAGATTAAGACATCATATCTATTAATTTTAAACCAACCTTTACCAAGTCTAACAACCATGTCATAATCAACAATCAACTCACATACATCAATCATAATACATAATGCTACAACTATCACCTATTTACACTCAAGTACATATTAGTTGTTCTCGACACATATGTGTTAGTGCAACCATCTCAAAAAAATATCACTCCTTCATGAAATCTTATAGATACAAATTCATATCATGCAACTAGTCAAACATTCAAGCAACAGATGGACAACATAATAGACACAAAACACTCAAACACCAAATAGATGACATATCAAACATTCAAGCACCAAGTAGATGACATAAGTAAAAGCATACCAAATAGGTGACATAATTAAACACTCAAACACCAAATGGACGACATAATCAAACTCATACCTCAATGTATCTCAGGGGAGGCTACCTTGTCTACACAATCAATCTTGATTAGCACGATATAAATTCACAACATATCAACTCAAACGTGAATAATTTCTTGATATCCATAATAGTAACTAGATAACATGTTCACATCATAAACTCATAAATAATTTTCATTCATGCATAAAAATCGCATATGCACAGTCGGTCTACATTATTATGACACAATATCACAAGCATATCGACTCATACCTGAATCTCATAACCCTAACCATCCACATAGGCCAATCCAAATTAACATGATACATATAACATCAATATCCTAAGTAAAATGACCATAAAAATCATGCATACAACCACAATGCATAAAACAACAAGTTAATATCTTTCATGACTAACTTACACAGGTACATATGATCACACGGATTAACTAACGGTTATCATACATCCAGTTTCAACAACCATAGACTAACATACATGTACACAACCCTAATTCTTATAACAATAATTAACCAACATACATGCATGCCAAACATACAATACTTGTATGACGATCTTCTCTTACCCCAAAGTCTAGTGTTGCAACCTCACTCTGATGATCTACATCTCCTCTTCTATCTCAGCCGACACATCAACATCATAACATACAAATAGCATCATAATGACATACCCTTACATGAAATGACCTCATGCATGACAACCTTAACCACAAAAATGCATGCATAGCAACATGCATCTAGCCCATCTAGTGAAAGTGTTGAACCATGCTCTGATGCCACCCTGTAACGACTCCTCCCACATTTACCCACTTTCACCGGATTTCCCTAGGTAAACATGAGCGAAGGGTCACTATGATAAGACTCAGCCTCCTTGGTGACCTTAAGGAAATGAAGTCGACAACAATACGAAAGTTTCCTCAGACACGTAATTTTATTAATAATGGGAAAATAAATTACATATGAATTGCAAGAGTTTATACACATAAACTTCAACACTCTTGCAATTAGGAAAATAACCTATTTATAAGCTACATGTCCTAACTTATTTTAGTTATGGACCACTTGATAAAACAACAAGTTTCCATTTACAATGAATAACCTTCTAACCAATCTACTAACTGTATTCCTATTTTAGAGCCTAAGATAAGACACTATTCCAAAGTCATATATTTTGTAACAATATTATATTTCTAAGTGTCTCTAATATTAATTAAATATTATAATTTAATAAATATTTTATCCTAGATTTAAACTATGATATTTGGATCATCTAACATTCCCCCCTATGATCCAAAGATACATTACAAAATATATCAATTTCATCCCTGAACTTAGTAAATTTTATTCTTCCAAGATGTTTGGTTAAGATATCGAAGATCTGATCTTCTGAAGGACAATAAATCGGCTTGATGACATCCTTTGCAATGAGTGATCTAATATAATGATACTTAGTGTCCACATGCTTTTTATTTTAATGAAAAATTGGGTTCTTGGCAAGCTTTATTATTGACTGGCTGTTGATGAATAACGATGTAGCTTCTGCTGGAGAAATTCCCAAGTCCTGTAATACTCTACGCAACCAAACAATCTCACATGATGCTTCCCATGTTGATATGTACTCTGCTTTTGCTGAAGAAGTGGCCACTATAGCTTTCTTCTTGCAACTCCAAGATATTGCAGCTGACCCCATGTTCATTAAATAACCTGAGGTTGATGCCCTATCATCAATACTGCCGGCAAATTTGGCATCTAAAAATCCACCAAGTACAAATTTTTTAGTGTTTTTTTAAAGAAGACAAAAATATTTTGTTCCTTGTATATAATGAAGAACTCTTTTGGCTGCATTCCAGTGGTTGTCTTGTGGTTCCTGTATAAAGCGTGAAAGAATATTGACGGCGTAAGAAATATCTGTTTGATTAGTTTTCAGATAAATCAGACTGCCAATCAACTATCGATAAGTAGTGCTATCCACCATTTTCCCCCCTTCAATTTTTGAAAGTTTCAAGTTTTGTTACATGGGGGTAAGAACAGGCTTGCAATCCTGCATACCAAATCGCTGAAGAACTTATGTTGCATACTTACTCTGAGAAATGAATATTTGATGTGGACATTGGAATACTTCAACTCCAAGATAGTAGTGAAGTAGTCCCAAATCTGTTATCTTAAAACCTGCATGTAACTCCTTTTTCACCTGTGCAATGTGATCATCATTGTTGCCAGTGATAATAAAATCATCTACATACATAACCATAATCACCATATTTTGACCTTTTTGGCGTACATACAAGGTATCATCAAATTCACTTCGTTGAAAGCCAACTTTCCGAAGGTATTCGTCCATTTTGGCATACCAATCTCGGGGAGCTTGTTTTAACCCATATAAATATTTTATCAGTTTGCATACTTTATGTTCATGTCATTCATTCAAACCCTGGTGGTTGTGTCATATACACTTCTTCCTATAAATCTCTGTTGAGGAAAGCACTTTTTACATCCATCTAATGAACTTTCCATCCTCATTGGGTTGCCAATGCAAGTGTTAATCGGATGGTGTTCCATTTAGCCATAGGAGCAAAAATATCCTCATAATCAATCCCTTCCTACTGCGCAAAACCATTAGCAACAAGTCTTGCTTTGTACTTGTCGATATCACCTTTTTTTTGTACTTAATTTGATAAACCCATTTTCATCCGATGGGTTTAACATTTTGAGGACAATCAACAAGTTTCCAAGTGTTGTTGTCGATAATTGCCTGATATTCATCAATCATAGCATGTTTCCATTCTTTATATTTTACTACCTCTCGATAAGTAGAAGGTTCAGTAAAATCATTTGCTATCAAGGCAAAATTTCCTTCACTTCTTTGTGATCCCCTTGTTCCTGTTTTATTCTGTTCATTAGGCCTTACATCTTTCAAAAGTTGAACTGCCCATTTTTTCAATTGATGTTCACTGGTTTGAGATTGTGAAAAATCATCATCATTGTAAAGAGGGTTGATGTAAACAGATGTTCGTTGATCAACTGTAGATTTTGGGGGTGGAGAGTCACTATCAGAAGAACTGTTGCTGCTAGGATATTTTGATGAACTGCCAGAAGACCCAGACAGTGCTGGTGAAGAGGATGGACTAGATGAATCATTTTTAGATGAAGGAAACTGAAGTTCATACCAATTTTGTGAATTTGTTGAATTTTGTTGACTTTGTATATTTCATTTTCTTTTATCACCTTTTGTTTCTAAATTTTGAAGAATACTTTCAATTTCTTCAGCACTCTTACTCTCATTTTCATCAAAAATCACATCCCTGCTCACAATAATTTCCCATTAGAGAAAATTTGATACCCTTTCTTCCCATCAGAATACCCAATCATTGTGCACTTCAAGCTTCGTGATTCAAGATTAGTTTTTTTTTCTATCGGAACTAAGGCATAACATACTGATCTGGAAACTCTGAGATATTTAACTCAAGGTTTGAAGCCAAACCATGCTTCATAAGGTGTGATTTCGTCTAAAGAAGAAATTGGATATCTATTACTTAAGTAGACAGTTGTATGAATTGCCTTGGCCCAATATATAGGACTTAACTTTTTGAAAGTTAACATAGGTCTCGCCATTCCTATCAAGGTGTGGTTCATTCTTTCTACTACTCCATTTTGTTGTGGAGTGTAGGCATTGGTAAGATGTCTTTTTATGCCATTATCCATGCAATACATTTTGAACTCATTAGAATTGAATTATCCTCCATTGTTGGTTCTAAGAGTGCCAATCTTCTCCATAACTTCATTTTCAATAAGTTGGCGAAAAGTTTTAAACTTTTCAAATTCTTCTAAATTTTGCTTCAGAAAAATTACCCAATTCATCCTGCTAAAATCATCAACAAAGAGTAAGAAATATCTGCATCTTCCTAGCGAAGTTTTTAATGCTCCACAAATCTCACTGTGAACCAATTTCAAATGCCTATTTGCTCGCCATGAACTTGTTGAAAAAATCTCTCGATGTTGTTTTCCATAAATACAAGCTTCACATTTTTCATTTTCCATTTTGAAGGTTGGAAGTCCCTTAACCATTCCCTATTTTTGTAACTAAGAGAGACTTTCAAAGTTGGGATGGCCATATCTTACATGCGACAATATGATCGGTGAAATTTTTGTACTTGCTGCTTCTGCAAAGTCAGAATTTCTTGGTATAACCGTCCCTTTCATACTTAACAATTTTCCATCTTCATAACCTTTCATCATTGTTTTCATATTCTATTCGAATGAGTTAATTTTAACTAAGCCATCCTCCATAATCACCAGATGTCTTGCTTGTTGAATTGTGACTAAAGATAGCAAATTTTTCTTAAATGTTGGGACATACCATACATTTGAAACCATTCCTTCTCCAATGCTAGGTATAAAAAATTTAACTACACCTTTTCCATAAGGAGTATGTTTTGTTTTATCAGCAAGATAGATTGAATTGAGATGGCATTGTTGTAAGTTCCAAAAGAAGTCACGCAGAAAAGTCATGTGTTGAGTTGCTCATGTATCCAAAATCCATGCATCTTCATATTCACCTCTAAGAAAGGTTGAAACCTATAAAGTTGTTTATTCTGTGTTTGTGAAGACATATTCTGAACCATCATGATCATCTTGATCATTTTCAAACTGTGCAGTGTTTTTATGAAACTTGGGAATTTTATCAATAGAAGTTCTACAATCTTCAGCATACTTTCCAACTTTGTTACATCTCCTGCAAATAATTTGACTGAAATCTATGCCTCTACCTTGATACTGCTATGCCTCTGCTTTGGCCTCTGTTTGGAGTTTTTCCTCTGCCTGGACTTTGTCCTCTTCCTTGATTATATCCTCTGCCTTGACGGTTCCCTTTGCCTTGAAAATTTCTCTTGCCTAAACTGTAGCCTCTGTTGAAATTGTTTCCTCTGCTTTGACTACAACCATGACCGTGTACACTGTGTGCTACTTGAAATTGATTGAAATTTCCTCTTCCTTGGTTTCTAGAACTATCAGTTGAGGATTTACTTCTGCTAGCTTATGTTAAGAAGACATCTTCCCCAATCTGTTTCTTCTTCCCAAAATTTTGTCATGTTGGGCTAACATATCACTCAACTCATCAAACTTAATCTTCTCTAATTTTCAAGTGACTTGCAAAGTTTCCAAAAAATGTGTATAAGATGATGGCAATCCAGCAATTAAAATTTTAGTTAGGAAACTTTCATCAACAGCTTGAAAACCAGACTTTATTATTTCCTGCTTGATGTTTTTAAGCCATGAAATATATTCAAGAACATCACCACCTTCAGTTAATTTTTGTTGGAGCAATTTTAATTGAATATCAACCTTTTTTTATTCAAGTTGTGTATCAAAGAGATATTTGAATGTATGCAAAGCATTCCATGCATCTGAGGCGTTTTCAATATGAATGTACATTTCATTGTTAACTGAAGACTTTATAAGAGCTAGTGCCTTGACATTTTTTACTTCTCACTTTGCAAGTAAAGTTGCATCTGTTGGTTTATTAGGCTCAATGTCGCCATCACATATTTCATGCCACAGTTCATTATATATGAGAGTGCTTTCAATTATACGTTTTGATGTGTTATAAGATTTCACCCCTTCTAGTTTATCAGAATCGGAGAATAGATTAATTAACTTCGACATTGTGGTGTTGAAGCAATGCACCAAAAAATCAATCATAAAAAAAAATGAGCAACTCGTCACACGAAACACGTCATGCAAAAAACAACACACTCCACACAAAAAGAAAATGATCTATCGGGGCTTGGCCTTGACCCTCGTATAGTCATTGAAAAAGGAGAAAAATAACTAAGCTTTTCACTTAGCTCTATTCAATTTCTCTTTGAGTGTTTACAGTGAAATCTTTTCAAAATTTGACGGCTTGACAATGCCCTTACAAATTTCCTTTTAAAAAAAATATGCCCCCCCTCAAAGTAAAAAAGTACTTTGAGTTACAAATAATGACCCTTATTTCTCCAAAATAAAAATTACAAATAATATCTACTTATCACTCCAAAAATTTAAAAAAAATCTGCTCCAAAGATTACAAATAACCCCTCACACCTTCTTTCTCTAAAAATATTACAAATGGCATCTCCTTATTGCTCCACAAATTTACAAATTTTATAAAATAGTCACCCCCAAAAAAATTGTCCCACGTACATTACAAACATTTTAAAAATAACACATCTCTCCCAAAAATGACCGAAGTTGTTGTCCCAATAATTTACAAAATGATCCTTGGCTTTTTGCTTCGCTTTCTACGTGTTGCCTCTTGACCTGTGTTCTCTGCCTCTTGACCTGAGAAAAACTACAATTGAACTTCCTTCTAAAAGGCAGCTTCATCTTTGGTGTGGCCAACATATTCCTTCAACGGAATATGTCTCCAGGGTGCTAGTTGCATCAATCTCTGAAAATCAGTGATAGGGCCAAATCAATCAAAAAAAAGCATCATCAATTACATAGCAGTTTCATGGGTAAACTGCAAGGTTTGTGATGCAGCTGGAGTGGCGGCGGCGAAATGTGGACAATTGTAATTTAATGGAGTCCTCAATGACAAAGACAACATTGACAAATGGCATTCAATGGAGGTTTACGATTGCAGTTGTGATTCTTCTGATTATATCTGCCATGTTCATTGCGTCCTCTCACTCCCTTGAATGTTTTGTTCTCCCTTCTACCAATTCAACGCTCCTCCCTAACAAACATTGCATTCATGCTAACGCGTCTTCCCCTCATCATTACATTTCTCATCTAATTTGTAGAGCACAGGCGAACTACTTCGGTTGCAGATGTGTGCCATCGGCATTCTCTTGTCCACCTATGTAGCTACTACATCAATCCGATGTTCTTAGTAGTGAATCTGAAGCCTCCCATTTCATGCAAAGAAGGTGAAGAGCCTTTTGTTTCATTGAAAGGTTGTGAGTAGCTCCATCGCTTTATCTTCATTATGATAGTCACACATATTTTTTATAGCTGCTTAACAATGGTGTTGGCAATTATAAATATTTACACATGGAGGGATTGCGCGGCACAAGTATTTCTACGTGAAAACGACGATTAAGCTCTGTTTCCATTAAATCAGGGAATGCAGCGTGGAGAGAAAGCTGTACGTGGAATGGAGAGCAGCACCAAGAATTACACAGCAATAAAGTCAATTATAGAAATTTATATAGAAGCTTGGGATTGCAGCTTGTGCTATAAAAGTTTGGAGTAAGTGCGATTACAGTAATCTGAGATAGAACGACATTCATTGGCTTGAGGTTATGCAATTTTCAGTCTTATTACGCAGAAAGGCGTGAATCGGGAAATGCTTACGTAGAAATGTCAATTTGACATGGTTCCCCAATAAAATAGCATTAAAATTTGTTGTGAAATCAGTTTGATTACAATAAAAATGTGTTATTCAACAAGAGTTGTGCTAACTAGAGCAGGAGCCAGAGCCGATCTGCCTGATCTGTTTGTTTCGCTGGAAATCAAACTATTGTTTCGCTGGCAATCAAACTCATGAATAGATACCACAAAGAATACCAGAGATGTGGCGGAATCGATGTTATTAATGGATGGCGGAATCAATTTTTAAAAATGAATTGAAAATTTTGATTTTCAGATTTAACAACCTAGAATCAAATATGAAAATTTATTTTCATTTAAAGAAATAAACTCAACAAACTACATACCAATTAATTTGATGAGAAATTTAATGGAGTTTTCCATAAGCTTGTAGAGCTGGAATCTCCTTCTCTCGTCAACTGCATTCTCTCTAATACCACAATAATACAGAAGTGTCCTCAGACATGTAATTTTATTAATAACGGGAAAAGAAATTACATATGAATTGCAAGAGTTTACACACGTAAACTCCAACACACTTTCAATTAGGAAAATAACCTATTTATAAGCTACATGTCCTAACTTATTTTAGTTATGGACCACTTGATAAAACAACAAGTGTCCATTTACAATAAATAACCTTCTAACCAATCTACTAACATTATTCCTATTTTAGAGCCTAAGATATGACATTATTATAGAGTCATATATTTTGTAACAATATTCTATTTCTAAGTGTCTCTAATATTAATTAAATATTCTAATTTAATAAATATTTTATCCTAGATTTAAACTATGATATTTGGATCATCTAACAGACAACTTAAGACCTTGTTGACTTCCCTCAAGTGCCATATGACCTCCAACAGTAACCCAACCCCTCCAGATATCCAACCCCTGATACAACTAGATTTTTTCCTGACCTAGAGCCCCAGTTGCTTCCTTTACAAGGCCTCAATATGACTATGGGTTCCCAGTCGCACTCATAAGCTTTCCTCCATGTGACTGTGGACTTTTCTACTCAGTTTTATGTCAGTGACTCGGAATTCCATGCCACTTTTTCAAGGCAAGAACTCAGGTCTCTGCCCAGAGCTCATTGAAACTTTCGGAGAAGATAAATGACATAGAAACAATTCTTGTAAACCAAAAAATGAAACCATGACTTGACCTGACCATTCTCAATCAGAACTAACATTTTGTCAAACACTTGGTAGATATGCAACCTGCAGGTCATGAATGCAAGTATGATCATAAGGGACTGAAAACTTATCTGAGGTTTAACAACAAGGGTCACTACCTTCTCACATTAGTTTTCATAACACCAATTAGGTATTACAATCATTATTCATTCAGTTACAAGTGAAAACATGAAAAGAGCCATGATTAAGATTTGTCATATAGCCATGCTTATAACCAACATATAGCCAGATAATAACAATAAGAGAACCATCATTAAAGCCACATAATAACCAGTGTAGTTTCTAATCAAAAGAAAGATAAAATTAGCTTTTATTAAACAAATTCAAAAGTTGAATAGGTCTGAGACTTCCACGTACCACCTAACCATAGATTTTTTGAACTAAATATTTATTTTAGCTAATCACCCTCGTGCCATATTCCAAGAATAAATGTGGGATCACATGAGATAAATAAATCCAAATACAACCAAGGGAATCCAGAGGTTAAACCACCTCCACCCTCTCCATACCGTGATCTCACCCAAACTGGTGTTCAGAACACAAAACCAAACCAATTCTGGATGCCTCAGAATTACTTCACCAATACCTTGAGGAAATCTCTTGTCTCCACCCTCAGGCTTTACCGTTTATCCCACCATTACTGGTCAAGGGATTCCTACACCTTTGGGAATTTTCCTGAGACCACCTCACCTAGATCCAAAATATTTCGGCAATCCAAAGCTCAAAAACGAGAAAAATCCCATCATACCATGGCTTTCTAGAAATGGTAAGGCTAGGTTAAAAATACACTATCAAAACCCAACAAAATCCATGCCAATGACAGCAAAAGAACCAAATACGAACATGCACTTACCATGGATGTCAAAACCAGCTAGGAAATGATACATGCAACATGTTACCTACAAGTATTCCCACTGAGTTTGTTTGATACTTGCCCTTCCTTTCCTTTCCTTATCCTTCCTTTACTTTTCCTTTCTTTTCCTTGTCCTTCCTTTGCTTGCTTTCTTTCTTTCTCCTCTTGGTGCTCTTCTCCTCTCTAAGACAAATTCCAACACTAAACTAAAAAAATGATAACACTAAAAAAAATCCATGAATTGATCCTCATCAGCCTTTTTATTAATGAGGCCTTTCTTTTCCTCAATTTCCTCTATTTTCCTTAATTTTCCTACTCACATGCAACCTGTAAACTTTCACCTTCCTTTTCTCCTAATTTACTTTATTTTCATAAATAAAATGCCAATTAATGCCTCTTTTCCTTTTCAAAGCCTTTTCCATTTCTTTTGCCAATTTCCTTAGCCATAATAAACCGAAATAACACCCATACTAGGATGTTTTTCTTTACATTCAGCTTGTAATAATTTTCCCTTGACCGTGGTCTTATTTTTCCTTTATTAACTTTTAATACATTAACTTTTAACCGGGGGTTGTTACAGATTGGTTCTTAGATTTTGGCTTCTCTAGGTCTAGATATGTGAATGTTTTCATGAAATAGAGTTCTAATAGATTTCCAAAAAGACTTTTTTCCCTAATAGTGGAAAATAAGGGGCACCAAAAGCCAAAAACTCTAGATAGACTAAGGAGGTTGGTATTTAAATTCATGGTTTTATGCAGGGTTACCTTTAGGCTCAACTTCAAGGTTTTAGATTAGGATTTGAGCAAAGAGGAGTACATGGTGGAGGAAATTGGAACCCCTAGTTCACAAGGGATCTCCAATCTTATTTTAATAGAAGATAAACTAGAGTAAGAGGTGATTGAAAAAGCTAAGGATCCAAGGGCTTACAGCAAACTAGACTCATATGAACCACCTCCTTCATGATCACGTAATCTCTTAGTTTTACTATGTGTTCACTTTTTTATTTGAGTGCTTCTTCTATTTTACTATATGGCACTTGAGGTTCTAAACCTCTAAAGGTATTTCAAATATAGTTTGCCTATTTTAGACAAACTTGGAATGCTTTTATAGAGTAAATTGAAACCTAATCTCTTCCGTGGAAGGCCTGAGATACAAATGGTTGTAACATATTAAATATTGTATTGTTGTACAAGTAGACTAGATTACAAAAAATAAAAATATCAATGGGAGTTGCAAGTATAGGAGTATAAATATGTTACAAAAATATGTTATTTCTTTTGAATTGACCAATGTTATCCATCACAACAATAAATGGATGTCATTAGTGATTTGGCCAGTTTTATTTCTAAATCCATCATGGTGATAAATTATTATCATTAGGGATTTGGCTAGTGTTATTTCTAAGTCTATCACAATCGTAACTCATTATCATGTTATTTCTTATGTTTATATGTCATATGGAATGTTGTAGGTATGTGGGTTAAATCACATAGGGATTTTAGACATCAAAACAAGGACCATTTAATAATACCATAATCACATCATACAATAGTTCTTCAGAGAGTTAAGTATTTTGATGCCAAATCTATATTTGTATGTACTTGACAATTTATGTAAAAATAAATAAAAGAAAATTGCATATTAATTCCAATGTTATATATATATATATATATTATAAAGAAAAAAATTTATTTGATATTGGTGTTATTTTAGGTCCTATTATCACTCCACCAGATTCCCAAGGCTGAGGAAGGAATCCCAACAGAGGTAACCACAAACTAGGCTTTTGACTTGATAGCTAGCCCTATCAAGCCGAAGAGGGCTCTCTCTGAAAGGGTCACAACTAGGAGGGATGGAGCAATTAGGGTTTTAGGCTAGATATAGAGTGCAAGGGGTTTTTTTGAATTGATTTGGTTAGGGAAATCAGTGGATAATGGAATTAGGTCAAGGAAAGCTAGGTCAGGTAAAATCAGTTAGGGTTGTAGGGATCAATGGGGAAAGTAGGTACAATGTCAATCACTTGAAGAGAATGGTTATGGAATGGCTTTGAAACTGTAAGAAGGCTGAGAAAAGCATAAGACATTTATTTCTCTCAGACAAAATATAATGAAACAAAATATGATAAGTTACCCAAAACAGAGCATGGCTAGCATGTATTATGAATTTCAAACTTATAAAATATCATAACATAGACATGAAAGTAAAGATGAAAAATAAATTCAAACATATTTGACTGAAGAAGAAACAATGAAAGATACTCAATACCACAGGTATCCCATAAATGTAGCTGCAACTCCTCTTTATTAGCTTCGCCAAAATTGAGTATAAGGTCCCTTGATCAACTAGAAAAATGAAATTGATTCCAACCTTTGTTTCATGTGAAAATCCGAGCTAAATAGACATGAAAACCACCTTCACTCATCCTCAGGGGTCGAATCCATGGGGTGAGGAATATATTACACAAAAATTTGAACTAATAGCTAGAATATAGGATGATAAAAGTGACCCATTCCTATCTCAAGTGAACTGATTCATTACACCTCATATGTTTGATTTACCTAATTTATTTACCCTAGTAAATAGTAAAAATATAATAATTAAATTCATATTCATTATTTACATAGGTGAATTCAACATTTTCCAAGATAAAAATCAAAACTGGAGTGAAACTTAGGAAATTTTTTAAGACTGCAAAAGCACAATTTCCTTGTTAAACGCGTGGTGACTAGGCAGAAATTATCCCCTCTATTCAAGGTTGAATTTGAGTGCCTTCTCAGTGTCCAAATATGCTCCAAGATTGCTCGTTGGAAAGCCCTTCAAGTATACTTTCAATAAATACCTTAATTTTTCAAAATGATGCCCATTTGAACTATCAAAAATTAATTCTCCCAAGACTGGTAAACGCGCAGCGACCAAGAAGAATTTGAGGCAAAAATATGATTTTTTATGGTTTTTTTATTTTTTCAGTGACCATTTCTCCTCCAAAATCTTAGAAACTTCATAGGTTTGATGTCCTCATCATTAAAAATCTATTGGTGGTGGCCATGTTTCTATTATATGCCCCAAAAAATAGCGTAGCGTCCAAGGCATTGTGCGTTTAGCAACTTTTCTGTGTATAAAATAACCTCAAAAACACATAAAGGTACAAAATGCTAAGTTTTCCAAAATTTTGTCAAAATTGTTGGGGTACTTTCTGATCATGTGCTTGAGGCTTGGAGTGTCACCTCAGCAAGTATATCTAACCTCTCTTTCTCTTCTTGCTTGGTCAAATATTCAATTTTGGCATTGGCTCTTTTGACCTTAGCCAATGCAATTCTCTCTTTCTGGGCATGAAGTTTGACCTTTCTCCTTAACAAGTCATTGTCCTTGTTTTCCTTCTATAGAAAATTTTCCAAGTTTAGATTGGCTCTATCAAGCCATGGTTCCCTGTTCTTACTGATTTCTAGGGAAATCTGTTCATTTAGTGTAAGCTGGTCCATTAGCTCAGCTTCCCTTTGTCTCTCTAGGGCTAGAGCTCTTTGCAGCCCTCTAGTCCTAGGTATCTGTCTTGGAGGCTGATCCTCATCATCATCAAGTTCACTAAACTTTTCTAATAAGCAACGCATTAGCCTTCTCTGCCTCTTTTTGTTCTTTAATGCATTTCACCTCATTGATGACCTGTTTGGTTTTTAGCTGCTGATTTTCATGCTCAAGGAAGTGAATCACATATTTATATCTCTCAATACTAGCTTGGATCTCACTAATATTAGCCTCTTTACCCTTGATTGATACATTTTTTATTTTGTCTTCATCCTCCTCATCTAGGTCAATCAACTGAAATTCTTGCTTCGTTTCATGATTGTCCTCCTCATCATCAATGACTGACTCTATCACCTTTTCCTTACCTTTATCTACCTGCTATGTTGATGAAGAAGGCATGGCCCCTTTCACTCCAAGTGAATCAAATACATGCTTATAGCCTCTCTGGTAAGTTTTGGGCAATGGCTCAACCTTAGCCAAACTGGCCCATTTTGCCTCAATGTCTTCATCATTGCTTGATGACTCAGAATCGTGAAGTGATGATGATGAAGGGTTATAAAAAGGTGAAGAAGAAGGGTCAATGTGAGGTGGAGGTGAATGAGGTGAAGGGAGCTGATCTGGTAATGATGTATGAACAGTAGGCTGAGATGGATGGATAAATGAGGAAGGATGAGATGATGAAGGTTCATTTTGGTCATGTTGAATAGGTGGGGCAGTGAAAATCTCATTGGATATGAAGGTGTCCCATGGAATGTTTAATTGATCAAGTTGATGCATGACTGTCATTTTGATAAGGGAGTGGTGAAAGAGACTTTTCATTTGATGATCATAATCTCTCTCTTGGGAAATAAATGCCATCTTATCAATGCTCTGGTAGAGATAATAGGGTATATGAAGCATTTGACCCTAGTGAAGTGCATGAGGAGCCGGATATGATGGGAATAGAGTCTAGAAAACCTTCCCTCATATGTGAAATATTTCATGATGATTTTCATCATGGGGACATCTCTGTCAAGGAGGTTGGAGAAAGGAAAAATCATATTTTTTTCATTCTTGTACCTTGGTTTAAGATATGGCTCATAAGAATAATGATTGAGATTTCCTTGTTTAAACCATATTTCCCCAACATTTTGGGTCCCAGTAGCAGCTATTATAATGTCAGTGGACATAGTGAAATTGATCCCGGCAAGGGTGACCTGTTTGTCATGAAGGTTAGAAATGAAAAATCTTTTCAACATAGGATGATATTGGATTCTTTGCACTTTTTCACAAAACTCGAAACAACCTACATGCTTAAAGCATGCCACAGTGAGGGGAGATGCCATAAGCTCTATGGTATTTGTTGGTTCATGTCTGATGACTTTCCCTCCCTTATTATATGGCTTTCTCTCTTGTCTTTCTTCCTCACTATAACTTCTTGTCTCCTCTTCAGCCATGATTGGTGTCAAAAACCCTAGGGATGATGGAATGAAATGGAGTATGAAGTGAAGGGAGGTGTGAGGAAATGAAGGAAATGGGAATATGAAGGGAGCCTAGGTAAGTGAAACCCTAGGCTTAGGGTTATAAGGGATGAGATTGTTTAGGGAATAGGGATAGGGAAATGGGAGAACGTTTTTAGGAATGTGAGAGAGAGTGTATGAAATTTTAGGGATTAGCTTTAGGGTGTGAATTAGCTTTTCATAATTACTATGGTTTATTACTTTAGAAATAGGTTTGAATTAAATTGAAGCACAATAATACATCAAAGAGATGATAGCTTGGTTACTTACTGGTAATGGAATCTTGAAGAACCATTGTGCAAATATTTCACATCAATTGCTGGAGTGGCAGGCTAACGGAGGTTTTTTTGGCACTTCCTGGGTCAACACGCAGCGACCCTGTTGAACGCACAATGACCAGGAGAACACATAGCGACCCTATTGAACGTGCAACGACCCTTCTAAATGCACAGCACCGTTGAAATTTTCACTAATGACTTCGACCAAACCCATAGTGTCTCTGCTAAATGCGCAGCGACCAGCTCTGTTTTGCACAATTACACTCTGAAATTTGAAATTCCGTCTTTGCTGAGGTTTTCTCAAGGATACATGACACAAATGGGATTTCTCTTGAATTTTTTAGGGCTTTTATACTCCAGTGGATTTTATTTATAATTTGAAAACTAGCTTTCCTTATGTTTCACTTTTCATTTTTCAAATTTTCACACTGATGCTCTTTGACATTTGACTTTTTGTTTTGCGGGTTGATCAGCTGATGGATTTTGGCTTTTCTTTTCTTCAGTTTGGCATGAATGCTTGAGTTTGCAGTAGGGAATGAATTATTACACATAAAAAACATAAAATTACATTTGAAATTTAAAAAAAAAAAAAATTACATTTTTTATTTCATATCAAAATGACATTTTTATTAGAAAATCATATGAAATCTAAATTACAACTTTAGAAAATATGATATTTACATAATGATGATATTTTGTAGATGAAAATAGGATGTCATTGAGTCACTCTCATGTGTTTTTTACTTTTTTGAGATGGAATAATGCATTTTGGACCTTGAAAGACAAAACCCTAATGACCTAATGAGACTTTGAATCTTGGTTTCCATGGTTGACTTTAACTGAGACAAGACATGGTGAAATGAGATTTTCATAGGTGTTATTATGCTCAAGAAGACATGGAAGTGAGTTGGCAATGTTATTCTCTTAGGGAGAGTGAATTTTTATTGAGGGAGAGTGAATTTTTATTGAGGGAGGCTACCATCAGTGAAACAATTTTTAGCATAACCTAATGGAATGATATACAAATTTCGGAATGAGACACCTAAAATGAAAAATGAAGGAATGATTTTGATCACTGATGGCAGAATGTATATTATGACACTAACATTGGCCTTATTGGGGATGGTAGCTCTGACATAGGTGTCAAGAACCGCAGATCTCTGAGTTGTGCATATCAATGCTTTCTTCCATTGGGCCAATACAGTCAAAAAATAATTGAAACTGAAAGGTAGGACTGACTTTTTGAAAATTCAATGACCCAAACTGAATGAAACTAACTCAATTTGACTTGACTTGACTGAAACAAATAATCAAAAACTAAACTTACCCTAATGCAAACTTAACTTAAAAAAGTAGAAACTCAATGAAGTTCCATGGCCTTCACTTCAGGCTCCGAAATCCAATGGTTTTTCCACTTCACACTTGCAAAAATATTAAACTAACATATACAATGAGGATGAAAATTTCTCATAATTTTCAAATCAAAATATATAGCGCTTGAGGAGCCTACCATTTACTGGCCCTCCTAAGCAAATTTTCCCATCCATTTCTTCTAAAAGATATGCATTTTGTCCACGAGAAGATACAACTCTAAAGGGACCTTTCCATATATTATCAAACTTCCTATGCTTACCTTTGTCTTCATTCTCAGAATCCCAGCGAAGTACCACATCATCAATCTTAAAATAATCTTGTTTGGTTTTCTTGTCATAAATATACTTGATCTTATCATGAAGCTTGGAAGTGTTTTGGAACACTTCTTCCCTTGTTTGTTGTAAGTGAATCATTTGGTTTATTCTCCGTTAACTATTATTTTCTTTGCTTTCAGCCTCTTGTAGAAGTTTCATGACTGGGATAGCAAATGAAGTAGGGAAAACTATATCCACACCGTAAACTACCTAAAATGGAGACATGCCAATGGATCTTTTGTTGCTTACTCGATTTTCCCATAGTGCATTTAACAGCTTCTTGTGCCAATTCTTTTTATTAGCCTCCAACATATTTTTCATTATGTTGATTAGAGACTTGTTGGAATACTCTGCCAATTCGTTGCCCTGTGGTTAATATGTTGTAGAATGACCCAATTTAATGTTATATTTATCGCATAATTTTTTCATCTTATTTGATTTGAAAGTTGCAGCATTTTCTGTGATTATCTTTCTAGGACAACCAAATCGGGACAAAATATTAGCTTCAAGAAACTAAATAATGACTGAGTCAGTAGCTTTCCTAGTTGGGATCGCTTCAATCCACTTTGTGAAATAATCTGTAGCGGTAAGTATCAATTTATGTTGAGCAGAAGAAGGTGGGTGTTTCTCACCGATAAAATATAATCCCCACTGCTAGAATGGAGCTTCAACTGAAATGGGTTGTAATGGTAAAGGAAGGAGCTTACGTTTACCTTGGAAAAGTTGGCACTCATGGTAGCTCATGATCGTCTTGTAAATATTTGCAAAAAAAGTAGGCCAATAGTAACCTCATCTCAGTACTTTGTTGGCCATATTTTTCCAGTACAAATGACCTCCATAATCTCCCTTGTGGAAATATTTCATCACTTCTTTGGATTCATCTTCCACCAAACAATTGAGAAATACTCCTCCTGGATCCTTCCAGTAGAGTGCACTATAAAGTATGCAGTATTTTGAAGCCTTAAGTTTTAAGGACCTTGCCTTACTCTTTGTCATGTCCAGAAAAGGATTCAAATGTTGTAAAACATAAATAATATCAGCATGTCGTGGGGATGACGAAAAGAGATCTGATACATGAACTAAACTTACATTTTCTTTGTCATCGGACAGTGTTGATATGAGATTGATGTCAAGTGCATGTAAATTAGACTCAGCCATGAGATTGGCTAAGCTTTCCCTTTGATCAGCTTGGTCGGCTTGATCTCAAGTTCATACTCTAAAAGTGCTACTATCCACCTACCTCTCCTTCCTTCTGGATCTATTTGCATAAGTACTTATTTAACCATTGCATTTGGAACATATGCTAAAATATGAGAGTGCATAATGTAAACACGGAATTCTTTGACTGATTTGACTAAGGCCAAGGCCTGTTTCTTAATTGTGTTGTATCGGAGAGCTACATCTCTTATGGTGCGACTGAAGAATGCTATAGGTAGCTTTGTCCCATATTTTTTCTACATAAGCACTCCTACCAAGGTATGCTTAGAAGGAAAAGAAAATATGATTAAATATAATGAATAATCGGGACTTGTCAACACTGGAGCAGTGGTTAAAGAAAATTTTACTGAGTTGAATGATTTACGAGCATTTTCTGACCATCTAACATCATTTTCCTTCTTCAGCATATTGGTTAATTCTGTGAGATGTTCTGCTAGGTTGGGAATGAACCTGCGTAGGAAATTCATCCTACCATTGAAGGCTTGAATTTCATTTTTTTTCTAGGGAAATATATTTTATTTATTGCTTCAACTCTAGCATGATCTATTCGGATTCCATATTTTTAGATGATGTGTCCCAACAACTTACCCTCTTCCATAGCAAATAGGCACTTTTTAGGATTTAGGAAAATCACAAAATTTCTACATCGCTAGGATACAACTCTCAAATGATGTAAATTCTCTTCATCTAAATTTGAATAAACAGTCAAATCATCTAAATAAACTACCAGGAAGACATATTTTTCATTACTAAAATCTATGTCTGTGGCACGCTGGAAAGTGGCCCGACATTCTTCAAACCGAACTGCATTTTGGCATATTTAAAGGTACCCCATGATGTAGTGAATGTTGTCTTATCCTGATCATATTCATGTAAAAGGATATGATTGTAGCCTGAGTAACCATACAAAAATTACATCATGTTGGCTCCTACAACTCGCTGAAGTATGTGATCCATCTTGGGCAGTGGGTAATTTTCTTTCAAAGACACTTTGTTCAGATTTCTGAATTCTATACAAAGTCGAATCCCACCGGTCTTCTTCCGCACTGAAACAAAATTGGAGATCCAATCTGAAAATCTGAATAGAACAATGATGCATGCCTTATAAAGCTTGTTTACCTCCTTCTCAATGGATGGCAACAATTTTGGATTTATTCTCCTAACCTTTTGTCTAAAGGGCTTCTAATTTGGCTTGATCGGGATTGTGTGTTGAATGATATCTTGATTTTACACCTTTAGATTTGAATAATCCCAAGAAAATAGGTCAGAAAACATAGTAAAAAAATCAAAATATTTAGGCTTTACCTCTGATGGCAAGGACTTTGAAAGCTTGATGAACTTCGGCTGCCTGGTTGTTCCGATATTCACATCTTCTACTCCTTCTTCTATGGGAACCAAAGTTGGTTTTCTCCCCATGGCATCTTGATCAAATAACTCTTCCAAAGGTATGAGACCTTTCGGAATGTTATTTCCTTTGAGTTGAATAATGTCAATCTGATTTGCTTCAATAACGTGATCATCTTTATGATACACTTCGTCCATAGAACAATTTTCAAAATCTCCTTCACTCTGCAGAAAATTGTTCACTTGTTTATCATCCCAGAAAACTTGCCAAAATTTCAAGTTATCCGGAATGGCGGGCCTATGCTTTACATGGATCTCAAACTTTTTATCATAAAACATTGTAGATTTGAAATTACTCACAGCAGTAGCTAATGAATCATCCATCAAGTTTTTCAATCTAGGCACTTCCTTAAGTTTATATTCTGGAAACATTCTTAAAATGTCAAGTGTTGCATTCCTATATTGCCTCATCCTTGGGTGATTAGCTTGGTACTCACCTTTTATTTTTTTTATCACTAGCTCTGAATCACCGTAGACTACAATTCTCCTAGCTCCCATTTTTTTCAGAATTTTCAAACCGATAATGAGCGCTTCATATTCAGCGTCATTATTTGTACAATCAAATGCTAGTTTGTAGGAACACAACCTTACATTATTTGGGACCTTATTTTTCTCTTCAAATGGGTTGCGGATCCATAAACCAATGCTAGCTCTGTCTTTGGCAACGGAACCATAAAATTCCATGCTCCAAAGACCATATTATTCTTCTTCGAGGTGTTGAAGCTCTTGATTCTGATTTGAAACTATTTGGTGGTTTGATTCTTCATGTTGCTCTAAAATTTCATCTGACTTCTTTGATGGTTGTTCAGTTACAGTAGGTAGATTTTCTTTCTCTTCCTCTAGCACTGTTCTAATACAATCTGAAACTTCGGGCACATCCTCTATTTATACTATTTGACAATCTACATCATTTAATCCGGAATCATTGTACAATATAAAGGAATCTAAGTTTGTATGTACAGCATTGATTGGATGATTATTAGGCATTTCCTTATTAGTGATAATGTACTTCATTTTGATCTCACAGTATAACTTTCTCATTTGACCAAAGACAGGGATAGTGGCATAGGATAATTCTAACTGTAATGTACCTCTTAATTTGGCCCCTCGGGATCTTGACAACAACATACCAAAACATGGTGGAATATCAGCAACTACCACGTCCATGTGGAAATTTTTGGCTGGGATTTGTTGTAAGGAGACAACTAGATATTTGATCCGACCTAAACAATGAAAACGGCCAGAATCGAAAGAATATAGATCATGATATGGGCAGGTAATATCAAGGCCAAGCTTCTCCATTATGGCTTTGGGCATGAAGTTGTGAGAAGCCTAGAGTCTAAAATAGTATTATGAAGAATGCACTGATGAAATTTAAGACTCAAATAAAATGGTGGGACTTCACTATCTTCGGACTAGCCATCAATGGCGGGACAAAATATCAACTTGGGTTGATCATCATCTACATTAACCATGTCAAATAAAGGGTCAACTTTCAAGGTTTTGGCTACTTGGGTTTTGAACTTATCAATTTTTACCAATTTGGTAAGAGGAATAGAGATTTTTAATTTAGAACTTTCAGACTCAAAATTAAAAGGTGTAGCTCTGTCTACCTCTTTCATGATAACATCCCTTTTCTCAACATGATATCTTGGTGCAGTTTCTTTTCTTTGAATGTCTCTTTCTTTGACCGGTGCACTTGTAGTAGGCTGGTTATTTTTGTTCTGATTCAGAGCTACAATGTCTTTGCCCTTATTCTGAACTTGTTTCGGTGGTACTTCTTTCTGCTAAACTATTTTCTTCGAAAGTGGAGTTATTGGAACATCCCGGCCTCTCAAGGTATACTTCCTTTGCTGGGAACTCAATGCATTTTGGTACCCTCCCTGATAGTCATCAGATTCAACTTCTAACTCATGATCATTTGCCATTATGAAATTTTTGTCATTAGGTGAACTTGTATGCTCCACATATTCTTCATCCTCGGTGAGAAAAATGGGATGACCATCAGCTGTGAAAAGAAGGTTCTCCTCTACTGTTGGTTCTTCCTCTTCATCACTCTGAGCATAGTTATGTTGAAGTGGTGTTCTAATTTGATGTTTTTGTTGTGTTTCGAGAGCTCTTTTTTCTCTCTGCTTTATTCGGAACTGAGGTTGTTGTTGGCCTCATAAGTTTGGGTTTCTGATTTGAGGCTCAATCTATCTGTCTGAAATAAACAGCCTATCAACCATTCTTTCAATGGTTTTCATCGAGGCATCAAATTTAGTATCAGATGAAGTGGAGAGTTCCTCTTTGATAGTCACTTTGCGTTCATTTTTAATTTTGGCATTTTTAATTAATAGATTTGCTTCAACACTCATTGAATTTTTTATCATTTCTTCAAGAGTGGCGAGATTTCTTTCTCTCAATGAGTAGGCCATATTTGGGTCAAAGGCATTAGGATAATGCATAAGGGCTAAACCAGGAGGTGGTTTCATTTCATTAGGAATGAAATTATAGATTCTGAGATATTGGGAATTGTAATCATGCACTGATTCATTGGGATTATGTTTCAAGGAATCATATTCAACAAGGATCTGCAAAGAGTTTTTATTTTCATCCCAGATGGTTAAGAAAGAATCATTCAATTCAACGGGAGTCCCAATTGAATTTTCTGCTAGGGCACGGAACCAAACTTTGACTTCACCTGAAAAAATTTGTGCAATGATTCGCATCTTGGCATCATCTGCATCTAACCCCTCAAAATCTATAAAGGTTGTGATTTTGGCTATGTGTTGATGGAAATTTATTTCAGAGTTTTCATCAAAAAGGGGAAGCCTTTGACCATACCCTTGAGGTAGATCAGCAAGATTACCAGGGAGAAATAAAGGTCCAAAACGAGCCATAATTCGGGCTGGATGGTATACTGGGTTAACAACTAGAGGGATGGGTTGAATGGGTAGAGGGGCTAAAGTTATTGGAACTGAAGTAGCAGGTATGTATGATGAAGTTGAAGGTGAAAATAAATATACTAAAATTGACTGATTTTGAGGTTCATATGTAACAAAAACTTCTTCAGGATGATAAAATTTGATCCACTCCTTAATGTCTAGGTGAGATTCAGGCTTGATTTCTTCGAAAAACCAAACTTTCAAAGAACTTAAATCTAATTCGAAAAAATATTTTACTTCAGATACTCTTAGAGGATCAAAAACTATATTTGACAAGGAATTTTTGGATTTGGACTTGAATAAAGATAATTCAAACTTTATGTCATAAGGTATATCTTCTAGAGAAAGCAATTTTGCAGGTAGAGATATTGATCCTACCAATGGAGCTAGTCCTGATTGAATATGCGGAGTTTGATATCGGTGTCTTCGAAATAATTGCTCCAGATAATCAACGGGATCAATAGGATCAGGTTTTGGATTCGCTTTGGTGTATCTTGTAGAAGCCAGATCTATTGTGAGGTACTGCACTTATGAAATCAACCTTACAAAACACGATCCTATCATCCAAAGGATCAATTTCCGATAGATCTTTGTCGTACACCCAGGGAAAAGTTGGTCTCTTCATTCCCTGGAAACGACGCCAGTATGTTATCACTCCACCATATTCCCAAGGCCGAGAAAGGAATCCCAATAGAGGTAACCAGAAACCAAGCTTTTGACTTGATAGCTAGCCCTATCAAGCCGAAGAGTGCTCTCTCCAAAAGTATCACAGCCAGGATGGCTGGAGAAATTAGGGTTTTAGGCTAAATATAGAGTGCAAGGGGTTGTTTTGAATTGATTTGGTTGGGGAAATCAGTGGATAAAGGAATTAGGTCAAGGAAATCTAGGTTAGGGAAAATGAGTTAGGGTTTCATGGATCAATCAGGAAAGGTAGGTACAATTCCAATCACTTGAAGAGAATGGTTATGGAATGGTTTTGAAACTATAAGAAGGCTGAGAAAAGCATAAGACATGTATTTCTCTTAGACATAAGATAATGAAACAAAATATGATCAGTTACCCAAAACAGAGCATGGCTAGCATGTATTCTGAATTTCAAAATTATAAAATATCATAACGTAGACATGAAAGTGAAGATGAACAATACATTCAAAAATATGTGACTGTAGAAGAAACAATGAAACACATTCAATACCATAGGTATCCCATAAATGTAGCTGCAACTCCTCTTTATTAGCTTCGCCAAAACTGAGTACAAGTTCCCTTGATCAACTAGAAAAATGAAACTGATTCCAACATTTGACTCATGTGAAAAACTGATATAAATAGACATTAAAACCACCTTCCCTCATCCTCAAGGGTCGAATCCATGAGGTGAGGATGATATTACACAAAAATTTGAACTGATAGCTAGAGTATAGGATGATAAAAGTGACTCATTCCTATCTCAAGTGAACTGATTCATTACACCTCATATGCTTGGTTTACCTAATGTATTTACCCTAGTAAATAGTAAAAACATAATAATTACATTCATATTCATCATTTACATAGGTAAATTCAACATTTTCCAAGATAAAAATCAAAACTGGAGTGAAACTCAGAAAATTCCTGAAGAGTGCAAAAGCCCAATTTCCTTGTTAAATGCGCAGCGACCAGGCAGAAATTATCCCCTCTGTTCAAGGCTGAATTTGATGCCTTCCTGGTGTCCAAATATGCTCCAAGATGGATCGTTGGAAAGCCCTTCAAGTCTAATATCTAGAAATACCTTCATTTTTCAAAATTATGCCAATTTGACCTATCAAAAATTACTTCTCCCAAGATTGGTAAATGCGCAGCAACCAGGCAGAATTTGAGGCAGAAACATGATTTTTTGATGGTTTTTTTTTTAATTTTTTCAATGACCATTTCTCCTCCAAAAGGTTAGAAACTTCACAGGGTTTATGTCCTCATCATTACAAATCTGCTGGTGGTGGCCATTTTTCGATTATATTCCCCAAAAAATATCATAGCGTCCAAGGTACTACGCGTTTAGAAAATTTTCTGTGTATAAAATAACCTCAAAAACATATAAAGGTACAAAATGCTAAGTTTGCCAAAACAATTTCAAAATTTTTGGGGTACTTACTTATCATGTGCTTAACGCTTGGAGCATCAGCTCAGCAAGTATATCCAACCTCTCTTTCTCTTCTTGCTTAGTCAAATCTTCAATTTTGGCATTGGCTCCTTTGAGTTTGGCCAATGCAATTCTCTTTGTCCGGGCATGAAGTTTGAACTTTGTCCTTAACAAGTCATTATCCTTGTTGGCCTTCTCTAGCAACTTCTCCAAGTGTATATTGGCTCTATCAAGCCATGGTTCCTTGTTCTTACTGATTTCTAGGGCAAGTTGTTAAATTACTGTAAGCTGGACCGCTAGCTCAGATTCCCTTTGTCTCTCTAGGGCTAGAGCTCTTTGCAGCCCTCTAGTCCTAGGTCTCTTTGTTGGAGGATGATCCTCATCATCATCAAGTTCACCAAACTTTTCTAATTTTTCCTCAAGCAAGGCTTTAGCCTTCTCTACCTCTTTCTGTGCTTTGATGCATTTCATCTCATTGATGACCTGTTTGGTTTTCAACTGCTGATTTTCATGCTCAAGGAAGTGAATCACATATTTAGCTCTCTCAATACTAGCTTAGAGCTCACTAATCTTAGCCTCTTTACCTTTGATTTTTGCATTTGTGATTTTTTTTTCATCCTCCTCATCTAGGATAATCAACTAAAATTCTTGCTATGTTTCATAATCGTCCTCCTCATCATGAATGACTGACTCTATCACCTTTCCTTACCTTTATCTACTTGTCGTGTTGATGAAGAAGGCATGGCCCCTTTCACTCCAAATGAAGCAAACACATTCCTATAGACTCTCTGGTAAGTTTTGTGCAATGGCTCAACCCCAGCCAAACTAGCCCATTTTGCCTTAATGTCTTCATCACTGCTTGATGACTCAGAATCATGATGTGATGATGATGAGGGTTATAAAATGGTGAAGAAGAAGGGTCAATGTGAGATGGAGGTGAATGAGGTGAAGTGAGCTGATCTGGTAATGATGTATGAATAGTAAGCTGAGATGGAGGGATAGATGAGGAAGGATGAGATGATGAAGGTGCATTATGGTCATGTTGAATAGGTGGGGCAATGAAAATATCATTGGATATGAAGGTGTTCCATGGAATGTTTAATTGATCAAGTTGATGCATGACTATCATTTTGATAAGGGAGTGGTGAAAGATAATTTTCATTTGATGATCATAATCTCTCTTTTGGGCAAGAAATGCCATCTTATCAATGCTCTGGTAGAGATAATATGGTATATGAAACATTCTGAACCTAGTGAAGTGCATGAGCAGCCAGATATGATAGGAATAGAGTCTAGAAAACCTTCAATTTCACGTGAAATATTTCATGATGATTTTCGTCATGGGGACATATATGTCAAGGATGTTGGAGAAAGGAAAAATCATCTTTTTTTCATTCTTGTGCCTTGGTTTAAGATATGGCTCATATTAATAATGATTGAGATTTCCTTCTTTAAACCATATTTCCCCAACATTGGGGATCCCAGTAGCAGCTGTTATAATGTCAGTGGAAACAGTGAAATTGATCTCGCCAAGGGTGACCTTTTTTTCATGAAGGTTAGAAATGTACAATCTTGTCAACATAGGATGATACTGGATTATTTTCACTTTTTCACAAAAATTGAAACAACCTACATGCTTAAAGCATGCCATAGTGAGGAGATATGCCATAAGCTCTCTAGTATTTTCCGGTTCGTGTCTGATGACTTTCCCTCCCTTCTTATATGGCTTTTTCTCGTGTCTTTCTTACTCACTATAACTTTTGTTCTCATCTTCAACCATGATTGGTGTCAAAAACCCTAGGGATGATGGAATGAAATGGAGTATGAAGTGAAGGGAGGTGTGAGGAAATGAAGGAAATGGGAATATGAAGGGAGCCTACTATGTAAGTGAAATCCTAGGCTTAGGGTTATAAGGGGTGAGATTTTTTAGGGAATATGGATAGGGAAATGGGAGAATGTTTTTAGGGATGTGAGGGAGAGTGTATGAAAGTTTAGGGATTAGCTTTAGGGTGTGAATTATATTTTAATAAGTACTAGGTTTTCTTACTTTAGAAATAGGTTTTAATTGACTTGAAGCATAATAAGACATCAAAGAGATGATAGCTTGGTTACTTACTGGTAATGGAATCTTGAAGAACCATTGTGAAAATATTTGGCATCAATTGGTGGAGTGACAGGCTAACAAAGGTTTTTTTGGCACTTCCTATGTGAACGCGCAGCGACCCTGCTGAACAGGTAGCGACCCTTCTGAACGTGCAGCACCATTGAAATTTTCACTGATGACTTCAACCAAACGCACAGCGTCTCTGCTGAACACGTAGCGACCAGCTCTGTTTTGCACAGTTACACTCTGAAATTCGAAATTTCTTCTTTGTTAAGGTTTTCTTGAGGCTGCATGACACAAATGGGCTTTGTCTTGAAGTGTTGAGAGCTTTTATACTCTAGTGAATTTTATTTGTAATTTGAAAACCCACTTTCCTTATGTTTCACTTTTCATTTTTAAAATTTTCACACTGATGCTCTTTGACATCTGACTTTTTTGTTTTGCAGGTTGATCAGCTGATGGAGTTTGGCTTTTATTTCCTTCATTTTGGCATGAATGCTTGATTTGGTAGCTAGGAAATGAATTATTACACATAAACAACATAAAATTACATTTGAAATAAAAAAATAAATTACATTTTTTATTTCATATCAAAATGACATTTTAATATGTAAATCATATGAAATCAAAATTAAAACTTTAGAAAATATGATATTTACATAATGATGATCTTTTTTAGATGAAAATAGAATGTCATTGAGTCACTCTCATGTTTTTTTTTTACTTTATTGAGATGGAATAATGCATTTTGGACCTTGAAAGACAAAACCCTAATGACCTAATGAGACTTTGAAACCTTATTTTTATGGTTGACTTTAACTGAGACAAGACATGCTGAAATGAACTTTTCATAGGTGTTAATATGCTCAAGAAGACATGGAAGTGAGTCAGCAATGTGATTCTCTGAGGAAGAGTGAATTTTTATTGAGGGAGGCTACCATGAGTGAAACAATTTTTAGCATCGCCTAATGGAATGATATAAAAATTTTGAAATGAGATGCCTAAAATGAAAAATGAAGGAATGATATTGATCATTGATGGTAGAATGTATATTCTGGCACTAACAGGTCCACAATGCATCTTCCTTTAGAATGGATTGGCATATTGGTGTTGAGGTATAAAAGGTGTCTTTTTAACTCCTATTAATCCTACATTAATTATCAATCCAGGTACGACTTTTTATCTCAAGAGTGTGCTCAGTCTGAGGCGGAAATTTAATCTAAGATTAATGCTTTCCAATTTGCAGTACAGTGTTTCAAATACAAGAGTAAATAGATGCATGAAAATGAAATCTAATTGCAATGACATGGAACTTAAAGCTCTAAAATCCAATCACTCACTCAGCAATCATCATTCAAGGATGCAGTAGTAATAACTCTTTCCTCTGTCAACTGATGTAAATGAAATCAAGCATAAACAAGATCTCCAATCTGAGGACTTAGACAGTAATAGCCAATGTCCTTTACAGTTGATGATATTACACTCCACAATAAACAACTAATTTGAAATGATACAATAATGCTGCTAATGGAAATAGAATAAACACGCTCTGTGCAATAACATTCTAAAGCAAGCCAAATACTTACAGGAAAGGAATAAACAGTAAAGCTATTTATCATAAATGAACAGCAGATCTATTTAATGGAAATGAACAGCGGATCTATCTAATAGAAATGAACAGCAGATCTATCTAATGGAAATGAACAGCAAACTCTAAATAGCGAAGCTTTATATCTGAAAAGCATAACAATACATGTTACAGAGGAATAAATAATCTTGTTATGTTGAAAACGAATAGCAACGCAATTCACTCATAATTGATGCAAAAAACCGATTCCATAAAACATTGAAACAGTAAGCTATACAACATGGAAACTGTGCAGCAATGCGATTTAAAGGAAATGAGAACTAAATCAAACCATCACACGACTGGAATTGGAAAGTAATGGTACAGATAGCAAGTGGATCCACTAGGTCCGGGCCCTTTTCCGCTAGTGAAGCACCGTCGAACTACTCCAGTATCAAATAATGGAACGACAACCGGATTATGTATTAATCATATGTAACAAAGTTTACAAGCAATCACACTCTGTTTCAACCTACAAGAGTCGATGAGAAATCGTGAAAATACAACAGGAAGTCTGAATAATCATAATACATCATATATTACATATCTCGATTTCTACAAGCATTGTCCTTTTATAATAGCCAACGGACGAAACAAGAAAGATAGATAAGATTTGAGCAGTGATCCCTCATGATCGAGAGATCCTAGGGGATTCTCTCTATCTTCTAACTTTATTTATCGTTTTGTCTTCTTGCGTTGATGTCGCGTTGTTCCTTTCCTTCCTCTGGCTGTGCGCTCCGATCTCGACCTTCTTGTCTGGATATAGTCCTTTGTTGAAGGGACAGCAGTTATTTCTGCTTTGTCTTTTTCCCCCGAATGGTGGCTTCCCACTTCATCTATTTTCTACAAATAAGAAAAGAAAATCTTTAATCAATTTGCAACAATCACTAATCTCCTTAATTCTATTATAATTCTTCAATATATTACCATTCTAGAATATAAAGGAGTTATGATTAAAGGAAAAAGATAAAGAAATACATGGAAAATTCATACCTTTTCCAATGCTCAACACACCCCCCTGCTTACCCTTTTTCATGTCCTCATGAAAAGCATAGTTTACATGTAAAGCAGTTAGAGAATAGGTTGGAGAGGGTTTTTCATTAAGTGGTCTAAAACCATGATTTGCAGCTAAAAATTCAAAAATATGCCCTGTCTGCCCTTCAAGTAATTCATATTTGGCCTTATAGTTTGCTGCAGGATACCAGATAATAGGGCTTTGAAATCTACAACCTAACCAATACTGGCCTTCCCTCAAGATGAGGTTACTATAGATAACCATGCGGTTGGCAGCTAACACAAAATTTTTATAATTGAATGGCTCTATGTCTTGAATATTCTGATTGGAAATATTCCATCGGAGTTTAGCTGCTACTACAGCCTGGTCTCTGATGGACAGAAAATATTCTACCCCATCTAGGACGATTGCTTTGTGGATGGGTCCCAATGTCTGGAGCACACCCTCCTTTGTCATTAAGCTTTTCTGCCTAGCCCATAATTGTAATGGGTGTCTCGGTTCACCCCTAACCCAAAGGTCTAACCCATTTTCTTGTCTCTGAAAAGTGTTATAGGCCTTGAGCCATTTTAACTGGTTAACAGCAAATGAAATGAATGCTTGATATTGGAAATCAACCACAAAAGGACTAGGATTTGTCTCCATTTCCTCTGCCAATATAAAATTGTGCAAATAAAATTCACAGAGTAAGCGCTGAATTTTTACTCCATAGAGTTTGCAGCAGTTTATAAAGTTATCTACAGTTTCTAATTATATAGGTTTTCCTGCCTTAACAGCTTTAATTTTTAACTGCAAATATCTTTCTAACAAAAAAAAAGTATAGTTTTTGGCAAGGGACCTACATGCTAGAACATCTGTATATAGAGAACAGAGAGTATCCATTTGATTCCTGACTTTTCATAGTCTATTCCTTACCTCTTCAACTTTTTCTTCTGCCTTCCGACATTTATCGAAGGCTTCTTCCTCTGATGCATTGATGTCCTTGAATTTCTGCTGTAACTCTTGGTATTTCTTCCTAGGAACAGTCTCTTCTTCGAGCTTTTCTCTAGCCCGTTGAGCCTGTGCTATATCCTCTCAGAGTTTTGCTATACCAGGGTCGTTGTTTATCAAAACATTTTTGGGTTGAAGATATACCTGGTTTTTCTTATTACAATGTCGAGTTCCTACAGTCTGTGTTTCTTTATTGCAAAATGTCTGGTTGGCCATACTGCTAAAGGACAGTGCCTCGGTCTGAACATATTTATTACAGACTTGCACATTTTCGGTTTGGGCAACTGCGTTTGTAACAACTGCCTGTTGTTCCTTGTTATCTTGAATGAATATGGGCTTAGTTTGAGTCTCCATGGCCTTCGTATTATGGGGCTCTGTTTGAATGGTTCCATCCATTGTTTTCGGGGTTCTTTTAGAGATTTTCCCCCTTTTCAGAACCCTTATCTTCTATCTGAGTTGTTTTACTAATTTTAGCAGCTTTTGTTGTTCCTTCCGCAACCGCTTGATTTAATTTGTCTTCTTCTTCTTTTTCTTGGGAGGAATATCTTTTTCCTTTTCTGGACTTGGCTTCTCAACTGAGTTTTTTTCTTCAGGGACGGTGCCCTTGTCCTGGCTTGTTTCCACATTCTCTGTTTGGAACACTTCTTCAGTGTTCACATTATCCTGACTAGGTTACTCAGGGGAGGAAACCCTAGTTTGATCTGTTATTTCCTGAGGGGCTTCTGCTTCTGCCTCCTCCTCGTCATGCATTTCCTTGGATGTATCCTTGCTGTGGACAGAATGTTCCTGTGATTTCTCTGCCTCAATATTGAGGTTGAGCGGACTCTGGGGTTGCATTTACTCACACATATTGGCCAAAATTTGGGCCAATTCGTCCTCCTGCAATGGACTCTATGGTGGATTTGCACTGGAGGTTACAGAAGGTTCCGCTTCCTCTCTTTCTTCTTCACTGGATCGGTTAGTTTCTTCCTCTTCCCTGATTTTCTCCTCCTTCCAGTTGCAGGGGTTGCTCATCTCCAGAACTAGGTAATTCTAAGGGTTGGTTGCTGCTACTTTGGAGGTTTCCCAACATTCCCCTGCTTATTCTTAATCTCGAGGATTGTCTGCGTTTTAGAGGTCTGTTTGCTGTGCTGGTGATTCTTTTTCGTTTCGGGGCAGGTAAGGTTGTTCCCTCGTCTATCCAAAATAACAATTCTTCCCAACTAGTCTGCTACTGAGCAAGACTGTAACTAACTATTAATCAAATTAAACAATGGTGACTTACTACCATCCTTGTATGATGGGATTTCCTTATGCTCAAAGCAGTGTCATGCAGTAAAAAATTTAAATATGCAAGCAAATTCACAGCTCATTTTTGTTTTAGTACTGCTAATAATTTGAGGTGGTGTGGTCTTACCACATCCTTTCTTCCGTCGCATGTAATGTAGCTTTGCACTACTCTAGCCAGTTCTACCCATGGTTCCCCCAGAGTTTTCGGCTGGACCCCTTTTCCTTTGATGGTCAGGGTTTGTCCTTCGTTCCGAAAGATGTTCATGGCCTCTTGAAGTCTCAATTTCTTATGGGTCCATACGGGTCCAACTGCTGGTAGACCAGACACCTCAGCAATTACTGCATCTGTCACTGTTATTTTCCTTCCTCTTACTATAGAATAGTTCTCCTACAAGTTCTACAAAAATTCAATGGCTACAGTTTCATGGGGCTGCTAAATTCATGTAAGGTAGGTAATCCACCCTACTCTCTCCAAAATTTCTTGTGCAGCGTCGGAAACTGTGAGTACTTGAGGTTCACTATGTACTTCTCGCCCTCCCATTTCGTCTAAACCCTGCACACTGTTAATGTTTCACGATAATACACAGAAATGGAAATGGAATAGCACCTTGTGCATATCGGAAAATACCGTTAAAACTTGTTATTTCCAGGATCTGATGAAAATAGGGAATTGACCCGTATGCAAGCATATGTTGGAAGTCACTTGCGCCCCACTGAAATATGATAGGTCACCTTCGACCGTCAAATGGAGGAGCAGCGTACTGGACATCAGTCGTACATATTCCTGACATGATCAAAAATTATCGAATTACTGAAATCGAGGCATATTATGAAATCATGAATAGATATGGAAATGCTATGTAATGATTCGCAAATAGGGAAAAGGACAGCTAACATAAATAAAAGTGTGTATGTGGTCATTATCCACTTAAACCATTATGACTGATTTATAAACAATATTTCATGTATAAGAGGTTCAACAAAGGGGTTTAGGAGCATAATCTCATTGGAAATTAAGATAAAGATATAATAAAAGGGTTTATCATTGCTATTGATTTGTGAAAAATATGACTCCAATACCATCAGCAGATCTCTATTGCCCACAGGTGTCTATAACCTTGACAAAGTTGCTTTTTCACCCTTGGAACCATAATCCTTTATATATGCCTAGGAAAGTGCTTTGTGATGTCATGATGGAGGCCATTGTGATGGCTTTGGAACCAGATGAATCACAATGCCATTCACCAGGAAGGAGTGAAAGGTGGGCAGGCTGGCTCGTGATGAGACCTCCTGTTCCAAGGGATTTTTATTTTTCTAAGTTGCCCATTGGATCATATCCCTGGTGTGGTGGCCATAATGGGAATGTCACTTCACTGCTGACTTATGATCATGGTAGGTTGGCTCTTGATGAGATCCCCTATCCTCCATCTGACATATCATAGAATTGTTAGTAATCATATAGATATAATTCTTTTCTTTTCTTTTTCTTTTATATAGCACTTGCCTATTTATGTACAAAGGATGGCTCAACACTTCTTAAGAGTAGGGATGGTGGAAGAAGTCTGAACATCTCAATAGAAGAAAATATTCCCTTATTCTTATTCAATAATAAAAGTCAAAGAGAATTATGAGGATTAGGGAAGAACCAAAATGATAAAAATAATCAATCAAATTAGTTTTAGTGAAAATAAAGACAACAAAGTGATATAGATAGTTGTGTCCTTTCTTTTTTTCCTTATCAATACACAGCAATTTCTTTAAAGATTACAATTTCTCCTTGATATTTGATTCCAGTAACCTCTGATTTTTGTGTCCTTGCATAAATTTGTATATTTGCTTTAAAAGGATCATGAAGAATTCACAAAAATTCTCAAAATTTTGCTCTAAAAAAAGAAAAATGCACTCAAAAAAAGTGTTGTTCCTTAACAGGAACAGCAAAAAGAACATCTGCACGCAAAATTGCAGTTCCTTTAAGAGGAACAGAAAAAAGATAAAAACACACAAGTTGTTGTTCCTTTAAGAGGAACAACAGTTGTTCCTTAAGCGTAACAGCAGATAAAACACTCCAAATCGAGATTGTTGTTCCTTAGAAGGAACAACAGAAAGTGAAAAATAATGGCAAAGGGGTTGTTCCTTTTAAAGGGAACAGCAAAGAAAATCGGCGTAAATATTGTTCCTTTTAAAAGGAACAGCAAAAACAATCGGCGGAAGTGTTGTTCCTTTTAAAAGGAACAGCAAAAACAATCGGCAGTAGTGTTGTTCCTTTTAAAAGGAACAACAAAAACAATCAGCGAAAATGTTGTTCCTTTTTAAAAGGAACAGCAAACACAATCAGTAGAAATGTTTTTCCTTTTAAAAGGAACAGTAAAAACAATCAGTGGAAATGTTGCTCCTTTTAAAAGGAATAGAAAAAACAATCAGCGGAAATGTTGTTCCTTTTAAAAGGAACAGCAAAAAGATGAACACGCAGACATGTTGTTCCTTAAGAAGAACGGTTGTTGTTCCTTAAGAGGAACAGAAGTTGTTCCTTAAGAGGAACAACATGAAAAATAAAGGCACACAATATTGCTATTCTTTGTTAAGAGGAACGGCTGTTGTTCCTTAAG
Organism: Pinus albicaulis; assembly: GCA_034641835.2. Classification (NCBI taxonomy): domain Eukaryota; kingdom Viridiplantae; phylum Streptophyta; class Pinopsida; order Pinales; family Pinaceae; genus Pinus; species Pinus albicaulis. Next base: position 3,640,217 of record CM076574.1, on the reverse strand, counting down.
AGGAACAGCACGAAAAATAAAATCTGTACAAAAAAACAGTTCATACAAGAAAAATTAAAAGAAAATATTATGTACAAATTTCATAAATAAAGGAATTGTTCAATGAATGAATGTTGATGAGGAGTTATCTTCCTCAGCAAGAATCTGCATAGTAGAATCTCCCCATAATTGCTGGTAAAAGGATTCCCGATTAAGCAGTTTGTGGTAAAGTCGTACTCGATGACCTTTTGCTTTGAAAGAATGTCCAGATCCATCAATGGTAGTTAACGTAATGGTGCCATTTTCATGCACTTTCTGTATCTCATAAGGTCCAAACCATCGTGTCTGAAGTTTTCCGAGGAAATCCTGAAACCTGGAGTCATATAGGAGTGCCCAATCTCCTTCGTGGAAGATTTTCTTTTTAATGAGGGCATCGTGCCATTTTTCTCTCTGTTGTTGAATTAATGCAGTGTGTTGGAGGGCGGAGAGACTAATTTCATCTAATTCGTTGATTTGTTGTAATCTGCTGATCTGGGCCTCATTTAAATTCAAACCCACCTCCTGGGCTGTTATTAATGTTTGAATTTCAAATTCTATTGGAAATATGGGTTCTTTTCCAAATACTAATTGATATGGTGAATACCCAGTGGTATTTATCCATGTTGTTCGGTATGCCCACAAGGCTTCCGGCAATCTTGAAGCCCAGTCACATCTATGTGATGCAACTTTTTTTGTAAGTATTGCTTCTATCACCTTATTCGTGCTCTCTACTTGGCCGTTTGCCTATGGGTGGTATGGGGTTGTAATTTTGTGCTAAATGTGGTAATTTTTTAATGTTGCAGAAATTTTTATTACCTACAAATTGTGGTCCTCCATCTGTAATTATGTCCCTTGGGAGGCCATATCGCACAAATACTTGGAAAAGGAACTGTATTACAGAGTCCTCTGTAGCTCTTGGAAGTGCCTCTGCTTCAACCCATTTAGTAACATACTTTGTTGCAACTAGTATGTATGTTTTCTGATTTGATGGTGGGTTAATAGGACCAACAAAATCGAGCGCCCAGTGCTCAAATGGCTCGATTACTAACTGTGGATTCAAAGGAATTTCATCGGACTGTCCAGGGCATCCCGCCCTTTGGCAACTATCATAGGCTTGTACAAAATTTTTAGCATCTTTAAAAATTGTAGGCCAGTAGTAGCCTCTTTGTAAAACCTTGTGACTAGTCCTGCGATCTGCGAAATGTCCGCCACATGACCCATCGTGGCATGCTTTCAAGATGTCAAATATTTTGTCTTCTCGGACGCATCTTCTGATGTGCATATCTGCTCCTGTATAAAATAGGTAGCCCCCAATCCACGAGAATCAGGTACTGCGTTGTACTATTTATTTTCGTTCATTGGGCATTAGATGCTTAGGTAATTTACCTACTGCTAAATAATTTGCAACATCGGCATACCATGGGGTTCTGGCAGTAACAGCAAACAAATGTTCATCTGGAAACTGATCTTCGACTGCCGCTGCGTCCGTTGGTTTTGGCATTTGTGAGATAAAATCAGCTACAGGATTCTCTTTTCCAGGTCCGTCCTTTAATGTGATGTCAAATTCCTGCAATAGAATCAACCATCTTGTTACTCTACCATTTGTAACAGGTTTATTTGCTAAAAAATTTATGGCAGAGTGATCTGTATATAAAACTATAGGATACCTAGTTATATAATGTCTAAATTTATTTACAGCATGTATTACAGCTAAAAATTATTTCTCGGTCATATTGTAGTTTAATTCAGCAGGAGATAGATTCTTGCTAATATAATAAATTTCATATGGTTTTTTATTTTCCTCCTGCCCAAGGACTGCTCCAATAGCTGTGTTTGAGGCATCAGATGAAATTTGGAATGGAAAATCCCAATTTGGGCCCCTTAGCACTAGGGCTGTTGATAGAAGCTTTTTCAGATCCTCAAAAGCATGATCGCATTTATCTGTCCAAATAAAATCAACATTCCTTGTTAGTGCGTATAGAGGTGCAGCTATTTGAGAATAATGCTCTATGAATCTTATATAATAACCAGAAAATCCTAGAAAGCTATGTACCTCTGTTTGTGTGGTAGGAGTAGATATTAACAAAATTATCTGAATTTTAGCTGGATCTACCTGTATTCCAGATGCTGAGATATAATGACCTAAGATGAGTCCCTCGGTCATCATCATGTGATACTTATCCTAGCTTAAGCAGAGCCTGGTGGCAATACATTTTTGCAACACCTTTTCCAATGTTTCTAATGCTGGCTCAAAATCATCTCCATAAGGTGTGAAATCATCCATACATACTTCGAGCCCTTCATTTATTAAATCTGAAAAGATGATGAGAATGGCCCTCTGAAATGTGGCAGGGGCATTGCATATACCAAAGGGTAAAAATCTGTAAGCAAACGTCCCCCAAGGACAGGTAAAAGCAGTCTTATCTTGGTCTTCAGGGGAAATCTGAATCTGATTGTATCCACTGAAGCCATCTAAGAAAGAAAATAATTTCTTTCCTGCTAATGTATCTAATACCTGATCAATGAAAGGAAGGGGAAAGTGGTCTTTCTGGGTTGCTTTGTTTAGTTCTCTGTAGTCGACACATTTCCTCCACTTTCCATTCTTCTTTGGCACCACGACTAGTGGAGAGACCCACTTTCTATCAGATATTGGATAAATAAAGTTTACATCCAAAAAATTTTGTAATTCAGCTTTCACAATATCCTTAAGATGAGGATTTAATCTTCGTTGGGGTTGGCGAATGGGTCTAGCATATTTTTCTATATAAATGTGGTGTGTACATAACTGGGGATCAATTCCTTTCATGTCTGGGTAATCCCATGCAAAAGCTCCCTTATATTTTTTCAGTAGTTGGACCATCTTCTCTTCTTGTTCAGTAGTCAGATTTTTGTTAATGTTCAGAGTTTTTCCTCGCTCAATTTCTGTAGTTTTGCCATTGTAAACAGAATTGATAGGTATTGATTGATCTTGAATGTCTTTCAAGGGATCTTCTTCTTCTTCATTATCAAATGCTTCCTTGATCATGTGACATTGCAAATGGGATCTATTTTTTGGTTGGTTATTGAAACTGTTAATGATGTCATCCTCTGTTTGTTATTTAAAGTCAAGGGAATCTTCTATGGTTAATGGTGATCTAATGTTTTCTATGAGGTATGATACAGGTTGCTTCTTCTTCTTTTTTATCGTTAGGCTTGGTTGGGCTAGAGAGTATAAGGCTAAATTATTGACATAACCCTCTAGTTATAGTCATGCTGCCTTGTCGGCAGCCAATGTAAGTATCAGCAGTTGCCAGCCAAGGTCTACCTAAGATTAAAGGGTGTCCATCTAGCCGGTTTTGGGGTTAATGATCAGGAAGTCGGCAGGGTATTCCCAGGAGTCTACATATACCATTACATCATGTAGTGTGCCTTCTGGCTTGACTACCGATCGGTTATCCAATTCCAATAAGGTTGTTGTTGGATCTAATGATGTAATGCCAAGTTTTTGACAAGTGGTGGTTGTTAGGATATTGATTACAACTCCCAAATCAACTAAAGCATTTGGAAATGATTGTCCATTTATTTGGACCATAACTATAGGATTTCCTGGGTTCTCATACTTTACAGGTGCTTCTCTTCCTGATAGTAAGTCAGATAGAGTGCCGACTACTTGAACGGTTGGGTTACTTGTTGTTCTCCTCTTCGGCTTTCTTATACATGGTTCTTTGATGGTATTTTCATAAATGGGAATATCTTGGATAGCTTGGAGGAGTGGGATTTTTATACACAAATTTTGCAGTTCTCCCAGAAGATCAAAATCAGGATGTTCTATTGGATGAGGTATGATTAGTCGTTTTGGGAATGTTGGAGAAGAGGTGGTTGCTTTCTCATGAGTTTGTTGTCTAACCACATTCTCCTTTTGCAATGTTTGTTATGAAGGTAACGGATTTTCAACTTGAACATTTTTGTCTCCCTCTGATTCTATTATGCACCCAGACCTTAGTTGAAGGTCGTTGCACTCCCTTAAATCGGTTTCTAGTTCTGGTGCTTCGATTATTTGAACAGATTGAGCCAGTCTATTATTGGGGTTCAGGTTGGGTTGGGCTAGGAGTTGCGATCTTAAGTTGGTCTGGGGATTTTTTTGCAATGTATATGGTGCTGGCAGTGTAGGTGGAGGGAGAGGAATCGTTCCAGCTAGTTGATTCATAGATCTTTTCCAGTTCGTCTGCTAGGTCTGACTCTGCGAGGTGGAGGGGGACCATTGTGTTGGATATGTATTATTTTTCCAAAATGGTGGACAGAAAGGAAAGTTTGGCCAATTGGTTTGATTTGTTTGATTTTGCCATGGAGGTGTAGGAAATGGTTGTTGTGACCAACTGGGGAAGGGTGGCTAATTTTTCCACATTCCATTATATTGCTGAGCATTATACTGAGGAGACTGAAAAGAAGAGGATGGATCAATGGGCATACCTGTTTGTTGTGGCTACCATTGACGGCGCTGATTGAGTAGGTATACTGTTTCTGGTTCTTCTTTCGCTTCTTTGTAGACTGCTTTCAATCCCGGGAGTGAGGGGCAACTTTCTGTGGAGTGATCTTTCGTGCAGATGGCACAGACTTGGACTGTATCCAGCGGGCACTCTTTATGGCTATGTTTCTTTCTACATCTAGGGCAGAATATTGCCAAATTTTGTTCTTCTTCTGCTTACTTTTTTTTAGCTTGCGTGATATCGAGCTGCATTTTCAGAGTCCCTAGAATATCAGTTTTGAAATCTTCTAGTAGATTGCCAATTTCTGTGCGGGTTATACCTCCACCGGAGGTCTTGCTATCCCTTGTGATCATGTCACGTTCTGCTGGTTTTAGTCTTGTGCTGCCTCTCGAACTCCTGATACATAAATCAATAATGTCAGCAAAATTTTCCTAATATATGTCACCTTTTCCCATGATGTTTAATGTTTCAACCCATTGTTCCTTCATCCCTTTAATTAATGTAGTTTTTAACACATTATCAGGTAAGGGTAAAGATGCATAAGGTGATCTCTGGAGGTTGTATTGAAAGCGTTCTACATATTCCTCCAATGTTTCATTAGGTTTTGTTGTCATCTGAAATATTTCATCCTTTAATTCCCTGGACTTACAATAATCCTGATATTTCTTTAGAAAAGCAGCTTTCATCTGATCCCAGTGATTTATAACACCTCCTCCTAACCCCATAAACCATCGTAGAGCTGCTCCTTTTAATGTGGAGGGGAATCATTTTAGCTTTTGGGGATCGATGGTATAGTCATACACCCTGCATAATACTTCAAATTCAAACAAAAATGCATCTGGATCTTCCGATGTTAAGCCATGGAATGTAGGAATATGCTGGAGAAGAATGGCCTTCATAGGTGCATTAACTGCAGTGTCCACAATGGGATATTGCAGTGTGGAAGTTTGGGGTGGTTGCTAGTTGTGGGCCATTTGATCAAATATGTGCCAATATCCTTCTGGGATTTCTAGGGAATTATTCCTAGGCTGACTAGAAGGAGTAGGGATGACCTTAACAGCACTTCCTTCGTCTGGGAAAATTAGTGTCCCTTGCTGAACTATTATCCAAGGGGATTTTAGTTCTTCAGGTTCTTCAGCTTTGTTTTGGATGATTTTGATAGCACTTCCCTTATCTAGGCTGCTTAGTGTTTGGATTACTTCAAGAGGGGATCTTGGTTCTTCTACTTCCCCTGTTTCTCCTCCTCCTTCGCGGGGATTACTAGAGTTCCCTTCTTGTAAAGAATTGGGCGATAATTCTCAATTTCTTGAGAATATTGCTCAGTCTCTTCTGTTTGGCTATGCACCTCATCAAAAGCTACAGATGGTGATTCTGTGGCCCAAAGGGAGCTAGTAGGTTGTCTAGAAGCAATTTTTCTAGGGCCTACTGATGATTGAGATTCAGCTTTCTTAATGATATTATCGATGAAGGTTGTTCGCCCAAGGGTCACCGATCCCTTAGGTTTTTCAAGTCTGGGAGGAATTTTGTTTTGATTAGATTTTCTAGTCATTCAAAAAATGCAAGCATTCATTCCTACCTTAGACTTCTACACAGTTCTGCTATGAAGCGGGCAAGTGAATGAGCATGTTCCTCGTTCGTTACGTAGGTTCTTACCTTCCGTTTTTAATACCTAGTTCTCCTTTAGCAGAGAAAGTCAAATATACATCACTCCTTCTAAATAGCTACACTCTCCCCGGCAACGGCGCCAAAATGTTGAGGTATAAAAGGTGTATTTTTAACTCCTATTTATCCTACATTAATTATCAATCCAGGTAAGACATTTTATCTCAAGAATGTACTCAGTCTGAGGCGGCAATTTAATCTAAGAGTAATGCTTTCCAATTTGCAGTACAGTGTTTCAAATACAAGAGTAAATGGATGCTTGAAAATGAAATCTAATTACAATGACATGAAACTTAAAGCTCTAAAATCCAATCACCCACTCGGCAATCATCATTCAAGGATGCAGTAGTAATAACTCTTTCCTCTGTCAACTGATGTAAATGAAATCAAGCATAAACAAGATCTCCAATATGAGGACTTAGACAGTAATAGCCAATGTTTTTTACAGTTGATGATCTTACACTCCACAATAAACAACTAATTTGAAATGATACAACAATGCTGCTAATGTAAATAGAATAAACATGCTCTGTGCAATAACATTCTAAAGCAAACCAAATACTTACAGGAAAGGAATAAACAGTAAAGCTATTTATCAGAAATGAACAGCAGATCTATTTAATGAAAATGAACAGCAGATCTATCTAATGGAAATGAATAGCAGATATATCTAATGGAAATGAATAGCAAACTCTAAACAGCGAAGCTTTATATCTGAAAAGCATAACAATACAAGTTACAGAGGAATAAATAATCTTGTTATGTTGAAAAGGAATAGCAACGCAATTCACTCATAATTGATGCAACAAACCGATTTCATAAGACATTGAAACAGTAAGCTATACAACATGGAAACTGTGAAGCAATGCGATTTAAAGGAAATGAGAACTAAAGCAAACTATCACACGACTGGAATTGGAAAGTAATGGTACAGATAGAAGGTGGATCCACCAGGGCCATGCCCTTAGCCCCTAGTGAAGCACCACCAAACTACTCCAGTATCAAATAATGGAACGACAACCGAATTATGTATTAATCATATGTAACAGAGTTTACAAGCAATCGCACTCTGTTTCAACCTACAAGAGTCGATGAGCAATCGTGAAAATACAACAGGAAGTTTGAATAATCATGATACATCATATATTACATATCTCGATTTCTACAAGCGTTGTCCTTTTATAACATCCAGCAGACGAAACAAGAAAGACAGATAAGCTTTGAGCAGCAATCCCTCAGGATCGAGAGATCCTGGGGGATTCGCTCTATCTTCTAACTTTAGTTATCGTTTTTTCTTCTTGCGTTGATGCCGCATTGTTCCTTTCCTTCCTTTGGCTGTGCACTCCGATCTCAACCTTCTTGTCTGGATATGGTCTTTTGTTGAAGGGATAGAAGTTATTTCTGCTTTGTCTTTTTCCCCCGAATGGTGGCTTCCCACTTCATCTATTTTCTGCATATAAGAAAAGACAATCTTTAATCAGTTTGCAACAATCACTAATCTCCTTAATTCTATTATAATTCTTCAATATATTACCATTCTAGAATATAAAGGAGTTATTATTAAAGGAAAAATATAAATAAATACATGGAAAATTCATACCTTTTCCAATGCTCAACAATTGGGAAGCTCACAATGCAAGTACACTCCTACTATTTCATATTTGTTAATAATTTTTTAGAGGAGCACATATGCAAGACACCATGGTATAGTGCACTTAACATATTGTATGGAGACATCCTCTATGACCTTTCCAACCCTAATGTTATGAACACCAAGTCACATTTTTGACAACCAGATACATCATACATTGTGTGCAACACTGGAATACATATAACGTTTTGAGACTGCCGAAATGCAAAGAGCTAAAAATTTCTCAATTTTTTTGTGAATACATATCTATACATTAAGGGAGTATCCCCTTCTATTCCATCCAATTTCCCATTCATGGTTCCTCCAATGGATGCAACATTATTTCCAGGCTTTATTGAACTATTAAGACTATTTCCACACTTATCATTGGCATTAATACTTGACTACAATAGTTTTGAAGTTGAGTGCAACACTACACTAGTTGGCAAAGGAGATGAAGAGGAAAACCATAATCTTGTAGATGAATTTATTGAGCATTGATTTATTGTGGAGTTTAGCAAGGCTATTGATGTATTCTTAAGAAATGCAAAAAAAAAAATGTTTATATTGGAAGAAGTGAGGTGTGCTATTTTTAACCATGCATCTTAAAAATGATAATAAGCTAATAATTACACTCCACTTCAAGGGGAAAACCTCCTTTTACAATGAATACAATGTATAAGACAAGATTCGATGATCCTAATACTATCTCTCTTTAGTGTATACATATATATATAGGAGACAAAGGGTAAAATTAAAATAAAAGATTGCAATAAAAGGTACTATCCAACCTGTTAGTATAAAAAATAAAGTAATAATGGATGATTATTAGGGATTTAATATATGAGCCTAAGGGCCTTAACATAACCCCCCTCTTTTAAAAAAAAATTCCCTCAAAGCTTGTAATGGAGGCTATTTCTTCATGAACTATTCATTTTCCCATATAACTTATTCTAGAGACATGTTCTTCCACTTGATTAGGTACTCCATAATGGTTCTATTCTAAAGAGATAAAGGATTCTGGTTCAAGAATCAACTTCCCTTCTTCATCTATTTTTGAAAGTTCTATTTGAATTGTTATAATTTATCCCACAAACTTTTTTTAGGAAAGATACATGAAAAACCTTATGAATGCAAGAAGAAGGCAGAGATAGCTCATACACCACTTGTCCAATATTGCAAATAATATTGTAGGGTCCATAAAATTTTGGAGCTAATTTCCTATTACTCTTCTTCTTGAGTGAAGATTGGTTATAAGTTTGTAATCTCAGGAATACCCAATCACCCTCCTTAAATTGTCTTTCACTTCGATGTTGATATTCTTGTTGGTTCATCTCGTTTTGTGCCATTTGAAGGTTTTCCTTAAGAATTGTCAAAAAAAATGTAGTCTTCTCGATATGTGACTCTAGTTCATGTACTTTGGACTTATCTTGTAAGAAGTGTGAGATACTAATGGTTGGATATCCATAAAAATCCTCATATGGCGTCCTTTTAGTAGATGTATGATAGATATTATTATACTACCATTCTATTAGAGGAAGCTACTTCATGCATTGAGACTAATTATCTTAAGGATAACATCATATTTAAACTTAAACATTTATTAACTTTTTCTATGACCATCTGTTTATGGGTGATAAGTTAAACTCATTGGTAGTGTTGTTCCACTCATATTCCATAATTATTTTCAAAAATTACCAATGAATTTTAAATCTCTATCACTTAATAGTACCTTAGGAATACCATGAATTCTATGGATTTCCTTCATGAACACTTCTACCAATTGGTTTACAATATATGTACTTTGAATTCCATAAAAATGTACATATTTTGTGAGTTTATCAATGACCACATAAATGGAATCTTTACCTTCAGATTTTGGTAACCATGTAATAAAGGCCATTGAAATCTCTTTCCATATTTGGTTAGGTATATGTAATGGTTGATGTAACCCTCGAGATTTAAATATCTCTCCTTTATTTCTTTAGCAAACCCAACATTGACATACCAATTTTGTAATACCTTTATTCATTCCTTCCCCCAAAAAATATAATTTTTATCCTTTGATATGTTTTAAGGAGACTTGCATATCTTTCCATTGGAGAGTCATGGGACTCCATTCATTTTTTGTTGCCCATTTTTTTTTCTCTTCTAATGAAAATATTTGCTCCAAAAATGTCTTTAGGCTATCATGGTTTATCCTGAATTTAAAGCATATCCCAAAGAGATACCATTGCCATTTTTTTTGCGTGTAAAAATTGCTTCTATTTCTTTTTCCTATGTTGATTTCACAAAATATTGTCCCCTTAATGATTTTCTTTCAAAAGCCACTATTCTCCCTTCTTGTGTCAACACAGCTCCAATTCCTTGTCCTTATGCATCACATTCAAGTGTTGTCGATGCTGGTGTAGAACAAACGATGTCCTTTAAGAGACAAAATGACAAAGTAGCCTAATTATTCCATACAAATGAATTTTTCTTTAAGAGAAATGTGAGGGGGGCTAAAATGCATGCATAATTCTTAATAAATTTCTAATAATATCTTGTAAGTCCCAAAAATCCTCTCAGACTTTTGACGTTCATAGGATCATGACATTTCATAATAGCTTGGATATTTTGAGGGTCCACCATGACCGAAATACTCTACATATTATTTCCCAAAAGCACATTTAGATCCTCTTACATATAATTTATTATTCTCAATAATTTGTAGAACTCTATTCACATGTTTAATGTCCTCTTCCCATGATTTGTTATAGATAATAATGTCACCAAAGAAAACCAACACAAATTTTCTAATATGGAGTTGAAAAATCTTGTTCATAAGCTTTGAAAACTAGAAGGAGCATTAGTCAACACAAAAGGCATCACCAAGAACTCATAGTTCCCTTCATGTGTTCTAAAAAATAAAATGGGAATGTTTCCTTTCCTTAGTTTTATTTGGTGTTATCTTGATTCAAGATCAAGCTTTGTAAAATAAGCCACTCCATGAAACTTATCTAACAGATCAATTTGGGATAGAGAATTTATCCTTAACGGTGATTTTGTTTAGATCTCTATATAAATTAGGACACATCCTCCAAGAATTATAATTTTTTCTCACCATCACTATTGTAACTAAAAAATGATCTCCTTCTATATTAAATAATAGTTGAATCTAGCATGTATTGTACCATTTTCTCAATGTAATATTCCTACTTTAGCAAGAAGCTAAGGGGAATATTAATTTTTTATTTTTACACTTAGTAGATGAAGAAATGAGGGGAGGAGACCCATACTTAACTAAAATCAGCATAAAAACCCTTTCGGTGTGAAAGGGGATCAAGGTAGCAGCTGGATTTTACACTCCCATGTGTCAACAGGGAAAAATTCATGTGGACAAGGTCAAGTTTGACCAAGTCAACAGTGCAGGTATGAGAGGAGGATATCATCCATAGAGACAGCGCAGTGCAAGTGAGAGGAAGATTCCTTGGTGAAGGAAACCCTAATGAGTGGAGCCCAACGAAAGGAGGCTCACACATGTTTAAAAGGAAAGCAAGGCAGCCATAACAAGTTTATGCTTATGATTTGATTTCTGGATTTGGTCTGAGAGACTGTCCTGCTTTCTCCAACTGCTTAGTTGAGATTGTTGTGCTGCTTAACACAAGGATTTCCTGTTTAGGAATCCTTCTCCTTTCTTGAGAGATCTCTTGAAGGAGTTGTACTGATTTGCCTCACATCCAGGCTTGAGGCCAAGCATCCTCCTTCAGCTACAGTGTTATTTCTGCAGTAGAATAATGTTGTGTTGCAGGGTGTTGCAGTGAGGGTTCACAACACCACTTCCGGCACTTGTTTTTCGGAGGAGGAGTCTCTCTTTCTCTTGGGAGATCAGTGAGGAAGCATTCCGGAGCAGATTTGCACATATTAGCACTTGGAAAAAGTACTCCCATCATCCCCAGCACATTACCTTGCAGGAACTATGTCATTTCTTGCATTTTTTTGTGAGAGGGTCAATCCCCTCAAGTTCGAGTTTCTTTCTCAGGGAAAAGGCCAACCTTTCTCCCGGAAAGTTTGTAAGGAGGATTTTCCTTCATAGCATGTATTATTAAGCTGTATAAAGACACAGATTCAGTTATACCATTTCCTTTTCAGATCCAGATCTGCATATCTGACATTTTGCACTTGTACTCTCGTAGAACCCTTGTCGAGTCATTTCTATAATATGTAAAAGAGGCTTGTTCTCCATTTTTATCCATGATCTGATGTAATACACTCCATATTTTTTATTTCCATTATATTTCATCATAAACCCTCATAAAATCACATTTTTTATGCTTCAGTAAATTCTGCATAAGCTAAGTCATGGGGTTTGGGCCTTTTTGAGCCATACCTGGACCGGGAGATCTGTTTAACTTAGTAAAACATATTTTTTTCTGATTCTTTTCTGGGTGTGAGTCCCATATAGCATAAGCTAAAGGACCCAACCGTTATTTTATCATTTTATTACGCTATTTGTTTGGAATAACGTTTTTAGGGCTTAAAATATTGATTTTCCCCAAATTTTGGATCATAAAATGAAGAATAATTGCTGTTGTAACACCAACTGATGATAATGTGTTTCTTGACACATTTCATGAGTGAATATATTGCTGCTACTTCAGAATTGTGTTTACATATTGTTGCAGTCCCATTATTGGGCATTTTCCAGCCATTCTAGGTGTGAGAGGCTTGTTTACCTCACCTAGTTTGCTTGGTTTCTAATTTCCTCTTGGATTTGGGTCTTATATTATCAGCTATAAGTGATCCAAGGGCTAATCTTGTTTTTTGTATCACACATTCTTGAAAAAATATTTTTTCAGGCATGTTTTGCTAGCAATCCCAATTTGGGGATATTACACTCAATCTCCCCCTTTTTTTGGTGAGGATATCTGTTCCGGGGAAAAAAAACCTAGAGGTTTGTTGGGTCAAAACCTCCACAAATCAGGGCATTCTATTCAGAAGGACTCACACACAACCACACTTAAATGCTAAAAACTAGATAACAACGATAGTAGAACTCACCCGTAGTCCTACGTTCGATGTAGATCCCATGGGGTCCAAACCCCCAGCAAACCTTCTTCCTCTTCAACCTGGAAAACAAGAAATAACATGCACGGAAACCTAGTTGTACAGCATATATTTCTCCTAAAAGTTAGTGTAATCCATGTGAAACATTATATAAACAATAATAAATGCTTAATAATCAATCTTTTCACATATGCAAATAGATATTAACACATAAGTTTAGGAACAAGATGGTTCTTCATTATTGCGAACAGCCTGTACAGAAATAAAATGTGGAGAGATCACCTGAATCCTTCCACAATCTTCGAACAGACCGTCGTCTGGATCTGTCCCGCCCTTTCCTCGCTAAGATACTTTCAAGACTTGTGCACTCGAGATGGAATATAAACTGATGAACATCTCCAGGAAACAAGGGTTTCCTGTATAGATCTGGGAAAGTGCAGGAGGCACGGGAAATCAGACTTGAATTAGGGATTCCAACAGAGTATAAAGTCTATAAATTTCTCTCTCCCTTAGGCCATACACATGAGGGGCTTTTATACTCCCTCAAAGTAGTTTCAATCAGTTGGAAACAGTTGGCCACGTGCTGGGGTGGTTGAACTACTGGAGTAACCATCAACCCAGCCCGAAAATAGGAAATTTTTATATATTTTTTAATGATTTTAATGGCATACGCAGAAAAGTACATGTGGACTCGCGTATACACGCGGAAAAGTCTGGGCATAACCGCGTATGGGATTCTTAACACTGTTTTTTATGAATTTTGTTCAAGTCTATGGGAATAGGTTCCTAAGGCCATAGATACAATCATGAATCACATGAAAGTGAAAAATGATGCTATAACAGATGCCCCCTAATATGTGAGGTCAGAAGGGGTACATGATGGCCAAAATGTACTATGCACATAGAAAGAACTTCACAAGGAGAAGGGAGGAATTCACCAGATTTCAGCTTGCCAAAAACCAATGACAGAAAACAGAGAGTCAGCTCATGCTGAGGCGGGCATACCCATGCTCAGTCAAAAATACATCATATCGGAAGTACAGAATAGATCCAAAATGTATACAAGTATAGCTGAACTGAAAGTACACAATGAATCATCTGAGCATGGCCCGGAAGTACAAGTCAGAATCAATGTCTAAGTATCACATATAGAAAGTTGATCAATGATGTTGAAACTGGATGTTTGATCATATAAGTAACTGAATCTCCAAGTACCAAATCATAAAAGGTGGAATAAATGGTACAATCACGCAACTCGGGAGCCAACATATAGGATGCTGTTGTACTGACACTGCAACATATAAGGGTGAACAACATAACTGGTAGAAACTGAATGGACTGTCAAAAGTGAACCGAGAAATGTTGATGCAACCCGAGGTCTTCACCAATCACTATGGCACAATTCTACACAATGGGAATAAATGAGCTGAAGTCGACCATGTGAGAAATCGTTGGATTACCAGTCAATGATGTATACCATTAACCAATGCGAGACAACCCACCAATAATGAAAATGAGTGTCAAGGTGCCCCAGTACAATCTAACAAGTGCGAATGAATGAGTTGAAGTCGAACACTTGAAAGAATCTACCAATCAGGAGGCAATGATGAATCCCCACTGTCGATAGCGAAGAGTCTGCCACTGATGACTGCAAACCCTAAGGTACTGACAAAAAGACTATAGACCTTATTCCCAGAGCAATGAGTCGGAGTCGATGGGAAAAGATCTGCTGGAAGGAAGGCATTAAGGCATCCCACATCAGTCCAGCGCGAGTGTAACCCGCAGGCCAAGATTTGGAAGGAATCGGACGAAGTAGAGTGACGAAACCAAACCGAAGTACGTTTCCGACATGCACAAGATGAAGCTAGCACACGGAAGAAACCCTCTGAACCAACCAATAATGAAAGCTGACACAGAGGTGAGAAATCCACCAATAGGGTCAAATGGAAATCAAGGTACTGCATGAATCCCAAGTGTGATAATGTATGCTGACATCGAACACAGGGGAAACCACTCAGTCAAAGACCCATAATGATGATCAAATGTTGAGCACAAGGTCACCTATCAATGATGGAAATAGGGCCAGGGTGCGGCTCTAGGTTTTCTCTCAGAGCAATGTGTCGTAGTCGATAAGAGACAAACCCACCAGCAAGAAGTCAATGGAGACCTTCTTAAACCAGCATGAGCAGAAGACCAAAACATCTGATGTGATAAAACAAGATATTGAAAAAACCGGGAAGGCCGATTGAATAATGGGTCAAGAGACACTGCACAATGGCCGACTCTGGTTAGACTTCCCTTAAAAAAAAGCACAACTCGTGATGACCATGGCAATAAAAAGTGACACTGTATAAGTCTGTTATGCAGGAGGCAAAACAAACTCTCCATATGATTGGAAGAGATAACCAACCGAGGGAGGACTGACCAGTGAAACAAGGCAAAGGCTGAACCTAGGTCAAAAACTAAAACCATCCCAAATGGAGGAAATATATAAGTGTATATGCTTTGTTCAAGGGCGACAAACTGACACTGTACTGCCATCAAATTACGAAGTTATATCCCGTTCCCGCTCTTTTTGTTATATTTGATTTTTTCGTCTTTTTCATATAATAAGCCTGAAAAAGAATAAAAGAATGTTATGGCACAATGGATAGAACGAGTATCAAAAAACAGATGCACTAGTTCCTGGGATTGGAACGATCATATGCTCAATGCAAGGTGGCGGACACTGGTAAGCGATACTCAGAGGAATGTTCCATCCATGGGTAAAAGGGTGTCAAGTCGCGATAGCCAAGTGCATGCAATGGTTAACTTGTACAGATAGTCAAGGTCAAAAGTTGGCTTAAACATTGAGTCCAAAATGAAGCCGGCTAAAGGCCAGGATAAACAAGTAGCCAATATGCAATGCAGTAATACAACTCAACAACACCAGGGAGCCTCTAGGGTAATAGCTAGAAAAATGATAGTGGAGAAGAAGAAGAATGAAGCTTCAACACATAAGTCATGGCGGGACTAAAGAGGACTCCTGAGCCTACATAAAACGCAGCATGGGAAACAAGTGATAGCGAGGAACTAACTAGGAATCCCATGTAAAGGAAGGCTCTATGACAGTGGATTTCTCAATTTCTATAGTATCATCCGACTAGAAGGGCGGGAGAGAATGGCGGTGCGAAGCAGTGCATTGGTCTGCATTTACCCTAGGTCTCGTTTCGCTGGTTCTTGGGCTGTTGCGGTGGCGGATCACTCTGGTCATGAATCAAAGGTGCCGAATATCATCTGCGGGTTTGTTTTCTGCTTCCAGGCGGTGGAGCGCATTACCTCACCTGAAACATTTGTCCCCCGACAATATCTAGCAGTGGCATGTTTCCTCTTTCGACAGTATTCAGAACAGGGCTTCGGATGGGCACAGATTCGGGGCGGTTGCTGGGCGCATCGGATCCAAGAATCATCTGGTTTGGAGGCCTATCGTGCTCTGCTTGGGGGATCCCGACAACAAATATTTACTGAATCACCAAACCCGCCGTTTGTGACAGAAGGAAAGGGGAGCCACGTTCTCACCTCTGTAAAAGATACTCGGGTAAGCTCTGTATCTTTTCAAATATTCATAAAACCACCTGTTGGAAATAGTTTTATCATATGGTTACAAGACACAGATTCCATATTATTTATGAAGAACAAAATCCAGTCTGTTGTTGGTTACCCATCTCACCTTCAGTCTTTGATATTTGGGGGAAAAGCATTAGCAGATTCCAGCTCTCTTAAGGACTATTCTATTGCTTCTGGTTCCTCTGTTTTCCTTAACTTACGACTGAGGGGAGGAAATTTTGGACAGAACAGAGCTTATGGAACCACTCCGGGTGCTAGTGCGTCCAACACTTTCCACTCCAAAGGAACCTCCTACAGAAATGTCCTTCAAGGGGAAAAAAACAAAGCTGCTACAGCCACTGTGGCCCAGGCAGAAAAATCTCCTAAGCCATACATTGTGGAACAACAAAACTGTGTGCCTGAAATAAATATTGACATTCCAGACATAGATGTTCATAGAACCGGTTTTGAATCTCAAGCTATAATATGCAGATTTAACTGCTTCTGACCCAAACCTGTGGAGTTATTCCAATGGATTTTTTCCAACTGGACCATGGATTGTGAAATCCACCTGTGCTCAAAAGGTTTTTTCATTGTAAATTTTTCATCATCTGATGACAGAGATATGATTATTAAGGAGGGGCCATGGTTCTGGGGATCTACAGGACTCTTCATCACACCATGGTTCCCGGATTTTGATGCAAATACTATGGAGGTGACCAGAATGTCGGTTTGGGTCCGGCTGCACAACCTTCCACTTCACTTCTGGCAGGATAGTGTGCTTGGAGGCATTGGGAACATCCTTGGCAGATACATCAAAATTGATATACAACGAATGGAGGAGCGCATCTACACTTTCGCACGAATTTGTGTGGAAGTGGATTTAAGCAAAGGTCTACCGGAATGCACTATGCTGAATCATAAACAACAGAGGTGGACACAACACTTAGACTATGAGAACACAGCTTTTAGATGCAAAATCTGCAGGAACACGGGACATCTACAAAACACTTGCCCGGCAGCTACAAAAGAAAACAGGAGAAAGAATAAAACTGGAAAAGCTGCCAAAGGATGGAAATTTCAATCCGAAGAGCCTGAACAGCAAGTAGAAGAGGAAGAACCCATCCCACAAGATAGTAAATAGACAGATACTGCTTTGGGAGCACAAGAACAGGAAATGCAAGAACCCATAGATGCCACTACCCTGACACAGCCAGATATGGTTCCTGGGGCACCGGACAATGGGGGAAACAAAAGACTACATACCTCCGACACATCGGACTCTGACAAGGACATTGGAACACATGCGGAAGATAACCAGCTCGTCCTTGTATCGACCACGCCAACACAAGGTGCTTGGCGGAAGGTTGAAAAGAAAAAAGGGAGGAAAGCCTAATTTTTTCCCTCATTGTAATTATATCTGTGGCATACTTGTCTGTCTTGATTGACACTACCAGCACATGTAACATGTAATTTTGTTTATCTTAATAAAATTACGAATTTTTCCTTTGTGAAAAAAAAAAGGAATGCTCTACCACCAAGTCATGATTAAATAATCGGCAAGTGAAATGGGTGTAATACTCATGACCTGATGGGATCGACCCTATGGCAAGTGATCAGAATGGAGGCTAGTATGCAAAATGCAACGGAAAGTGGATTCCCTAACCTATATGCCAGTGAAGATCATATACCTGCCATGACGGGTCAGCATTCATGCATCAAAAACTGGGAAAAATCTTAGATTCGTCAAAATGTACCTGAAAATATACCAATCTGGGCACTTCCAAGCATCCGGGTTATGCAGCTTAAGATAGATTGAAAAAATAAGCATAACAAATTTTTGCAAAAAAAATTCAATTTTGGGCATAAATACACAAGTTACCTCATATTTGGTTCATTGTTACATTGCTGATTTGGGAAAAAGTGCTATGGAGAAAAGGCCTCTTTCATCAAAATAAGAGCAATCGACCGTCAAACTTCACCGAATAGGTAAGCTCTTAATTCATCCTTGTTATTCATTTTGTCCGTTCATAAGTTAAAAATTAGGAATTTTCACCATAGAACCATTTGTTTAAAATCACGAGTTTGCGCATACGCGGGTTTATAATGACCAAGTCACGTATATACGCGACTGTGCACAAAGAAAGTCGCGTATGCGCAACCCAAAATGAAAAAATGCGTAGCTAATGAACGAATTATTGAATTTTTTGCAGGATGACTATATCTTGGAGAGAGCGTGAACATAGTGCCATTGACAATGAAGTCATGCAGGACCAAGCATCACTCAATATTCTTCGAAATTGCGGATTTATCAAGTTTTTCAAAATGCCAAATATGAAGAGTAATGTTCGGTTGCTCGAAATTCTTGTGAACTATTGGGAACCGGGAGAAGACTGCTTCATAATAGATCAAATGCCCATACGCATCGAGGTGGAAGATATCTATTTTATTACTGGACTCTCCCGGAGGGGGGAGCCAGTAGACTTGCATGGTAAGCCTTTGGGAGGGCTAACCGTGGAAGATTACGTCCATGTCTACTGCGTAGAGGGTTCCAAGAAAGTTGGAACTCAAATTGCGATCAAAGATCTAAGAGACTTGCACATGAAAATCCTCCTTTTTACCATTGGTAGGGTAGCGAGATCTGCCTCTCTACACCAGGCATCCAGGACTCAAATGAGTATAGCAGTGGAATGCTTAACTCATTTATATGATTGGTGCACAACTCTACTGATGAACATGAAGCAACAATTGACTTCTATCCGAAAAGTAAAGACAAAACATTTTGGATATGGTACAATCTTGATGACATTCTTCTTCGAGAAGATTCCTGGGCTGAGACCCAAAGTGATCTCTTCTATCAGCAGCCCGAGAGACCCAAGAATTTCCCGATGGGCTGACTTGATGAAGAGATTGGGGGGAAGTGAAGTTCCCCGAACCACTTGGGATGATGAGTTCTTCCTTTGGTGGGGAGAACAAATCATCGTTGTGGAAGACTATCCCTATGCCGGGATGGATTTTCGAGGTGATCCAGACCTTGTCCTTCCACTAGGCGCGACATGGGGCACAGTCGGTAAGTTTGCAATTTTTTGACTTATATAATTTTTTTGAATTTTTTCAATATGTATGAAAAAATGTGGAAAAAAAACATGTTTTTTATTGGATTCAAGATGACTTACAATTTTATAATGATCATGATACAGATATTGGACCAGTTCGACCTGAGGGTTACCCACGACATAAGTGTCGTAGAAGCAAGGCAGATACAGTAGATCCAGACAGGACCCTCCAGGCTGTACAGAGGAACTTGGAGGGGTTAACCCGCCAAGTACCTATGGCTGCAATGGAATATCTGCCTGAAGCCATCCAGAGACGGGTGGTAGGAGTACCCCGTGACTGGGTACGGTTATTCCGCCGAGTTGCCACCACGATCGTGTTCTATAGGAACACAACTTCTAGGTAGGGACCACAGGATTAGATAGATATGATATATCAGATGACTATATATTTTTTGAGACTGAACATGATCGGGCATAAGCCCAATTTTTTGTATGACTTATGAATCCAAATTTTGTATAGTTTTTTGAACATTCTGATGATATATATACAACGATGTTTGATTTGATGTGACAGATGTATAAAATTGTATGATGTTTTTTATGATTAAATTTTATTGTATGGAATGATTAATATGCCAATCAATTGCTTGATTAGCTAATGAGTCTGCCATCCAATTGTCAGCTCGAGGAATATGAATGAAAGTTAAAAATTGAAATGATCTTTGTAACAATCGTACCCTTAAGAACAACTGGAGTAAAAATGGATCTCGAACCCGATAAGTATTGTTCAACTGCGACACCACCAGCTGAGAGTCCAAGAAAACTACCAATGAATCAACACCCAAAGATATTGCCTCCGAGAGTAGATAAACAAGTGCAGTGTATTCTGTTATATTATTGGAAGCAGGACCAATGCAGACTCCTCTTGATACTAACAGCTGACCGGATGGATGATGAAGCACCCAAGCCGCGGAAGCCAAGTTCCGGGTGTGTCTACTAGCACCATCGGCGAAACCAAAATGACTTATGAAATCCGACACAACCTGCCAAAGCAGATAAAAAACATCACCATCCCATCAAAGATCGAAAAACCAGATATGTACAAAGTAAAACTACTATATACAAAAGCAAAATGTCAGGCCGAATCCTAGGCATAATACTTTTTCAAATAGAGCCCATTTCTGGGCTCCGGCAACTCGTTCCCTTCAAAATCAACCAAGGTATATGCTCCTTTCTTAAGGAATTTTTTAACGATAAAGGGGCCATACCACATAGACTTCAACTTTCTTGCCCCCAGGGCATCTTTCTCTTGGGCATAGACCAAAACAAGGTCGCCTTCCGAGAAAACCCTGGGTTTGACCGCTTTATCGTACTGAACTTTAACTCGGTTTTTATGTGCTTCATTCATCGTGGCGGCATCCCGACGCTACTCATCAAGATGTTCCAGATGAAGGAGGCGTTCTTCAAGACTAGAAGTTTCAGGAAGAAGTTCAACAGCTAACTTAAGAGAAGGAATCTCACATTCAATGGGAAATACAGATTCCAACCCGTAAACTAGCTGAAACGGAGTAAAGCCAGTTGCAGTTTTCACTGACGTCCTGTATGCCCAAAGTGCAATATATAGCATAATATGCCAGTTGGATTGAGCTTTATCAATTGTCCTTTGAAGAATTGTCTTCAAGGACTTATTCACGGCTTCCACTTGCCCATTGGCTTGAGGATAATACGGAGATGAATGCTCCTGCCGGAAACCTAATTTTAGAGCCAACTCAGCCATCATGTTATTCTGAAAATGACTGCCATGATCAATGACAATCTCTCTAGGAATACCAAAATGAGCAATAACCTGGTTGAAAATAAAAAGAGTTGCAGTCTCACCATCATTCCCAAAAGTAGGCATAGCCTCGACCCACTTCGTAAAGTAGTCTACTGCTACAATAATATACTTGTGAACTTTAGCCGAAGGCGGGTTACAAGTAGTATAATCAATACCCCACTTTGTAAAGGGACCGACAGTAATGACTGGAAAAAGCGGAGCTGGATGAGCGTGCATTTTTCGAGTATAAACTTGACATGGATGACACTTTTTGACCGACTCCATACAATCTTTGAAAATCGAAGGCCAAAATTACCCTACACGTGAGATCTTTTGGGCTGTAGCAAGCCCAGATAAATGACCACCACAAGCTCCACTGTGGAAATCATTCAGCACAGCCTCAGCTTCTTCGAGAGTTAAGCAACGTCTCAGGATTGAATCAACCCCTTGATGGTATAAAGCATCACCAATAATCAAGTAATTCTTATCCAAGTGACGCAACTTACGGCGCTCATATTTCGAAAAAGTAGAGGGAAACTTCGCAGTCTGAAGATACATAATGATATCTCCATACCAAGGATCCTGTGGAGAGATAAGAAACAAATGTTCATCCGGGAAGGATTCATCATAGACTATCTCTTCCCCACAGGGAAACTCGGAGATCAATTCCGCGAAAACCAATGATTTCTTGGACTTGGCAGACATAAACTCAAGATTAAATTCCTGCAAAATCACAATCCATCTATTATATTTTCCCCCAATCACTCGCCTACTAAGAACAAACTGAAATGGATTGGCTGCTGCCAAAACATAGGTTTTTCGTAGAATAATGTAATGCCGGAGTCGCTGCACAGCATGAACAGCTGCTAAAGCTAAATTTTCTATCGGAGTATACCGGAGCTCAGGACCTACCGATCCTCGACTAAGATAGTATATAACATGCTCTGCAAGAGCATCATCCTCCTGAACCAGAACCATACCAATGGTAGAGTCTGCTGCTGCAAGATACAAAAGGAAATCCCTGCTATAATCAGGTGGACTCAATAAAGGAGCAGAGGTCAATGCTTTTTTCAAAGCATCGAATGAGCGTTGAGCGAAGTCATCCCAAAAAAATGGAACTCCCTTCTTCAACAATCTCATAAATCCCTTGGTAACTTCAGCATAATTTACGATAAATCTCCGAAGAAAATTAGCCTTTCCTTGTAGACTTTGAAGTTGACGAATAGAGGACGAGGGAGGCAACCGAAGTATTGCCTCAACCTTGAAGGGATCTACCCTAATCCCTTCCCTAGACACAATGAATCCCAATAACCGACCGGATGTAACCGCGAAAACGCACTTTTTCGGATTCAACCTGATCTTGTAGAAACGACATCGTTCAAATATTTGATAGAGGTGAGCAGGATGATCCATTATCTTTCGGGAATGAGCAGCTAAATCATCCAAATATGCCTCGATAATCTGTTTGATGTCGTGGAAGGCGTATGACATGGCCCGCTGAAACGTAGCCCCAGCATTTTTAAGACCAAAAGGCATCTTCTTGTAAGCAAACGTACCCCAGGGACAAATAAAGGCAGTCTTATGCTGATCTTCAGGACGGATAGTAATCTGATTATATCTGGAGAAACTGTCCATGAAGGAGAAAATATCATTACCAGCACACTCATCAATGATCTAATCTATAAATGGTGTGGGGTAATTATCTTTCGGACATGCTTTATTAAGGTCTCTGAAATCAATGCAAACTCGAATTGCTCC
Organism: Pinus albicaulis; assembly: GCA_034641835.2. NCBI lineage: Eukaryota > Viridiplantae > Streptophyta > Pinopsida > Pinales > Pinaceae > Pinus > Pinus albicaulis. Next base: position 3,617,180 of record CM076574.1, on the reverse strand, counting down.
TTGTTTTTTATCTACGGGAACAGGGTTTGAAACCCATTTAGTCAAAGGAACAGGGAAAATGAATCCCGCCTTAAGCAGCTTCTCCACCTCAGCTTTGATAGCTTTTTCCTTCCTAGGATTGACCGAACAAAGTTTTTGCCTCACAGGCTTAGCGTTTTCTTAAGTCTTGATCTCATGCTGGACAATAGATGGATCTATACCAGGCATTTCCTCATAAGACCAAGCGAATACATCCCTATACTCTTTAAAGAGATCGGTGTAAATCTGAATCTCTTCAGGGGAACATTCAACTCCGATTAAGACATTCTCGATAATATTGGGATCCCTGGAAATGTTCACCGGGATAGTTGGAGAAATCACAGCCATGTTCCCTTCAGCATATACCTGTGTTGGTGCTAAAAGGTTCAGGACTGGGCGAACAGGACCAGGAGACTGAGGACTTGGAAAACTTGTTTCAACTTCGCTCAAATCAGGTAAAAAATAAGACCGATGATGCAAATCATCCCACGGTCTATCTATACCAGTCATAGCTTCCAGGATGGCCTCTTCAGATGGAAGAGTGGTATCAAGGCAATCCTGGGCAGAAGAAGAACTAAGTGTCCAAGTCGAAGCCACATCTCCATCCAACTCTTGCGGGTGAAAGAGGAGCTGGAATGGATTCTGTAGAGTCAACAACAGACTGATAGGCAATCTCCGCTACAGAAATTGGAAATGCCATTCCACCCACTTTACCTTCCGCTAATGTGGCAGTAGGGGAAGGTAAGGTCCAAGGGTCCGAAAAATAATGAGTTCTGAAGAACTCTCTTCGAAGAGGAGCCCTGGAGGATGAAATTGCATTTATATGAACAGTAGGAGGAGGAATATCGAAAGTACCCATCAAGGAAGAATACATTACAACCCCTAAATTCTCAACAGGCGCCTTGGTATTATCCAACTTTGGAATAGTTGAGTCAGTAGATGCATTCGGGTCTACAGGAGGACAGTCCAGTTGATCCACTGTAACAATCCTCCCTTCGTGAGGGAAACAAATAATCCGAAACAATGAAGATGCAATGGCATCCATCTCATAAATCCAGTTTCTCCCCAACAGAAGGTTGTAGTCCAAGCTTGCATCAACTATCTCAACCTCTATATTTATAGTTTTGCCCCCAACACAGATGGGCAAAGCTGGGACAATACCATGCGGTCTGTGAGAATGACTATCAAACGCAGTCAGAAGAGTAGCAGATGGAACAGCTGCGGGAGATCCAATTCCCTTCCAGCATGTGAGAGACATCACACATGTGGAAGCACCCTCATCAACGACCGTCCGAAAAATATTGCATTTCTGGTACGATGATTTAATATGAAAATCCATATGATGGGGGAGTCTCTTTTTAAAATTAGTCATATCGAAAGTAATCATAAGAGAATTCTTTGGATCGATAGCCCCAAGAGCAGTGAGCAGAGCACTGCGCTGAGCCGGACAAGAATGGAGCACCTCAAGAGCCGACATGGCACAAGGACTCTGCGCTAGATCTTCCACAATAGAGTAGTTCTGGGCAGCCCTAGCATTTGGATTAATCATCGTACGCTTAGTAGATGCTTTGGGCATCCGAGGTATAGGCTCAACAGTAGGCCTCGTAATATGAAGCGGCTCAGTAGCATCAGGAGCACCCTTAGCTTTCGAAGACTCTTCTTCGCCATAATCACGGGATCTCGTGGCGACATCCACGTGAGCACTCATCATGTATATGTTTGACGAAATTTCCCCTTCCTGGGTGCCCCCAGAGGAAGCCCCAGTATTTTGATTCGCGCCAACAACTAGCTGTTGCCCTTGGGGAAAAGGGTTTGTCAACACAGCCTGGGAACTGGAAGAACCCTGCTAGGCTAACAAGCGCTGCGCATCTTGAATTTTAGGGCAAAGGTGTGTAAGATGGTCTCCAGCACACAACTTGCATGTAAACTTCACTTTCTTTTTATCCTTTGGACCCTCACCAACATGCTCGTTGATTTTATTCGCATTACCCTTTCCATTCTTTCCCTTTTTCTTATTATTTCGTCCCTTCTTCTTCCCTTCGGATTGTTGATTTCCTTTGGGATCGGAAGTTTGGACGGAATTTACCGACAAAGATTGGGAAGGTGATGACTCAGCAGGCACAGCCTGACCAAAAGGAGCAGATTGTATAGACAACTGTTGCAATTGAGTAAGCAAGTTAGCTGCACCACTATTGATCGACCCAATAAGTCCATCACCATGAGGACCAGGCTTAGTCTTGGATAAATCTAATTTGGAGCGAGGATCATTGGGCAAATATTTATGAAGGACCCCAGACTGAGAATATATCAGTTCCAGCTGCTGGGCCCTAAAAATAGCTTGTTCCTCAGAAAATACCCCAGAAAGGGATACATCTTTAGAAATATCTGACTGCAGAGATTTCAAAAACCATTCCAAAAGGAATTCTCCTGGAATATGAGCTTTAATAAGCCTCTTCCTTCTCCGCCATTCCTGAATATGGTCAGAAATGTGGGTTGCGTCGTCCTGCTTAAAATTAGCTAGGAGTTCAGTCCCGGCGTCATAACGGACGGGCAACTGGAAATGATTTAGAAATGTAATAGCCAGATCTCCAAATGTAGAAAAATTTCCCCCAGTTAACTCAATATACCACTTGGCAGCGTTTCCAGTTAAGGTGCGTTGAAACAATCTCAACCTAATCGAATCATCGATCAGGGAGTTAGAAGAGCACCATAAATGGAAGGTGGTGATATGGTCGGCTGGGTCCTCTCCATTCTTGCCTTCAAACTTTGGAATGTTTGAAGGTAGTTTGGTCGGGACCGAAGGCCACCCCGGACTATACCGGATCGGATCATTCATCAATTTCGACAGATCTGGAAAGTTTAACGTTGCCAGAAAAGGTAAACAAGGCGGAGCCTGAGGATTCCATCCTTGATGGGATGAATTCCCTACATTCTGAAAAGAATACCCTGGATTTGATAAGGCACCAGGTTGCCAGAAAGAACTCGTAGAAAAAGGAGAAGAACCTCCTCCCAACGCAGAGTTACCAAAGACCAGACCAGTTCCCCCACCTGAAGTATTGAATGAAGAGGAAAGCCCCTGATAGGGGTTCCAGGCATTAGAAAGAGGGGAAAAAGTCTGATAAGCACTCGACGAAGGGAAAGAAGCATTCCCTTGGTGACCAGCGTAAAACTGATTCCCTGCCCCCACTGTAGTGAATACAGGGTTCCAACCTATAAAAGTAGTCGAATTCTGACCTCCAGACCAAGGGTTGAAATTCTGAGTCTGAGAAGTAAATGGAAAGGACCCTAAAGAAGGATTCGAACTAGGAATATGCCCAGTTCCGAAGGGGAACCCTTGAAAAGAAGTTGATCCACTAGCCATGGAAGACATGGGTGTAGATGCAGCTGCCGCAGCAGAAAAGGAAAAAGAAGGAATCCCACTAGTGGGCATTCCAAAACAAAAGGGACCAGATTGAGAAGCATGTGCTTGGGTGAAACCAGAGCCAAACACAGCAGTACTAGAAGCAATCGAAGATATAGCAATAGTGCCTCCTCCTTCTACAGAAGCAGGAGTCTGAATGCCTGCAGCACTCACAGCTGAAGCCACGTTCCCAGTCGTGGCCATCGAAAGGTATGAATAATATGGAGGATCTTCTGGTCTCTCTGACTCAGGTCCGATGTATTCAACAACGAATGGATAATCAGGAGGAAGATGAGATGGAAGTGACTTAGAGGGTTGAGATACTTCCTCTACTTGTACTTCTTCTTCCTGCGGAAATAAGACTCTCGCGGTGAGCGGAGCGCTCCTCTCGGAACCAACACCAGAACCAGCTACGAAACCTTCAATCCCTTGTGGAGGATCTCTCTCCACTGCGTCAGATGCCACAGGGTGATACTCACCTGCTAAATTACTCCTACGCCTTCTTGGAGAAGGCTCTGGACTCTCGGGAGATAACCCCCGGATTCTCCTCGATCGACGAGGCGCTTGATCAGCCACTTTAACAAATTTTAATTAGACTCAAAAAGTATAAAGCTAGGCAAGCTAGGAGCAAAGAGCACTCACTACAAAAAATCCCTGAGATACAATCAAGCAAACAGCCTTCAGGTATTTCCGCTCTGAGTGATTAGGACCGGACACCAAAATACAAGAAAGCGAAGTATAGGACCTCCCGAAAGTAGTCTGGGATAATTACAGCCCAGGCCTACTAGCGAAGGTAACAGAAACAGTTACGCCGACCTCCTAACAACAGCCTTTGTCGGCACAAGTACCCAAGCTTCACAAGGGCACCCCCCGGAAGTACTGCTGAAAGTGATACGACGTCTGCCTCAGGTACCACGGGTATTCCCCCCCGCAATCACCTAAGTGGAACCTAGGAATGGCAACTATGGGCACCAATCCATGTCAGAAGCCGGGCGGAACAATCTTGAGGCAAGATCCATCAAATCATAGAGGGGGTATCTCTCTTCTCGGCCTTCACTTCCCCTCGCGCTTGACTCTCTAGAGGAGAGCTTTCTCGGTCCACCTAACGGAGTTGGATTTCGCTCAATTAATAAACTTCTATGTTGTTGTTTGAGCGGCCTTGGAGAGTTAACTCTCCACTCACCTAATCCAAGGCCCTACAACCTAGCTAGTTGGTGTATGACACTTAATAAAAAACTTGCTAGTTGCTTTTAAATTATAGCGCTTATTTTAATCGGCTGTTATATTAATTCAAAGGGATACGGAAATGAAACTCATGGTGTTTTGTGACGCAGAAAAGAAATTAATGAAAACCAAACTACATGCAAATGCAGTAATTGCCTTTCTATGAAAAGAAATTTCTACACGGGTTCTACGAGGCTAAAAAAAATTATTTTTCTTTTCAGATAACAAACTTCACACTCGCAAAAACTATGAAAAAAACTATAAATGCTTAAGTGCACCTAATGCAAATAACTAAGAGCATGCAAATTCTAAGATGCAAAATCTACTAAAGCAGAGAGAAATTTCCCAAAGATCCTTCAGTTTTATCTCTTTTTGATTGTCCACAAAACTAGTTCCCAGAAGTAGAAACTCTCAATATGAAGACATCAAAATATGCTTGAAAACAAGAGGAAGAAACCAATGACAATTCCTTTCCAAAATCAAGTCAAAAACCAAAGGCAAGAAATTTCAACAAAGCTTCAAAAGATGTAACGAAACGAAAACAAAAATGCAAAACAAAAGCAAATGACAAAACAAAATGTTTTTTGAGCTTTTGAATTTTATAAAAAGAAGAGCTCGAAGAGACCAAGAAGACTATCAAATCCCAAGCCAAACAACTCTGTATTTCAAGCAAAAACTTCAAAAACGCTCCAAATCTTATAAGGCTACTTAGTAGCAAGATTTATATGAGCAAAAGAAGACAAGAAACTCAGTAACTTAGCCCAGAACAATAGTACAACCTTACGGCAAGCAAAATTTTCAAAGAACCAAGAAAGACTCTTCAAAAAAATTGCAACAAGACCTAGTCAAATGAACTCAAGAAAACTAACCAAAAGCAGGCAAAAATCCAAGTGCAAAGCAAAACATAAAATGAGGAAAGAGTACATGAGCAAAAGCTCTCTGTCTTAATAAAGCAGAACAACTAAGAATCCCCAGAAAGAGATCTTGGTACTCGAGCAGAGGAAAGTAAACACTAGGCATCATACATGGATAAAGCTGGTCTTCTTTGACAAGAGAAAAAACCACCGTGACTACTTTCAGCAATCCGGAGGATATAAAGACCTTTGCGGAACGGTCTCCACGAGCCGGACAAGACTAAAAAGTCAAGAAATCAAAAATTTCCAAAAATCTACCGAGGAGCATACGCTACTTGACAATTTTGAAACAAGCGTGCACTCTGCTTATTTGTGTCAAAGGAAACTGCGTATCTGCGCGACAACACCGAAAAGCTGCGTGTGTACGTACGTATAGACAAACTCGCATACGAAAAGGTAAATAATGAAAAATAAAAAAGATCAAGCCTGGATAAAGAACCAGGTCTTCAGTCTGACTGGGAAAAAGTTAACTGGACTGGAAATAATAGTTAAAACTGTTGGAAACCTTTCAAACAGCTGAAACCACCCAACAGGGGAATCACAAAAATGCGATCCCCAGCGGAGTCGCCAGTTCTGTTTCGGGGAAAAACACCCTAGAGGTTTGTTGGGTCAAAACCTCCACAGATCAGGGCATGCTATTCAGAAGGACTCACACGCAACCACACTTAAATGCTAAAAACTAGATAACAACGATAGTAGAACTCACCCGTAGTCCTACGTTCGATGTAGATCCCGCGGGGTCCAAACCCCCAGCAACCCTTCTTCCTCTTCAACCTGGAAAACAAGAAAGAACATGCACGGAAACCTAGTTGTACAACATATATTTCTCCTAAAAGTTAGTGTAATCCATGTGAAACATTATATAAACAATAATAAATGCTTAATAATCAATCTTTTCACATATGCAAATAGATATTAACACATAAGTTCAGGAACAAGATGGTTCTTCATTATTGCGAACAGCATGTACAGAAATAAAATGTGGAGAGATCACCTGAATCCTTCCACGATCTTCGAACAGACCGTCGTCCGGATCCATCCCGCCTTTGCCTCGCTAAGATACTTTCAAGACTTGTGCACTCGAGATGGCATATAAACTGATGAACATCTCCAGGAAACAAGGGTTTCCTGTATAGATCTGGGAAAGTTCAGGAGGCACGGGAAATCAGACTTGAATTAGGGATTCCAACAGAGTATAAAGTCTATAAATTTCTCTCTCCCTTAGGCCATACACATGAGGGGCTTTTATACTCCCTCAAAGTAGTTTCAATCAGTTGGAAACAGTTGGCCACGTGCTAGGGTGGTTGAACTACTGGAGTAACCATCAACCCAGCCCGAAAATAGGGAATTTTTATATATATTTTTAATGGTTTTAATGGCATACACGGAAAAGTACATGTGGACTCGCGTATACACGCGGAAAAGTCTGGGCATACCTGCGTATGGGATTTTTAACATTGTTTTTTATGAATTTTGTTCAAGTCTGTGGGAATGGGTGCCCAAGGCCATAGAGACAATCATGAATCACATGAGGGTGAAAAATGATGCTATAACAATATCTATAATAAATTTTATTACGAGGAGTTCTTCCAAGTATTAATTCAATTCAATTTTTATGATCTCTAGGTGGAGGTAGACCTTTTATATTTTTTTGGAAGACCTTATTGTGCTTTTCCAAGGTGCATTTTAATTATTCATGCTTAACTTCCATGGATACAATTTAACCACAATACCATTTCTACCCTTTTTAAGAGCTCTTCCATTATATGAGAGCTAATGAGTTGAAAAGGTCTAGATTTTAACCCTTTTAGCTCATATTGAATTCCTTCCAATAAAATTTCACGAATAATTCATTATAGTTTGTATAAATTGTACCCAATGTTTCTAATCATTGAAACCTTGGAGAAATATCTACACCTCCAATTGGAATGGTATAAAATGGTATTTCCAAATTAGATTATCCCTTAATCAATTTAATGTGGTGGCATTTTTCCCCACAATCAATACTACGTCCATTGGAAACTAAAACTTAAAAAAAAAATCATTGGGTATACAAAATAATCAAGGCACTCTAGTAATGTTATATCAATGAAGTTATGAGTACTACCAAAGTGTTCATAGTGTTGGCCCTGCCAACATTCAGGTGATCTCCCCGATATGAAGCCCCAATTAGACCTCACACCATTTGGTGTAGGATTCTCGTCTGGAACAAAGGCCTGACTGCCTTATTCTTAAAGATATGCCTTGGCTCTTACTATCAGCAAGAGAGAGAGTGATGCCAATGTACTTTCACAAAGCAAGGGGGGTGTGCCTAGTGAGTGTATGATTACAAGTATGTCAAGGCTCCTCTACCGCAATGGGGGGGAAAGGAGAAAAGTGAGCCTCTAAGAGAGAGGTAATAGTACCATTCTAGAAGAGACACATGGAACCGAAGGATTTCATCTAATACCCACTGGAATAGTCCACAATGGATGCAACGGTCATTACACATAACAACTTGAGAAAGATCTATCTAATATCAAGAGAAATAGTCCACAAGGATGTGACAACAATTACAAACACAATAATATGAGAAAGGTTTTTTCTAATATCCTGCGGAATAGTCCACAACAATGTGACAATAGTTACAACTGTTAAAACACATTCTCAACAAGATGAGCACTAAAATAACCGAAATAGTTCAACTATATTAGTAAATGTGAAAAGAAGACGTGAAGTACAAACATCCTCAAAATAGTCTTACAAACATTCATAAGTCATGTGTCAAAAACATGATGGCCTCGAAAGGCTTCTGTTATTAAGTAAAAGTTTTGAGATACATATATACAATGAACATAACTATCTCCAATAGTGGAACGTTGGAGCCACTCCTTGCTCCACAAAAGAACCAAATATTATCTTTATTGCTTTGCTGGTGGAGCCAAGGTGAAAAGTCCTTTGCTCATACAATGAGGGAGTATATATAACCCACGGTGACTCTTTGAATTACCTCATGACTCTTCAACTTACATGACTCTTTACATACATGTGTGTCCTTTGGAATTCCACTTTAAAATACATTTGATTACAATGGACATGATACACAACAATGACGTCGAAACATGACCACTCATGACATGACATGACATGACACTGCTAACATGGACTACTTGATGACATGGAAATTTCAATCCATAGTTGTTGCCGAGAGTTTAGTGTCTTTGTGAAAGAGCTCTCCTTCACTCCTCTACATGCCTTGATGATATGGAGTCTTCAATGACCTCAAGTCTTGGAAAGTGGTCGCAAACTTGTGTCCTTTATCTTTCTCTTGATCAATCATCTTGTAATTTTAGGTGCAAGAGTGTCTTTGAGCATTCTTTCTTCCTTCCTTTCCTCCTTTATCACCTCGCCATGACTTGATAGAGAACTTGTTCCTGCAATTCACTCATGACAGGATGACATCAATCCAAAAATCCCTAGCCTAAGATGATGCATTATGATCCATGAACTGAGCCCATGACAGGTGAAAGGTTGGGTAAGGAGGCTTAGTGACTGCATAGATGCACAGTTCAAGTAGAAAGGGGGCAGCCTTGAGCCTTGAGACTACGCATTGTGCAATTCAGGCTGGGTTGAAGGACATGAATGCACATTTTCTGGAGTCAGTGGGGACAGGCAGCAGGGATGAGAGATGGGAAAACCATGTGTGTAGTTCAGGAGGTTAAAGAGGCCTAGGTCACTTTCAGTGCACATTTCTAAGCCTCAGGGAATGAGATTGTGTCTTGGAGTTGTGAAGTGCACAGTTCAAGCCGAGATGAAGGCCTCAACTGTGCAATTATGTAGGTCAAGGTCGAGTGTTGGTCACCAAAACTACGCAATGGGGCAATCCCTATGAAGCTAGTATTGTGCACTTTGCAGTGTCAAGCAGCAAGGTCACATCCAGAGGACCGAGACTGCACAATGTGCAGCTTGGGGGAGGCCCAGAGAGGCTAAATTGCTTGGTCAGGAAGTTTTCCAAAAAATGACTTAGTGTGGGACAAGTGATATTGATGTGAACATTGATGGACTTTGATTTTGATCACACACTCAGAATACTTGACGACTCAAACAACACGGATCATCTAAGACATATAGATAAGGAATTATCCTTTGTGTGACATTTTTATGACCAGTTACAACAAGTGTGACACCAAAGATACACTTTACGATGACTGTGATGACACTTGTGTGACAGTGCTCAGAACTTTGGAAATGAGTGTGATGGATGCTTACATGGTTACAAAAACTCATTTACACAAATATGACCTCTTGAAATTACTAGAACAAGCTTATACAACTACAGTAACCAACATGCCAAAAGGTGACACTTTTCCAATCTCGCGAAATGGACCACAACACTTTTAGAAAATCTATCAAATGAACTACAAGGTTCATGACAACCATAAACAAGACCAAGGAAGGCTTTGAAATTAAGTATAGGCCAAAATTTCAAAGGGGTTGTAGCAGCTACAATAATTGGAAACACAGTGGTAGGATTACAGCTTCTCTATTTCGGTTAACCTCTTTTGTGTAGGGCCCTGGTTCTTCAGTGAGTATTGATTCATAGTGTAGATCGCTTTGGTTTCCCCACTTACCACATGAATAGACCAAGTCCCCATCATGCCACTTCGGTTTAATGCAAAAAATATTCAGCCTTATCTAAAATTTTCAAACATGGGAGGGTAATGAATCTCGCAAGTTTAATATTTTTTTAGAGTAAAATTTTTCATCTCTGGTGTTGCTCTATTGCCAGCAGGCCTAGACAGTACACCAGTGGAGTAAATTCAGGAACGCAAACATTGATCTACTTCTAGTGAGCTGAAACAGTACCCTGGCGTAGTTGCGTGCTTTACTTCTATGTGCAGGAAGCCTTTCTTTTCTTTCATCTTTATTTTTTATTTTATTTTGAAAAGAGGACTATGCATTGGCACTTATTTATTTTGGGCAGAAGAGGGATCTCGACTTATAGAGAGCAAGAGAGTTTTTTCCTTTAGAGAATTATATAGGTTCCTATGATTTAGTTTTGATCATTTATATTTTTCCATTATCCCCCTTTAAACTGATTAGATAAGCATGAAAACACCCAAAAAAAAGAACCGAATATGGGCACAAGGTTTCCCGGATAGATACGATTTCATGGTTTATCCAAAACTCTTTGTACAGGAGGATCGTATTTTCCATCAGAACTTCATCAGCCAAAATACATAACCAATACAAGGAAGGAGGACCAGAGGCTAACCAAATGTTGAAGTGTCACAAGGCTCCTTAGACTTCAACCACACACACAATCTCATAAACCAACACAAGGACATCACTTTATTCACAAGATGGATGAAAACATGAAAGAAAGGAATAAATAATGAAAACAAGTAAACTGACGAAAATAGACTATGTACATGGTGCACGGCACATCCCCATAATTTCATTGAAAGTAAATTTTAAGGTCCTGACCATTGACAAAAAGGGAGTCAGTCTTCCCATTAAGTGATTAAAGATAGGTGTGTTGGACAAGCTTCTCGTGCACAATGAATGGTTCAATCCACAGGGATGGAAACTTAGTTTTTTTGGATTTGTCCTCATGGGGTTTATACCACTTCAAGATTAAGTCACCCACACTGAAGCAAATTTTCCCCAAAAACTTCCTGTCAAACCAACTCTTGATACAGTTTCAATGGAGTAAGATTTTTCTTTTGACTTTTATTCTTTCTTCCTGGAACTTATGAAGGATGTCCATCATATGTCATACTAACAAACATGGCTTTTCATGCGACTCTTGGGAAGATTGGAGATAAGGCACGTAGATGTTTGGAGGGAGGATGGATTATTTTCCGTGTACCAAGAAGTAAGGGGAGGTGTTCAGGGAAATATTAGGTGTGAATCAGTTAGTGCATAAGGCATTTACCAAAGCAAGGTGCCAGTTTCTATGATCATAGAGTATGGTCTCCTTAATGATGGAGATCAAGTTATCTGCGAGACCATTCCTCTGAGGGTAGCATCAAGATGAATGCTTCGATACCATTCCATTGTCTAAAAACCCATAAATCTTTAGTGATAACAAATATATTGCATTGTAAAAAACAAGTGATGTAGGAACGTCAAAACTGGAAATGATGTTGTTGGACAGAATTGTGAATTACGGATAAAACATGCTTCCCTAGACAGGTGATAATCTAGAACAACAGATTAAAGACTATACGACTTCTTCTCCCAACTAAGAATAGACACACAGAATCTATTATAAGCTTACTTCAAATCCAAGTGCTTCCAAATGGTTCCTTTTGTCGCTTCCGTTGCAGCTTCAAATTCCAGCGGTTTGTGCAAAATGCTTCCTACAAGAATGAACACTAAACAGCAGAAGATAGCAATAATACAGATGTCTATTCAATTTATTTTGCTAAATCAGTAAATCATAAACCATATACATCAACTAAGATCTTACAATATGGAAAATCAAAGCCAATATAGATGCATATAGGGAAAAGTAAGTTGTATTCTTTATTGCTGATAGAAGGAGAGGTTACAACCTAGTGACTGATTTTAAGTGACCATTCCAGCAACATTCCTAGCCCCATAATAGTATAAATCTCTCCAGCAGCTGTTACACAAATCTAACTCTCAATTGAAAATCCGCTAGCATTTCTCTACTCAAATTCTTCCTCCTCAAACACTAAGATCTGTGCTCAATTTATAGAGGAGATGAAGGTAGTTTTACAATCAATGACTTTCAAATAATGGGCAAGACATGTTCCCAATATTGTAGATGTCAAATGGACACTTGTATTCGAAGCTTGACACATGTGAACTCTTCTAGAAGGCACTGGCCAAGTGGAGATTCCGGAATAATGAGAATTTCGCTTCCAATGTGACCAACGCACTTGTGAATGTCGAGAACTGCTTTGCAGAGCAGCCTTGCATGGGGCTACCTGCATATGCAATGCACTTAGTCTCTTTAGAGGCAACGTTGATGAGCTCTCATATGATATATTATAAACTTCAAACCTTGGAAACCTTTGCTTGATGAAATTCATGCTTGATTTATCTTGTTCTTGTCTTAGGGCATGTAGCAACTTGAAATGATAGGGGATGATAGACCCTTAGTCATTGGTCCTAGAGATGATGCCCAGTTAACCAGTTCATTGGGAATGATGCCCAAATTGACCAATAATAGATGTTATGTTGCAGATAAGCGATGACTTTCTGATCATCACCTATTTGAGTGGAATTTTTTCTGTCCATTGCAAAAAACAATATGTGGTGGTGAGAATGTAGTGATGTTGGTTTGAGGAATGTGGGGAAATTTCACCCATAATATCTAAGCCCCATTGTTAACATTGGAAAACCATACATGCAGAAGACACTAAAAAAATTCAAGCGGAAGGTACAGATAAAGATTTATAGGGAAGAAATACATTAGAGGAGCTAAAAATTTAAATTTTCCTAACGCCAGAAGGAAAAAAATTTGGACCGTTCACAGGAAACACTGGCTCTAAGTGCATATTGCGTATTTTCCTTCGATAGCCGAGCAGATAGCCGAGCAGTGCGTGGCTATCCCTTTGATAGCCACATGGTCCTGGGGATGTGGAATGTCACCATCCATGACCGCTTGGAACACTTGGAGAAAAATATTCTCACTCAACCTAGCCAAGTACAGTCGCCTTTGAGCCACCTTGAGGCTTTAGTGCAACACACAAAGGAATCATACCCCCACTCTTGTGTCACCATCCATCTTGGACCAAGTGACTGTGGGGGAATTTGAAAATGATCTATAAAAGCTAGCCATGGGAAGAGAAATAGGAGACACATTGTTGTGTTGGCCAAATTGCTCATCAGCAAACCAGCTTGTGTTTCCCAGCAGCAAGAGGATTGGAAGGATTCAGTTGTTGGTCATCCAACAGCTCAACCCAAGAGATAAGAGTTCACCACATGTTCGTTGATCTGTCATCCTTTGACAGGGAAGAGAGGCTTGTTGAAAACTTCAGGGGAAGAGACCACCTTGTCTTGGATAAGAGATTTAGCATTTTATTTTCTACTACTACCAGCACCTAATAAAGGGATAAATCTCTTCATTGTTGAGTTATTAGTGTGTTTGCTCTATTGAGCATGTTTCTTATGCACGTTGTTTTGTTTTTGTTTCATTGTTTATGTAGCATGCTATGTTTCCATTTAACTTAGCTTATTACATGTCGAAATTTTTCCACTAACATTTGACAAACCACTTTGACCTGTGACTTTCATTTAGGTAAACATCCCCCCTACTAAGTAAAGTGTATTTCATCCGCTAAATACACTACTATTTTATGAAAATACAAACCTATGAAAAAGTATGTTTTCCCTAAGTGGGTGGTTCACTTAGAACAATAGAAAGAAATATATCTGATATTTTCCTTAACGTAAATAGATAAAGGGAGAGAAACCTACTTGTAATTTGTTCACTTTCCCTCACCTCCCTTCATTTCTTTCGTCGCTCTCAATCCAACTTAACGCACTTGATTGATACCTGCCATGGAAAATAGAAGACATAAAACAACATAAAGGCAATACAATCTATTCAAATTAAACAAATTGAATCGATTAAACTCATTAATACACATATAGCATCATTAACACATGCATTAGGAAAGGAAACGATGTCTTTATTATGAAGTATAAGGAAGAGTACAACCAGTTGATCGATTCGTCATCACTCATCTAGCTTGAGTCCCATCCCCATCACATCCAACATTCAAAATCTAGAAACATCACAATACATGCACACACCTTCAAGAGAGTATATCCAACCAGCATAACTCTACTTAACCAAATTCTTGCTCTTTTGTGCACTATGTTTAGTGCTTTATTTATAAGTAGATGAAGGTAGTTTCAAATAAATGAATCATTGAATGGTTTTCCTCAAAATGGATGAAAAGGTTTCCTTGTTCATGGGAATAGGAGGATAATAGGGTTAATGACATCATGGGTTCCAAATTCGAGGCTATTAGATGAGGTGAGAGTTGGAACAAATTCTAGAATTCACTAGAAGTCGAAAAATATTCTTGGAATCCATTAAACAATTCGCTCCCATTCGACCAATGCACTCCAAGTGGGCCTAGATCCTTTGCAATGCAACCTTGCATGGGAGTAGATGCTCTGCAAAGCAGTTACAATTGTCTAGGAGTGCGTTGATGGCTTGATAGGGCACTTGAACTGGCATCTCAACAGTGAAACTTTCATAAAGGAATACCATCAATGTGATGACTTGTTTAGGGCATGTAGCAACCAATTTCAAGTATGATATACCCTAATGAATATTGATCTTTGTTTTGGGATGATGCCCAAATCGACCTGTAACAGCTGCCCCTAAAACATGAAGTAAAAAATGAAATTTTGAATGATTTTATTTACGACGTGATGAGGAGGGACTGAAGCAGATAGTGAACTGCATCAATTACAATACATTACATCATGATATATGTTCATATTGTACACTAATTGTTGAGGGAGGCATATCCCATACTCATCACATAAACTATCATAACATCATAAATTCATCTACAGATATAGACCCATGATAGGATGATTATCTGAATAATGACCATCGTACGGATGATTTGGTACTTCTCCTAAAATCGCAGCTCGAATGGATGAAATTAGATCTAGGGTATTTATCTTGTTCACTCTGTCACTTAAAGTACGAGTATAACCATGTGAATATGTGATCTGATGTTGAATGTGGGAAGACACCGTCTGATTACCATCCAATGATGTGAGTCGTTAACAGATGCAATAGAAACCATAGTTGATGATAATGCATGGTGTGAATAGATGATTTGATGTTGAACACCATACAAAGTCTTTCGGTAGAAGGCCTGTGATTTAAACCTGTTGTTGGAAGCAAGAAACCTGTCGTTGATGTAAGCAACCTCCAAGGTACTGAAATATTTTTTCTAAATCAACTTCTTGGATGATGAGCTTATGTTGATAAGAAGCAACTCGTCGCAGGAGGGCATTGATGCTTCCCTCATCAACGACACGAAACGGGAGTAATGATTTTGAAGATAGAATGTGACTGATGAATCAATGTCAGGGATGGCGGTTATGAAATGAAGGTTTATGAGTATTTCAAAGGATGATGAATAACTGAGTGACTTCTCTTGAACATATCGGCGATACTAAATGAATTGGCAGCATTTGACCCAAAACCGAAGTGTTGGATGGTATGATAAACCATAGGTATGATAGGCCGTCAAGCAGATTACCCAACCCAAAAATCACGGAAATGAAGTGAATAAGTGCCATGTTCACGAGTGAATTGCTACCATAAAGTGTTTTATCCCCATTGAATTTTCCCCAGTCATTGTTGACCAATACCTCTTTATTTTTTAACAAGATTGAGGAGGATAACATATGTTAGATGTATAATTCCACCCTTCAAGTGAATACATCACTTTTTTATGCTTTAATGAGTCTAGCGAAGGTGAAACTAGACCTTGTCATGATGGACAAGTTCGTCGCTATTTGATCCTTTAAGGAGTCTCACGACAGGGAGAGCTCAGCCCTTTTTAATATTTAGAGAGTTTGAAAAAGGGACTAAAAGAAAACTCCACAAGTTATTTTTCATATAATAGTCCCTCAAATCTGAAAAAGCATAAAATAATACCTGAGAGAACATACTAGCCATGTTCGACTGGGGTTTTCCTTTTTCATAATCATAATTTATCTCAGTTTGGAAAAGGGTTAAACTTATACTGAGTAGATGTCGTTTCAATTCCTTTAATGAGCTCGAAAGGACAAGCACTTGGCAATATTTTCATATTTAGAGATTCTAAAAAGAGTTGAAAGAGAACTCCAGGGGGGTTCCTTTTTTGCATTTAACAAATCTTGAAAAAGAGATAAAAGTGTGCTTTGAATTATTTTTTCAAGTTTAACACAGATCGAAAAAAGAGGATAAAAGTATGTTTTGAATTCTTTTTTTGTGTTTAACAAAGCTCGAAAAAGAGATAAAACTATGTTTTGTGGTCAATTTCGCATTTCAGGATCATGCACGACTAACTCACTATAATCAGTTGCAAACCTGCTCAAAGAAACATCAAATGGATTAACAACACCTGTTTAAAATAGTAAAAATGGGTAAAACCCATAGTCAATTCATTAAATATGCATAAATTAATCAAAAATACTATTAAATTAAGAAATTACCAAGTCATTTTTACCTTTTCACCTTTACCATTTGGATTTTAGTGCTCTGAGCCTGTTTTACCCTCAAACTTCAGCAGTTTCTTGTGACATATTCTATGGATCATTTCTCGTTCTGTCCGGACCAGGTAGAAGATCTTACCATCCTCTTTCAATTGAATGCATTATTTTTCAATTTCATGCACATTTTTTAGGGTTTTGGAGCCCATAGGGTAAATATACAATGCCTTAGGGCCAGCGCACCCTTGAATGTCGAAAAGTGCATTGCAGAGAGGCTAGAAAGAGGCCCAGTTTCTCTGCAATTCTCTGTCTCTCACTTAGGGGTGTGTTGGGCGCAATTCAGAAAGTTGTATCTTTGTTTCTCCCCAAATTATTCCCATTTTTTTGCATGAAATGGATCCTAACCAGGCCTATGTTTTGATTTCAGACTTTTATCAGATCATAATTTCAGACTTTTATCAGATCATAATTTCGATTACATGGCGAGAAAGAGAACATGAAGAACAGGATATGGTTTCCCTAAATGATCCTAGCATTGTGAGAGCCCTCAGATATTTTGGCTTACTCAAGTACTTCTGACTGTCAGGGATAAGGCAACACATGGAACAATTGCAGTTGTTGATCCGCTCATGGAACTCAGCAATTCAGGAATTTCACATTGGGGAAAAAATGCTCCCAATATTGGTCGATGATATTTACCTTCTCACAGGTTTTTCGAGACGTGGTTCCCCCATTTCACTTGCGGGCTCTACATGTGGTGGTGAAACTATGAAGGACTACATCTGATAATTTTGTCGACCAGGAACTGAGCCTAGTAAATATGGAAAGATAAATATCAAAGATGTGTGTGATATTCCTTTGTGCACTCTCCTATTCACTATCGCAAAAATAGCTCACAGCATGACACTACATGTCGCGAATAGATCATACATGCAGTATGTGCTTGAGTGTCTTGAGCCAACCATGTTCAACTGGGTTGAAGCATTACTCCTTCATATGAAATATAAGCTAACCAAGGTAAAAAGTGGTAAGACCAAAAATTTCAGTTATGAGTCTATTTTGATCACTTTTGTGCTAGAGAGAGTTCCATTGATGCAACCACAGCATGTGACGTTGGGATTAGCTCGTCCTAGAGATCCACGGATGCAGCGGTGGGTCAAGCTGATGGCTAGACATGTTGGTCAGTCATCGATCTCATTTCCAGTTCATTCATCAGTTGGCTCCGAAGACAGAATATCCTCATTGAAGAGCATCCATATGCAGGGATGGATTTCCACGGAGATACAGATTTTATTTTACCAACCGACACTCAATGAGGTGCTATAGGTAAAATTTTGACCATATATATATATATATATATATATATATATATATATATATATATATATATATATATATATATATATATATATATATATATATATATATTAATTTCCAGACTAACTAAAAATGGAAAATGTTTTATGTATGTAGATGTAGGTACCGTTCGACCAATGGTTCGTGCACGGCAGGCATGAGAACTAGCAGAGAGGACTATCGAAAGAGCATTCCTACAGGATTTGGATTTAGCTGAGACTCTTGCTAAGTTGCAGCATTGTGTGGAGGGATTGACTCTTGGGATACCGGATGTTTGGATCGAGGAGTCACATATGAGGCGATAGTGTCATACCATTGGTGTGTCGAGTTGTTGGATGAGGCTGATGTGCATGATAGCCCAAGAAGTGACCTGCTATCACGACCATTACTATTTTTACTTAGACTATGCTATGTCTGTATACATTTTGAGGTCAAATGACCAACATGTCTTGGACACAATTTTGTTAAAAAATCAATATAAATCTATTTTACTTTCAGTGTTTTCCTATGATTATGTGCAACCCTATTCAATTGTATGATGTGAATTGAAAAATTATCTTTACATATTCTGCAAATGTCTATTTAACACACAATTGGCTAGTGAATCAACTAGAGTGTTAAAGTTTCTAGAAATATGTTGATATTAAATGTAATCAAAATGTCTTTCCAAAATATGAAATCTAAGGAACATCCGATGAATTGTTGGATTTCAGACAGTACATATGCCAGTAAGTTGTTGTACGACAAGTTGTGAGTCCATCCTGATGATGATATGGCGAATTCCAAGTGAAATGGCATCAGAGAGTAGTTCAATCAACCCGCTATAATCAGCGATATTTTTGGTCGATCGACCGATAAAAATCCCTTGGAAACTCACTAACTCACCACTTGGAGAAAATATGGCCCATGCTACAGAGGATGAATTCTGAGTACCACGACTAGCACCATCGGCATATCCAACAAATGGTTCTGAAGATTCTAACATCTTCAAAAAAATAAAAGTGGATTACTAACCACATGAAAAACTCTAAAATTCACACTACTAAACACACACAATCAAAGCATATAATACAGTGTTTACTACGCAAAATCAGGCATAGTAACATTTAATATACAGCCCATTTCGACGCTGCGACAATGGAATCCCATCATAATCAACCAACTCATAGGAACCCTTAGCCAGAATGCGCTTGACAATGTAGGGGTTGTTCCATAATGGTTCAAATCTCCCTGTTCCTATCTTATCAGCTTCCTCATCATAAATCAAGACCAAGTCTCCTTCTGAGAAGGTGCAAGGCTTGACATTGCGCTCATATTGTGCCATAATTTGTCTCTTATGTGCTTCGTTGGACAATTCGGCTTCACAACGTGTTTCATCTAGATGGATGAGATCTAAAAGATGTGCCTCTTCTACAAAAGTGTTAGGTAGCAGGTCAATTGCGAGTTTCAATGATGGTATTTCGCATTGTATCTATAAGATAGCTTTCAAACCATATACCAGTTGAAAGGGAGTAAATTCGGTCGCATTTCTCACCGAAGTTCGATATGCCCACAAAGCCAAGTACATGATCAAATTTCAGTTTCGTTTATGAACCCCAATCATGCGTTGAAGCATGTTGGGTATGTGTTATATTCTTTCCACGACTAATCACGTGCGGCGAGGTCACAGGGGGGGCAATAGCCCCCCCTGTATGTTGCACTGGGCACAACGTCGTGGGGGCGGTAGCCCCCCCTGTCAAGGTCTGGGGCAGCGCCCCAGAAAAAAATAATAATAATAATAATAAAATTAAAATTAAAATTAAAAAAATTAATTAATTAATTAAATTAAATAATAATAATAATAATAAAAAAATAAAAAAATTGGTCCTTATTTTCCAGTGGGCGGATCCGCCCATGGTTTTGGGGTACAATGGTTTTGGCCCCTGGTATTTTGTAGATCCGATCAAGGGAATTACGGTTATGTTCTAATCCAGGGTTAATGGATTGGGGTTTATGTATGCTTCGGCATGTATATATATGTGTTGTAACACTAAAAATAATATAATGAAAAATCAAGTTGGTCGTCCCGATTTGGGATCCAGGGGAAAATCTCTGTGTTTATTTGTTTTATGATTTATGCTCTCGCTATTTTTTATTTTATGTTTTAAGATTCGTTTGCAGATAATTTCTGTACAGGGTTAAAACCTACATTTGGTATCGGAGCAGTTTCGGCTTCAAGGGGATGCCTTTGCTGCTGAGGGGTTTTTTGCTCGGGCCTGAGGTAGACCCTGTTCAATGGGAGATCTGCAGGATCGATTCTTGCGTTGAAAGAATATGGTGAGAGGCGGGAAGATAGAGATCGAGAAATTTAATGGTCAGATTTTTGAGTTGTGGAAGCTCAAGATGGAGGATCTATTGGTGGATAAAGATCAGTGGATCATGGTAGATCCAGGTACTAAACCAACGGCAATGTTAGATGAAGACTGGAAGAAGTTGGATCGGAAGGCAAAGAGCACAATACGATTGTGTGTCTCAGATTCAATATTGTTGAATGTATCTAGGGAAGCTACGACAAAGACCTTGTGGGACAAGCTAGGGACTTTGTACCAATATAAGTCTATGGTGAATAAGTTGTTCTTGCGGAAAAATTTGTATAACCTAAGGATGAAGGATGGAGACTCGGTGACAGAGCATTTGAACGCCTTCAATATTGTGGTAAGTCAACTGTCATATGTTGATATTAAAATCTCATATGAAGATAAGTGCATCGGTTTTTTGTGTTCTCTACCAGACTCATGGGACACTCTGGTTATTGCAATAGGTAGCAATACAAATACCTTGAATTTTGATGACAATGTCTCAACCTTGTTGTCAGAGGAAATGAGACGGAGAAATATGGAGGGTCAAAATGGAGATGCCTTATCTGTACGAGGAAGGTCCCAAAACATAAACAAGGATAAGGTTTCGAGTGGGAGATCTAAATCTAGAGGGAGATCTAAATATCCTAGAAATTTTGTAAAGGTGTGCTGGAAATGAAAAAATGAAGGGCACTACAAAAAGGGTTGCAGATCTAAAGCTCCTAAGAAAGGAAATGGATCTGATGATGCTCCTTTTGTAGAAGCAAAAACCACCTCGGATGAAGGTGGGGATGTGTATTTGGCTTCTTCTTTAAATACACATGTAGATCATGAGTCATGGTTGATTGACTCAGGTGCATCCTTTCACTTCACTCCCCATAGGGAGTGGTTCTGCGAGTATGAGAAATATCATGGCGGTGATGTCTTCCTACGGGATGATAGAAAGGCCAGAATAGTTGGACATGGAAAATTCAAGATGAAGCTGCAAGGTGGAAGGATTATAACACTTCTTGGTGTTCTGCACATTCCTGCATTGGCCAGAAATCTTATTTTTGTAAGAAAGATGGATGATGCAGGTGTAAAAACAGTGTTCGAGAAAGATACCTGTAAGATGGTTCGGGGAGCACTGGTATTAATGCGGGGAGTTCGGATTGGAACTCTGTACAAGCTTTAGGGCAGCACTGTTATTGTTGGGTGTAATAGTTTTGTGGTTCCCGAAAGTGGAGCGGAAAGCCTAGCGATCTCTGGAGAAAAGACTATGCTATGGCATCAAAGGCTTGGACATATTGGAGAGAAGGGCCTTCAGACACTGCATGGAAATGGTATGGTAGAAGGTATGTCTAATAGCTCTCTGGATTTCGATTTCTATGAACATTGTGCATATGGGAAGAAGAATCGGGTGAGTTTTCCTTCTGGTGCTAAGAGGGAGAACAAGATATTAGAGCTTGTGAATAGTGATGTGTTTGGACCTGTGTCAGGTCCATCACTAGGTAATTCTGTGTACTATTTTTCATTCATAGATGACTTCTCAAGGAATACATGGATATATTTCTTGAGGAAGAAATCTGAAGTCTTTGACAGATTTAAATAATTTAAGGCTCTGGTGGAAAACTAGACAAAGAAGAAGATAAAGGTGCTGAGGAAAGATAATGGGGGGGAGTTCTGCAAGAAGGAATTTGAAGAGTTCTGTAAGAAGTGTGGTATAGCACGGCAGAAGACTACTCCATACACACCTCAGTAAAATGGAGTTGCAAAAAGAATGAATAGAATGATGATGGAAAAGGTAAGAAGCATGCTCAGTGGTACCAGGTTAGGACAAGAATTCTGGGCAGAGGCAGTGGAGACTGCATGTTACTTGGTTAACAGATAACCTTCTTCAGCGTTGGAGGATAAGACTCCACATGAGGTATGGACTGGTAAGAAACCCTCTCTTTCACATTTGAGGGTATTTGGATGTGATGCATATGTACATATTCCAAAGGAGAAAAGGACCAAGTTGGATAATAAATCTGAAAGGTGCATCTTTATTGGGTATGAGGATAGTTTAAAGGGTTACAAGCTTTGGAACCCAGAAACAAGGAAGGTTGTGTGCAATCGAGATGTAGTCTTTAGAGAGGTGAAAGATGTTGTTAAAGATGAATTCCTACCAAAGAAACCTGAGAAGATAGAGTTTGAGCTAAAGGAGGATGAATCATACTCTACAACAGAAGAAGACTCAGACGAGGAAGAGCCACAAACTCCGGCTGTGACAAGATCAACTCAGGAAAGAAGACAACCAGAAAGGTATAGTCCATCTACTTTCTGTTCAAATTTTTCTTTAACTATAACTGATGATGATCCTAGAACTGTCAGGGAAGCAGTAGATTCAGAGGATGGAAAACTCTGGAAGGAGGCCATGGTTGATAAAATGGCATCCTTGCATAAAAATGAGGCATGGGATCTGGTGGAGTTGTCAGCTGGAAGGAAGCCCATCAGGAGAAAATGGGTGTTTAAGAAGAAGATGAATGTAGAAGGAAAGGTGGAGAAATACAAAGCTCGGTTGGTAACAAAAGGTTATTCCCAGGTGCCAGGAATTGATTTTGGTGATATTTTTTCTCCTGTTGCCAAAGTTACTTCTATTAGATTGCTTTTATATGTTGCTGCTGCATTTGATTTTGAGGTAGAACAGATGGATGTGAAGACAACATTTCTTCGTGGGGATCTGGAAGAGGAGATCTACATGAAACAACCTAAAGGCTTTATGGTGAAGGGGAAGAAAGAACTTGTATGCATGTAAAAGAAGTCTCTGTATGGGTTAAAACAGTCACCAAGGATGTGGTATCAGAAATTTTATACCTACATACAGGGACTTGGCTTCACCATAAGCAAGGAGGATCAATGTGTTTATTTTAAATTAATTGGTGGTCATGTTATTTATTTGGTCTTGTATGTGGATGATATGTTGTTGATTGGAAATGACAAAGAAATTATCCAAGATTTGAAGACCCAATTGTTCTCCAAATTCGACATGAAGGATCTTGGTGCTGCAAACTATATTTTGGGCATGGAAATTAAGAGAGATCGGGAAAAGAGGAAGTTCTGGTTAAACTAGAGGAAGTATGTCGAGACTATATTACAGAGGTTCAATATGCAGGATAGTAAACCGATGAATGTTCCGATTCCTGTAGGTACAAAGCTGTCTACTGAACAGTGTCCCAAGACACAAGAAGAAGAGGAGGATATGTCCCATGTTCCATATGCAAGTGCAGTGGGTAGCCTGATGTATGTAATGGTTTGTACTAGACCAGACATTGCACATGAAGTGGGAGTATTGAGCAGGTTTATGTCAAACCCAGGGAAGGAGCACTGGACAACAGTGAAGCGGGTTTTCAGATATTTACGTGGCACTAGTGATTATGGCTTGTGCTACCAAGGAAGACCAAGATTGGAAAGAGTGTTGGACATTCACGGTTTTGTTGATGCAAACTGGGCTGGAGATCTGGACCAAAGAAGATCTACAAGTGGGTAGGTGTTTAGCCTATTTGGAGGTGCAATCAGTTGGATGAGTAAAAGATAGTTTGCAGTGGCTCTTTTAACTACAGAGATTGAATACATAGCAGCCACTCATGCAAGCAAGGAATCATTTTGGTTGCAAATATTGTGTTCAAGTATGGGGTTGGTGCAGCAAGCTATAAGGATAGATTGTGATAGCCAAAGTGCAATTTTCATGGCTAAGAACCATGCTTATCATTCAAAGACAAAGCACATTGATGTTCAATATCACTTTGTGAGAGATATGGTTGAGGCTAAAAGGGTGTTGCTGGTAAAGGTGGACACTTTGAAGAATGTTGCAGATGCATTGACGAAGTCTGTAAGCACTCATAAGTTCTCTTGGTGTAGAGAAACAATGGGGGTTGCAGAACTGGGCTAATTACTAAGCTCTCCTGTGGCCCCCTACAAAAAGAAAACAACAAGTGGGAGAATGTTGGGTATGTGTTATATTCTTTCCACGACTAATCATGCGCGTACGGGTCACAGGAGGGGCGATAGCCCACCCTATACGTTGCGTTGGGCACAACATCGGGGGGGTCACAGGGGGGCGGTATCCCCCCTTATCAGGGTCCGGGGCAGTGCCCCAGATAAAAAATAATAATAATAATTCAATATATATATATATATATATATATATATATATATATATATAAATAAATTTGGTCCTTATTTTCTGGTGGGTGGATCCGCCCATGGTTTTTTGCATGGTTTTGCACATGGTTTTGGGGTACGATGGTTTTCAGCCCCTGGTATTTTGTAGATCCGGTCAAGGGAACTACGGTTATGTTCTAATCCAGGGTTAATGGATTGGGGTTTATGTATGCTTTAGCATGTATATATATATGTGTTGTAACACTAAAAGGAATATAATGAAAAATCAAGTTGGTCGTCCCGATTTGGGATCCAGGGAAAAATCTCTGTGTTTATCTATTTTATGTTTTATGCTCTCGCTATTGTTTATTTTCTGTTTTAAGATTCGTTTGCAGATAATTTCTGTACAGGATTAAAACCTACAAAGCATATGCTTAATAATCTTGTTGATAGTTTCAGCTTGCGGATAATAAGGGGTAGAACTATCATGTGACAATCCTAACTTTGCAGTCAACTCATCCATCATGTGATTGCAAAATAAATTTCCATGATCTATGACTATAGCTTGTGGTACACCAAACTGTGAAACCACATGGTTAAAAAAGAACAATGCAATTGTTTGTCTTGTGTTGTTGAATGTAGGCATCACTTCGGCCCACTTGGTAAAATACTCAGTCGCAACAATAATATACACATGCCCCCCAACCCACCCTCGTCGAGCGGGGGTTACATGTCATGAAGTCAATGCCCCATTTTTCAAATGGTCCAACAGTGACAAGAGGATGCATTGGTCCTGGTGGCAAGCGGGTTTTACGATCAATATTTGGCAAGCGTGACAACTTCTAACCGCGATAATGTAGTCGCGAAATATGGTAGGCCATAAGTAACCAGCACGGAGAATCTTCTGCGCGGTAGCATAGCGAGACAAATTTCCATTGCATGTGCCAAAATGGAAATCATTTAGAAATTTTATGGCTTCCTCATGCGTGAAGCACCTACATAAAATTATATCGACACCACGATGATAAAGTGTATCACCAACGATCAGATAATATTTGGCTTGGTATCGAATAATTTGTTGTTGCGAGCGAGAAGTATTAGGCCTAAAATTTTGGGTTTGGAGATAGATGATGAAATTTCCATATCACGGGTTAGATGACTCGATTAGAAACAAAGACTCGTCCAAAATCGATGGTTCCATACTAGGATCGGTACTACTCGAAGGGAGGTCACAAATAAGCTCAACAAACACCAAAGACTTCTTTGACTTGGATTTAATGAATTTCAAATCAAACTCTTGCAAAATGATGATCCATTTTGAATATTTTCCCCCCAGAAATTTACGTGAAAAAATGTATGTCATAGGGTTGCAATCCGAAATGATAATGGTCTTTCAGAGCAGGATATAATGGTGAAATATTTATATAGCTTGAACGGCTGCTAAAGCGAGCTTCTCAATGTATGTGTACTTTACTTCCGTATCATTGATATTACAACTCAAATAATAAATCAGATGTCCAATCCCATCTTCTTCTTGGGCTAAAACCATAGCAATGGTTGTATCTGCAGCGGCGAGATATAGGAAATAGTCACTCTGATAATTTGGGGGATATATTAATGATGCTCAGATCAAGGAATCTTGCGCAACCTCATTCCAATGGAAGGGTACCCCCTTTTTAAAGAGTCGAGTAAATCCTTTAGCCATTTCACCATAGTTAGGAATGAACCTCCTTAGAAATTTAGCCTTCCCTTAGAGTCTATGTAACTGAAGCAGATTGGAAGGAGTGGGAAAATCAAGAATAGCCTGGACCTTCAATGAGTCTAGCTGAATTTCGTCTTTCGACACGACGAATCCAATTAAACGACCAGAACCAACACCAAACACACATTTGTGCGGATTGAGGCGTATTTTATAGTGACGAAATCGTAAAAATATCGCTCTCAAATGTAGTAGGTGGTTAGCTCGTGATTCATGAAAAAGAGCGTGGTAAGTGTCAACTTCAGATGAGAACATGACACATCGACATGAATGCTTTATACAATACCTGGTTTGGTCGAAATATCGATAGAAATCGTTTCTTCGATATTTTATGGGTTTCACTTGGAATTTATGGCGTGGATAGGAATATAATTCTTCAAGAACTCAACGACAGTAGGGTGATATAGTTCAGATGGATTATCTTCATTTTAATCTAGAAGATGGGATCATTGATGTGATGATTCCCATGGTTCTTCTTCTGGCATCATGGATTCCATAATTCTCTCATCAATCGATAATACATGTGAAAATGGATCAGAAGAAGTACCAAAATCCGTAGAAATATCAACCCAAACAGTCAGCGACAATGGATTTGGATTTTTCGGATAAGCCAAGAAAATTGATTTCTATGCTAGCTCAATTGGACTTAGTGGCATCATTTTTCCCAACCTAACTACTTCAAAATCATTGGATATCTTCCTTAAGTTAGATGAAGTGGAATATATCATGTTGCAGGTCTCTATATGTGCAATTTTCGTCGATGTCGCAGGCGACAGTAACGAAAAGGTGCCCATTAGGGAAGGATCCTTAAAGAGTTCTACACCAATTTTTTGAAGAGAAGGTGGGGGTCTATGAACTAACAGAACGCTTCCAGTTTCCTGGGAACCAGAAGCAAAGAACGAGAGTTGATCAATGGATGTGATACTTCCTTTATGGGGGAATATGATCATATAGAAATAAGTAGATACTACCGCAACCATAGCGTAAACCCATGGTCTTCCAAGTAATATGTTGCAGTCAAGGGATCCGTCAACGACCGCAGCTTCAACAGTAATTGATTTCCCCCCTAGTTATACTTACATGTTATTAAGAATTCCACAAGGCTTATATGTACGACCGTCAAAAGCTTTTAACATCGTATTTGATTGTGACAAAGTCGGCAAACCAAGTGATTTCGATCAACTTAATTACATGATACAAGTAAATGCGCCTTCATCAATGATAGTGTGATGAATGAGGCGATTCAAAACATGTACTTGAATCAAGAATGCTAACTCTACTGGTAATTTTGGCACATAGTCCGTGTGATTAAATACTACGAGATTTGAATCCATCGGATCTATTGCACCAATCGCAAATAACAAAGCTTGCTTCTGGGAGGGACAATTCTGAAGTACCTCAAGCGTCGACATAGCAGAAGGAGACTGCGCCAAATCTTCTACTACATTATAATTTTGAGCTGCACGAGCTCGACGATTGAATTTCGATTTGTGAACTACTCCCTTCGACATTTTTATTGTTAACTCTGGAAGGATAGGCGGTAGATCCGAGTTAGATGACGTCGAATTCAAAGTGGTAGGTTGATTTGTAGCCTGACCATTAGACGACGACAACGGATTAATGTAATATTTACTTCGTGTCTGTTAGCAACCTATAAATATAGGATTCATAATTTTGACTTGACTGATGTTAGTCTTGTAAATATGTACATACTTTTCTTTCTCCAAGTTGTATTCCCATATTTTGTAAAAAATCAAAAAATCAAAAAGAGGGTAAAAAGTCCTAAAAGAACAATCAAAGGACTTAGAAAAAATAATAGACCCCAAAAGAAAAAGATGAATAAAACATGAAATTGTGCAAGTCTAAATTTAGCTACTTTTACCTTTCGCAGTTGATTATGGTAGTGTCAATAAATGCCATAATCCATGCTGAGTTAAACAATTTAATTTTGACTTGTCATGTTTCAATTTCACTTGTTGTAGATAGAGAATAAAGAATTGTCATACAGTTTAATCATGACAATTTAGTAGTTAGCTAGAGAATCAATCAATCCAACAGTTTAATCTTGATTCCTGGATGAAATAAGTGTAGAATTAGATAGTTTTATTTCTTTCAGAAAGAATAAATGTTGTAAATGTTGCTAGCTCAAATGCACCTAATCAAAATGGAAGAAAAAATATTAGCAGTTAAAATTGGGTAGGTAGAAGAAGGTGAGAAGCATCATTGTAAATATTATTCACCAGGGCTGCAAATAAATAATTTCCCTTCCCCACATCCATTTATCTTTCTAAACTATCAGTCAGAAAGGCTCAAGGCATTTCCTTGACTTATGTTGGGACCAGACCCAAGGCTCTATGGCTGATTAGTTCAAATTTTAAGTTGTTATATTAATCCCAAAAATCACATCATTTTCCATTCATGCATTCATTTCCATGAAAAATCATAAGTAAAAAACCTCACTTTACTTAATGATACTCTAAATCCCCATTTGATTAACTTCCCACATTTCATGAAATCATAAAACCCTCAAAATGAAATTTTATCCTAAGTTGAAGTGATGAATTTATTATAATGTAAACTTGTATTTAAACTTCACTTTTCTTAGTTATATTAATGTGTTTTGAGTATACATTTTCCCCTTGTCATATTAACACCTAACATATTTTATTAACTCCTTATTAATTATCCTAGTCCTATTAATATAATTCCCTTTTATTTAATATCCCAAAAAACCCATTTAATATATGCTTTTGTGTCAAAGATATTAAGCACATGTTCAAAAACATCCCAAAGTTACCCCTTGGACACAAAACTACCCATAAAAATATTTCCCCTCTCCCCTATAGTTTTAGACCTTTGATAAATCTGAAACTATATAATAAAATACACAAAAAAGCATTCAACATGTTTCATATGTGTTTAAAACACAAATATAGAACCTGAAGTTTAATTTAAACTAAACTTCAAAGAAATCCTATTCCCCTGTTTATATTTCCCTTTCCCGATTATCAAACCCAAGGTTAAAACCTTAAATATATCATTTTCCCGACATATACCCCTTTTACCAAAGTTCTAACCTTGGTTAAAAACCCTTTAATACCTCGCCATCCACTTTATTCCATGTATAAAGCCTTTGAATATATAAGTCTTGCTAAAATCCCACATCGCCTTTAGATTTAATATCGACCATTCGATCTCCTCATCCATTGATCTGACGGTTCTCATCAAACGCGATGAATAATCCCCAGCCCCCTATCTTTCCCCCATCGCATTGAGTTTTAGCCGTCCGATCTTCAAGCATCCCTCTAATCTAACGGTCCATATCTAACCCGATAACATATACTCCCGCCCCCACCACTCCTCATCGGGTTAAACTCATAGTTATTAAAATCGGAACTAGTGACCAGACCGGTGGAGCTAATGAACCGGGTTTCGAACTGAAACCAGTCTAACCGGTAGCGGTCAGATCTCAATGAACCGGTTTTTAAAAAAAATACATTAAATAATTATTTTTTAATAATAATAAACTATTTTTAAGATTTGCAACCATGATTCCAAGCCAATAGAGACAAAATATGCAAAGTTTGCTCATTTATATACCATGCAAAGGTGAATATATAAAAATGGAACCAAGTGCAATACATATCATCGAAAAATACATAAGCAAACTTGTTGAAGTAATGTATCAGGTTTCTCTTATATTATTCACTGTGTTTTATTGCTGAGTTAATATTATAATATACTATCTGTCCTTGCTCAGATCTGTTTTCAATTCATTGTATCATCCCTAAAGACAATTATGGGTTCAGTATATATATATATATATATATCAGACCAGCATTTTGAAGATCTTGTATTCTTCATTATCTATGTTTGCTTGGAAATAAATTTATAGAAAAACATCTACAACATTTAGAGGTATTGAATTGGTTTATGAAACCCACTATTAGTGCTATTTGTAACAAGTTGAGAGAGCATTACAACTTCAGAAGTCTGCTCACAATGTGTTTGACAAAATTTATCACTGAAAAGATTCATTAAAACCCAGAAAACTCAGTGGCCAGTTTACTGCATTTCCAAGCGGGAATTTTCTAGTGGTCAATTTATTATTGCCAGTCACATTTTCATTAGGTTGTATGTTGTTGTCCCTTGAGTAGCGTCAGACCATTTGCATCAGTCTTAATGCCATGATCAAATTGCTTGTATGCTGTGTGAAAGGTTTTGTATTTATGTTGCTGCTATGTGTGAGCAGAGAGAGAGGGTCTGACAGCTCCTAGCTGAGTGTGAAATTAGGTTGTTGCTGATTGTTTTGAGAATAGAAATTGTCATCAAGTACACTTGATGAGTTGCATGCTGCCAGGGTTTTTATGCTAGCCAGCCTTGTATTTATCAGTCATCATGTGTATTGTTGCTGTTGTAAGGTGTTGAGTATGAGTTATTAGACAAGTTTCTTTCTAGTATAATAGAGGAATTTGTAGCTCATGGAGGAGACACTAAGGAATTTTCAGCTCATGGAGGAGCACCTAACTCGCCGGTTAAGTACGGAACCGACCGATTTATGCATAAACCAGTCGATTTCGTACTTAACCGGTCGGTTAGGTCCGATTAACCGGCCAAAACAGGTGAGAAGAGGCTATTGACCGGGTTGCAAGGCCGGTTCCAACCCACAGCCCTCCTGACCGGCCAGTTTGACCGGTTACCAGTTCAAACCGGTCGGTTTTGATAACTATGGTTAAACTTCAACCGTAGATCTTCACTCACCAGATCTACGGCTAATATTTAAAGTCCCGGCCCCACTACATTTACCCTGCAGCTTTCAATCAAATCTCGACCGTTCGCTACACTCCATCAGATCCGACGATGCAGATTCTATTTCTCATTTTTAAAGTGATCGACCAAAGTTCCCAAAAAAATTTGCGAAAAAAGTTGTTTTGTGAAACCACCACCCGCTACGTGTCCAAAATATATTGGATCGCATTGCTAAAGCTAAAACCCACTCACTGCTTGAAACAAATGTGAAAACCATTATTGGTTTCACTTTCAAACAAAAAACCGCCCCCGCCATGTCCACTTGACCTGCAATTAATACTCGCATGATCCATAAAAACTAAGGTTTTAACCTCAGTTTTTTATCATTTTCATACATGTGCGCCCTATTCCTCCGATAATTAATCGCAAACACCATTGTTGAGCTAATTCCAAAATAATTTTCCATCCTAAAGTCATTCCCACTCTGAACAATTACTACCAGCAACTCCCAGTGCCTGATATCAAACTAACACAACCAAATTCAAGACTGGTATCACCTGGAAACCCTCTTCGACCGCAACCATACCTATTCATTTCATCATAAAACCTTCGCCCAGAGTCTGAATTCTTCCCAAAGCAGCTCAATTTTCCTTCTATTTCTCAAAAGAAACTAAGCAAACAGTCTAATCTTGCTCATTTTTAGTCAAAATGACAAAAAAGCAGGACACCCCTAGGACTGGAGATCCCAAACCCCGGAAGCCTGCCTCCAGCAAGCTTCCAAACCCTAAACCTTCAAACACCTCCCTTCAAACCTGGATTTCATTAAAAAATTGTTTGATTTTTGCAGTTTATTATCAGAATAAGAAATTGGGCCAACAGTTTCAATACTAGTTGAAAAAATTGTTTGCTCCAAATTCTCAGATTTTAAATCAAAAGCTTCATTCAACAAACAGTTTGTATACAAAGAAAGAATAAAATCAAGTCAGAGAGAGATCAGAATGATGGAATTTTCACAGTGAATGGTAAAAGTGAAATCAGAATTCACAATGACCTTGAAAACATAACAGTTAAAGAGTATCAGTGGTTAAAGTGTAACAGGTAAAAGTCAGAGTGATGGTTAAAACAAAGTTACAAGAGCAGTCAAAGGTAAACAGTAAAAGTAAATACAGAGGCAGTAAAATGGTAAAAATAGATGAAAATACTTTCACCAACAATGAATTTTATCTAAAGTGAAAGTAAAACAGTTAAAAGAACAAAAAGGTGAAAAGATGAAAAAGAGAGCAAGAAGGGACATTTTTTGCACAAATTTCCTGTTTAAGTCATTATTTTTCAGAACATATTGTGACCAATCCAAGATGATTTTTTCAAAACTGAAGGATTTTTATGTTCCTAAGAGGTCCATCTACAAAACTGTCTCTCACTTTTCTAACAGCCATTATGGATTGGGAAATATTAAACAATATTGGAAAGCACTTTTTGCAGAAAATTCTTGTTAAGTCATAATTTTGCAGAGAATATTGTGGCCAATAAGAAATACATCATACAAAACTGAAGGAGGTTTTTGTTCCTAAGAGACCCATATACAAAAACCTATCTCACTTTTTTCACAATCATTTCAGGATGATAGATACATCCACATCTTTACAGCCTATCTTTCAGACTCTGTAAAACTCTGTTTTACACATATTTTTGCAGAGCCTGTTGTGAACATCTGAAGATTAATTTTAGGAAACTGAAAGAGGTTTATCTCACCAACATATTAATCTACAATAACCTCTTTAAATTTTTACATATCTATTTCTTATTGAGAAATAAAAAGGTATCATTGGACCCCAAGTTTGCATAATTATTGGAGAAGAATGCACAAAGAAAGGAAGCAGTTAGTGACTTGGATGCCTCATCATCAACTAAGAGTTGGATAAAATTAGAATTCTCCTCTTAGTCATCACCTATCCATAAAAAATAGTTCCAAATAGATGCATTATTCTTGAGTTTCCTTTACTTAAGTTCTATTTATGTAAAACAGTTAGATATATTTGTGAACCAATCTTGATATTTTTTCAAGATATTCTAGTTTAGAATTTGTATAAATACTTCACTCTTTGAAGTATTTTTTGGGTGGAATAAAATTTATCAAGAATACTATAGTCATTTTGCTGGATATATTGAAGTTGGTGTGATTCAATCAGTAAAGCATCAGACTGGAATTGAGATTAAAGACATCATAACTCAGGATTCTTGTGCTGACCAGATAAGTCTAGTTTTTTTCCTGTTTTCATTGTGTTATCTTTCAAAAGTTTCCATACATTCATTTTATGTGTTTCTGTCTGAAATGATTAACTAGGAAGGTTTAAACAGGATTAGTGATAAAAATCTCCATGTTTTTTACTAGTTGCTCATGATTATGTTTTATGCTTGATAACCAAACTATAGAATTCTTAATTGCTCCAAGTCCCTGTTTGATCCCCTCCTTCAATCTTCATTTATGTAACTTAAGGATTATTAATTTCCCTTTTGTTCAGATTTCACCTATTCCATCAAAAAATCCTATCCAAAATCCTTTGAAGGTCATCTACCCTGCCCTTAGTACATTTTCATCTTTAAGTCTTATTTCCTAGCCCTGTTTTCCTAGAAAGTTGACTCCATAGCCCAATGTTCTGGTAGATAAATCTGTGGTTTACCTTGAAACACTTTTTATTCCCACCACACTTTCAAAACAAGTCCCACTATCCACTTATAGCTAGCCTAAAATTCAATTACAAAAAAAAGTTAAATCTTTAGGAGAGATCCCTCTCCAGAACTCAGGAAGGCTAGATCCTGAATTCTAAAAGAGGTTCTTGGTTACCCCTGGTTTTCTTAACTACAAAAATACTCATCCCACAACCTGAGAAATACTAGGGTGATAATAGTGTCAACAACAAAACATTAGTTTTGGTTTTTGTAATGAATAGCATAAGCACTTGCGAATTAGAAGCAAGATCCGTCGCAACCAAATTTATTTTTGGGTTTGAAAAATGATTTGTCAACACTGTAGATGCAGTAGAAGTATTAAGAAGCTTTGGGACTTCCAAATGGTGAGGAAAATCTCGCATAAAATGCTCCTCATTACATATCAAGCAAGGGTAACGAGGTTTCCGAAAAGAACCAGATGAATCAAAAGATTTTTCCTGCGGGGGTGGATTTGATTTCTTCTTGTCTTTCCCCTTCTTCCTATTTCCTGGCTACTTGTCACTTTTTCCTTTGTCATATGACATAGCCTGGATTTCAGAAGAATACGTAGGATCATATGCAGTAGGGTTTTGATTTGAAACAACAAGTGTAGTACCAAATACTCCACTTTTTTTCGGAGTGCTCGCAGAGCCAATCACACCATCGTCAGCATGAATGTTTTGACCATATAGAGCAGCAGGAACAGTAAAATTTGGTCGCGGCGCGTTTGGAATATTTTCCTAGAGTGTGCTAGACTGAGTGTAAATCAAATCCATATAGTAGGCACGAGCAATGAATTTCTCTTCAATGACAACATCGCCTTTGGCCACATCCTCAA
The DNA here is from genome assembly GCA_034641835.2 of Pinus albicaulis. Classification (NCBI taxonomy): domain Eukaryota; kingdom Viridiplantae; phylum Streptophyta; class Pinopsida; order Pinales; family Pinaceae; genus Pinus; species Pinus albicaulis. Next base: position 3,582,568 of record CM076574.1, on the reverse strand, counting down.
TGATAGATGACAACAAGGACTTAATAAACCACTCAGCTAAAAGCTGATCAAGAACAAATTTTTAACCATTAGACGACGACGCCACTCATGTATATGATCGGGATATATGAGTAGCAATGGTCTGTTCAAATATGGTCAAAATTTTCGTTCCAATTTCATATCTGATGGGTAACTGGAAGTGGGTTAAAAAGGTAGTGGATAAAGTTGTAAAGTCATCAAACGAAGCTCGTGGTAATTCAGTATACCACTTCGCATCAAAACCAGTAAGCGTTTGTTGTAAAAGACGCAATCTAATAGTGTCATCATTTAAGGATTTTGATTAACACCATAAATGATAAGTCATGACATGTGTAGAGGGGTTTTCTCCATAATTTCCATTGAATTTTGGAATTTTTGAGGGTAATTTATGTGGAATCACCGAACACCAAGGTAAATAATGAATTGGATCATTTGTGAGTCGATTTAAATCTGGTAATTCTAACGTTGCAACAAATGGAAATTTTCGATTAAGGTTAGGTTGAGCGTAACCAGGATAAGATGGAATCACCTGAGCAGTAGGCCTTTGCATACTAACAAATGGATTTTGTTGTTGCTAACCCAGATAGGGGTAGGCTTGTTGACCAGGTCATGGATAAGCCTGATACTATGGGAATGGTTGTTGCGGCTACCATGGTATCTGATAAAATGGTTTCCATCCAGGATAATTCGAACCCGACTGTGAATATACAAGGCCAACAGAAACCTATGAAAAAGGTAAACTAGCCTACGGTTGTGAAATTCCCAATGCAGATGGTTGTTGAATAGCAGCCTAGGAAGACTGAGTCTTTAGACCCGAAACTTGAGGGTTACGGGTGGAAGGACCTGCTTGTGCAGACTAAGCAACATTCATAGAATAAATTACATGCGTAGTAGGCGCAGATGCAACAGGTTGAGCTGGTTGATTTTGATACACAACCATTTGTGGCTGAACATGCAAAGTAGGTTGCCATTGGAAAACATGCATTCCAACATATGATGGACCTAAATATGACGAAGTACTACCATATGGACTGGACATCTGTGACCCCTCGGCATATGGATTATAGGGATATTGCACATACTAAATTTGGTGTGAAGGGTATCCAGCAGATACTAGATTAGATGGATGGTAATTAGACAGACCATACTGATATTGAGGATTAGGACGTTCAGTAATCGTGATAGATGAACCAGATATAATTCCAGATGATTTCATGAGTGAATTCCATGGAAAAGAGGAGACACCAGAGTAGGTTCCATTTAAACCTCGGTAACCCTGTGGGACAGACAAACCACCATACAAATGTTCCTCGAGTGTCGTCAAAAACATCTAAGATGAAGTGATGGTAGATGATTCCACAGCTGTAATAGACGGTATTGTCTAAGATGTTGTCTCTGTCTTGGTTGAATAACCTAGCAAATACTCTAACGAATCTACGAGAATTTGAGAGTCAAAAGGATCAACGGAAGCAAAGTTAGTCAAACGAGGAAAAAGCTGATATAAATGAAGTTCTGGCACAAAATGAGTGGGGGTCAAAGGGGCTGTCTCTTCCTAAATTTCTTCCTCCATCGAAATCAAACCAAGTGGAAGCACTTCACCATCATGCCCGAGATAAATTTCAGGCAGTAAACTCTACAGTAAAGAGGAAGACTCGATGGTTACGGATAGTTGAGGATCATACGGTTGCATCGGAACAACTTCTTGTTGTTTCACTTCGGGGTCAACTACTGGAACAACTTCCAGTTGAACAAGCTCGGGTTCATAATTCACCGTTTCACTAGATTGAATTTCAGTGTCCTCAGGTAACTCTAAGATTTCTGTCTCGACAGTTGCAGATAAACCAGGATCAGTCGAAACTACTCGAGACTCGGTACTCAAAGGATCAAATGTCTTTGGTATATCAGATGATATAGCACCAAGAGTTCCAAAGGTACTGGACTCGGTAAGGTGAGTGCGCCTTCGTCTACTAGGAGTAGCTTCTGGTGGTAATGGAAGTTTATTGGCTGTCCTACGTGAACAACAGGGAAGTGGTTGATCTTCTTCCATGATTATTGATTTATTTTAGACAAAAAAAACAAAACAAAAAGATGGTGATACTAGGCAAAAGGTTTTTTCAAGAAATTGTGAACTGAAATATATTGCCTTAGTAAACCAAATACTTATTATAAGTGCAGGCAATCTCCCCGAATGTTGTGTTCGGTGTATCACAGGTACAAGGCAGCCGACTCAGTTACCTATGGATGGTAAGAAACCTATAGTTATCCTCCCAAATATACACGAAGGTACGTGGAGGCCCAATCCGTGTTAGCGTTGTCTAATGCAAAACTACACAGTGAGAGCATCCCCTTATACTTTTCGTACCATAACACCCCCCGATATACCTGAAAGTACGTGGACGAGCTCCAATATACTTACGTACGTTGAATGAGGTATCACACTCGGAATGTATCACAGAAAATTAACGACAGCTGATATGTTTAACGACATTGGAACACGTCTCTAGCCTAGACCTCTAAATGTTATCGTTAATGTTACAATGCTTCCTTACGTAAATTCAGATAAATTTAATGTTGATTTTTACTATCAGTTTTTCTTTTAGGTTCACTATGAGATGTATTGAGCATTCCTAGAATGCAATTAGAATGATAAGAATTCGTTTCGAATTGATTTTCGACAATGAAAAACTAGCTAGAAGGGATAGAGATATCAGATAATTTTCAATCATCAATGAGCACATATAAATGCAATTTTTTCCTAAAATATTCCTCAAGTAGCACTCACAATCCCTAATTGAAAATGCATGTTTTTCTTTTCAGTTTTCTTTAAGTTTAGATGAACAAAAAAGAAACTAATGCACAAAAAATCACTCAAACCTTTCAAGAGAAACGAAGACTGAAACAACAATTCCTCTTTTTGAAAACAATCAACTGATTAAATGTAAAATTCAACTTTGGAACTATTCACAATGATAAAGAAAACACAAAGAAACTTTGATCAAACAAATCCAAAGTGGGACAAGAAGAGTAAAGGAGAACTAGTCTCTAGAGGTATTCAGTCACTCAAAAATTCAACAACCAAACATTAACATGAATTGGAAAAAGGCAAAACAGATAGATTTTGGTTGGTCACAGGGGCAATGCACCCCTGAGTGGGAGACAGTGCGTTGCAGAGCACTGTGTCAAGACCAAAACTGCGTTGGTGCCAAAGGACTCTTTGAAAAAGCAAGCAATCACACTAATTTTTTTAAGACACATTCAAATGACTGAAAATAAGCAGGTAAAGTCTACTAGATGTTGATGGACAAGGACAAAACCACCGAGGACGATCCGTCGTTCCCCAATATGATCGCCAATTTGTTTAAAAGAAATACAAACCTACGGATAAGTATGCTTTCCCTAAGTGGGTGGTTCACTTAGAACAGCAGTAAGAAAGATATTTGATCTTTTCCTTAACGTGAAAAGATAAAGGGAGAGAAACATACTTGTAATATGTTCACTTTCCCTCGCCTCCCTTCGTCACTTTCGTCGCTCTCAATCCAACTTAACTTGCTTGATTGATACCTACCATGGCAAACATAAGACAGAAAACAAAATAAAGGCAATATGATCTACTCAAATTAAAAAAAAAATTGAATCGATTAAACTCATTAATACACATATAACATCATTGACACGTGCATTAGGAAAGGAACAAATGTCTTTATTATGATGTAGAAGGATGAATAAAACCAGTTGATCGATTCATCATCACTCATCCAGCTTGAGTCCCATCCTCATCACATCCAACATCAACAATCCAGCAGCATCACAGTACATGCACACACCTTCAAGAGTTGATATCCAACCAGCATAACTCTACTTAACACAAATTCTTGCTCTTTTGTGCACTATGTTCACTGCTCTATTTATAAGTATATGAAGGTAATTTGAAATAAATGAATCATTGAATGGTTTTCCTAAAAATTCATGAAGAGGTTTCCTTGTTCATGGGAATAGAAGGATAAGAGGTTTAATGATTTCATGGGTTTCAAATTTGAGGCTATCAAATGAGGTGAGAGCTGGAACAACTTATATAAGTCACTTGAAGTCGGAGAGATTCCAAGAATCCAATGAAAAATTCGCTCCCAGTCGATCATTGTACTCCAAAGTGGGCCTAGATCCTCTGAAACGTGGCCTCACATGGGAGTATATGCTCTACAAAGCAATTACAGTTGTCTAGGGGTGCGTTGATGGCTTGATAGGGAACTTCAACTGGCATCTAAGCAGTGAAACTTCCATGAAGGAAGACCATCAATCTGATGACTTGTTTATGGCATGTAGCAACCAATTTAGAGTATGATATACCCTAATGAATATTGATCTGTGTTTTGGGATGATGCCCAAATCGACCTATAACAATTACCACAGGAATGGTGACTCCACTAGATTCTTTCTTTTGAGTTAATGGTTGTTGATGCAGGTCCTTCTTCCTGCTCAGCTTCCTACAAAATCACTCTTGCATCCTCTCAGCACCTTCAGTCACCCTCAATGAGAATTTTCTCCCAAAGGAGGAGGAATTTTTTTCTTCTGCCCGACCGTGTGCATTCTTTTTAGACAGACACATGTTTCATGCATATGGATGGATAAGTCACGCAGTAGGTAGCAAGCCCATTTTTGCTTGGTTTTTCTCATTTTTTGTAGTTGTAAAGTGTTTGGAAACCCATAGTAAATTTTCCATCACTGTGTGCTGGTATTTTGTGACTGTTTAGGACTCTTATTTTCTAGAATTTAGCTTAGCAACTAAGTAGTTTTAATTTTAGCTTCTTATTTTTGCAAATCACACATAGTTTAAGTAGGAAAAAGTAAGTGGCCTTCAATCCACATATGTTTTCCGAACAAACAATTTTCTCATATAAGATACAGAACACATAGCGTAATTAGCATAAAATTAAGTGGCCCATATATCCACACATCTTTAGCTAGTTCAAGTTTTTTCAACTTTTTCATTAGATCAGTTCAATTTTGCATTAGGAATCGAGACTAGGACCAAACTATCGAAAATAAATCAAGTAATATTTTCCACCCTTGCACCTCACGGTGAGCCTAGGTATGCACATGAACGCTTTCTTAAGACAACTTTCCATCTCCCTATAGTGCAAAATTAGTCTAACTAGGCAAGGTGTAAGCGGCCCATAATCTGCACATCATTTATTTTTGCAAGGAACAATCACACATATGGTAACTGGAAAAGGATTGTAAAGGATCAATGCATATCCACATCTCATAACACTTGTGATTGTACACTCCAAATCAGACATGAAGCATCAGTAACAATTGGACCAAAATGCACCCAGTGTGTTGGGATCCTTATCCTCTTCTTACAGTTACTTCACCATGGCACGCCCTAAGAAAATTGACACTCTCTAAAAATAATCACTAATCGAAAATACTAAATTCTCCCCATGGGGGGCACAAAAGAAATTATAGTTCAGGTCAGGACCATCGAGGGTAGGCATCCAATAATTTTTCGTGGTCATAATACATTTTGAAACATAGATGTTGACTTTCTAGGGAGCTTCAAATTCGTCTATCCGCCCATAGAACAAATACCTGAGCATTACCAGAGACTCGTTTTAGAGGGGGTTAAGCTTAGGCCCAATGCGTGCAGTACTCTTTGGGGCTACCTGGACCATCTATTGCTTGGTACTGGTAGCTCAATTCCAATAATCTCAAGACTCGAACACTCACGTGGGACGATGGTACTTTAGTGTCCAATTAAACTAGGGCATCCTTCCCTGTAGGTGTCAGTACAAGAAGCACTTGATTCTCTTACCATTACCTTAGTCGATTCTTTGGCTGTTGGAAGGCATCGCTAGTTCTTTAGAGATGTTAGCCCCAGTACCCATCAGAAGACATCTTCACAAGGCCAAGTTAAATTGAGATTGTAAGGACAACTAGGTCTATCTAGGCTTTTGAGTATCATACGCAATACAAACAAAACCATATTTTTTGCTTGCTTGATCACATAACATTAAATTAAAGGAAAAATTACCTCTTATTTTTTCACTTTGTTTTATGCATGTGATCGTATCTAATTTGATAAAAATATTCCTTCCTCCAACAACCCAAAAATATCACCAAGATTAGGCTAGTCGACACCATAAAAGACCCAACGGGACCTCATCGATCTAGGCGTTTCTTGGACCTCCCCCCATTAGAAGGAGGAGTGCCAGGTCTTTCGCCATTTAGGCGTCAAAGACGACACACCACTACCATTATTGATTCATCCTTTATTGATGCATTTATGATTGGAAACCCCCAAGGGTCACCCAACACCACATTAATGGAAACCCCAGCAGGGTCACCACACTCAATTCCTCCCATAACCCCTAGAGGGCAGAGGAGTGCTACCCCTTCGGGGAGTCAGCAGAATATTCATTAGGGCACGACATAGTGTAATATTCCCCAGGCACCCACCATAAACCATCACATTTAGACACCTGTGAATCCACACTACACAATGATAGTCAATACTCAGTTACCCTTCTTAGTGTCACTTAATCTTACAGATCTAACGAAGTTAACTAATGACCCCATTGATCACAGCCTGAATTGGCCTCCCATTCCCACAAATCTCCCTTCGGATATACCAAAATTCAATGGGAAGCAAGAGGAAGACCCAAAAAATCATATTATGACTTTCCACCTACGCTGTTCGTCCAATAGTATCATTGATGATACTATTCGTCTAAGACTTTTTCAACACACCCTAACCGGGTCTGCGACAAAATGGTATGTCGAGTAGCCTTCTGCTTTGCATGGAACCTTTAGCGCCCTCGCTATTGCGTTCCTCACATATTTTCAACTACCCATTCGCCATGATTTAGGAATGGAACTGCTGACTCATTTTAGGCAAATGCCAGTTGTCCATATATCAGATCATCTCCATGAATGCTGGCAATATCGCAGTTTGTGTAAATGCAAACTCGACAATAGAGGGTTGCTAGACTAATTTTTGAAAACTCTCGCAAAAAATATCTAAAAAGACGTGGCGACACAAAAACCTACCTCTGAGGAGGATTCCATTAGCAAAGCCCAGTAACTTGAACTCATCTACACCCAGTCGAGATATATTTACAATGTCCTGCAAAATTCCCTGCGCCTACAAACTTATAGAGAGTTACCAAGCACGTTGAATATTGTTGACGGTTTGATCGGGTCCTTGACTCAAGGTCACCTAGGCAGAAGTATCCAGTACCCAGGATACTCATACGATTCTACCCAGAACATGTTGCAACCTAGCTACCACCAATGTCAATCTGCACCTTTGAAGAATATGAAGAATAGGATGATACCATATCATCAACAACAGGCAGACTCATACTCTCCCTCACAGGGGATCCAGTACTCAACTATGAATGTTGATGGAAGAGAACCCCCCCAGCAATCTTACACCAATCAGGGATAGGGGGACCTATATCCCCCTTTCCCCGCACAAAATACACCACTGCAATACAATGCAATGGTGAACCTAGTGCAACCATCCCAGGCTCAACAACATCGGTCTTACAACTAGGAGAACTGCAATAACTCTCCAAACGCTGCGAAAAAAATCCTAGGAATAAACAAAAGGGAGACACTGGACAAGGGGGCAGTAATCAAAAATGCCCCCTGTGATCTCAATCTGGGAGCAACCTCAACCGAAATCAAAACCAAGAGCCAAATAAAAACTCCCAAGGAAAAAACAAGAGATCTATTCTAAGGACAAATCATTCTTGTGCCATATGTGGTGAATACGGCCATTACACTCACCACTATCCCAAGCTCCCCAAACTGAAAAAACTTCAGGGGAATTGTGGACAAGGGGAACCTACCCAAAAGCCTGTTGTAATGCAGGAGCCTTTCCCCCACCAAGGAGTGGTTAACACCCAACAAAAACCACCTCAAAAAGATACTGGAGTGCCAGTCACGAAATTTACATGACTAAGAAGAATTGTTCTTCCAAAAAAGGAATATGAACTATGATACCCCCCCAGACACCAACCCATCAGGTATGAGCACGAGTGCACCTGCTACACCGTTAACCATATCCAAATTACCTATAGAGCCCCTTTCGAAAACGGTCAAGGGACCAACCAAGTGCGTAGGACATCACTCTAAAGCTGCTCATAGATATAACATAGTTGATGATTTAGCACAATCACCAGCTACCATGTCAGCCTTGGAAGTCCTACAATCATGCCCAAGACAACAGAAAGCCTTACTTTTTGTGTTAGGCGCAATCGACCCGTCCGATTCACGCCTAATGGTTTTCAACCTAGACAAAGCAAGCCTCGGGCTTCCTTCTCTGGTCGCTTTCCAAATACCGGTTTCAGTCCAGAACATCACCATACATCGATGCATCATCGATGAAAGAGCATCCACATGCATAATGTCCAAATCCATTTGGAAAAAGTTAGGATCACCTGAACTAAAACCATCTAACATCATGCTTAAAGCATACGATGATCACCCTTCAACCCCCATCAGCCTATATCAAAATTTCCTTGTAAACCTGGCCGAAAGATAGTACTTATAGACATTGAATTCTTAGACGCACAGCTAGACTATAATATACTCCTCGGGCAGAGTTATATGTACGCCATGACTACAATCGCATCCTCTGTATTTAGGGTAATGATGTTCCCCCATGACTATCAGATCATCACCATCGACCAACTCACATACTACAATAAGAAACCCATGACGACTCTCAATGTCGTGCTACAGTACGTAGACATAACTACAGAACCACTTACGTGGTATACAGAATTTGTCCCGACCAGTTAAAACCATCATCCATCCTAGGGTCATTCCTAGGAGATCCCCCTCTCATACCAAAAGGGGGTTCTAGAAAGCACGAGGGCACTGGTGTGCATGATGCTCTCATCAAACACCCAAACTATCCCAGACATAGAAACCAGTAGTACGAAGGCCGAAGTCACTAGCACGGCATTCCTACCCTACACCATTTCGCAAACCCCATTTTTATACCCCCATTTTTATATGTATGCCATGACTGCAATCGCATCCTCTATCTTTAGGGTAATGATGTTCCCCCATGATGATCGGATCATCACCATCGCCCAACTCACATACTACGATAAGAAACCCATGACAACTCTTGATGTCGTGCTACCATACATAGACATAACTGCGGAACCACTTACATGGTATACATAATTTGGGCCGACCATTTCAAGCCATCATCCATCCTAGGGTCATTCCTAGGAGATCCCTATCTCATACTGGAGGGGGCTCCAGAAAGCACGGGGGCACCAGTGTGCATGATGCTCTCATCAAACACCCAAACTAGCCCAGACATAGAAACCAATAGAACAGAGGTCGAAGCCACTGGCACGACATTCCTACCCTACACTATTTCGCAAACCCCATTTTTATACCTCCCACCTGGTTTTGTGTAAAAACAATTCTTGGAAACTATTACATTTCCAAAAATGGCTTTCGCAATACCTGTGTGGTATTTGGTCCCACCAACCATGCTATTAATTCTAGGCATCACCTCTACAGGAACAACCCCTATCGCCCCTCAGGAGGCCACATCGGTTAATGAAACACTTGTAATAGCTCCAGCTAATCTAACCAAGAAAAATAACGAAAAAGGGAAGAAATTTGAAACCCCAGGGTTACCTAGGGCATTACAACCTTGCGCATTATGCAATATCCTAGGCAATCCTACTAATATTTTCCCAGATTTCGATGAATAAAAACCTCTTCTACACACTAAAATAAATGTCGTGGCCTCAAGTTCCCATAAAAAGGAACATGCCACGAATAACCAAGGCAAAGCATTGTGTACCAACCATGCATGCACAATATGCGACCAGTATGGGCATTATACCCATCATTGCCTAGGGATGCCACGATATAGGGATGCCTTGCAAGCCTTAGAGAAATCTTACCAACAAGACCCCTCAGCTCCACCCATGCAAATGGACAAGGGAGAACCTAAAACCATGTTGTACATATGAGAGGAGCCTACATCTTTCTCGTATACAGTCACCCCAACAGACCAGAGGCGGAAAATGGAGGCCACACGGCAGGCCCTAGATTGCACACTATGTGACAAGCCTAATCACTTAGTCACATAGTGTCCTAATTTAAGGGCGTTTAGCCGTTGGTATCAAGTCCCGCATGTTGTCCAAAGAAACTTGGTTCGGAATCGACGACATATGTTTTCATATTTTTTGGAGAAACCACCACGTGCATCATTGTCCCCATATCCATTGATTTTGGTCTATGTTGGATTTTATATGACACTTCATCGTTGAAAAACCTGACTTAGCAGGATCAGACACAAAATCCGCAAACAGTGCTACAACTCAAGGGACAGAAGAAACAAGGACCATATTGTATGTGTCTGAGGAGATATGGTCACTTGAACGACCACCTCCCCCCCCTGTAATCACCCTCAAGCACCAGTCCAGCATTGTGCACTCTGTGATGAACGAGATCACTTCATCGTTGACTTTGCAGCTCTAGAGTTATTCCAAATATGGTACCCAGTCAACCCGTTATACTACGACGGCCTACGGGCACTCCAATATTCATGTCAAATATGTTCTGACAACCACCTAGTTCGTTATTTTCCCTACAATCCCCGATTTATTTCAGCGTTAAATTTTTTATGCCAAGCCATAACACGTCTCACCGTAGCAGATGGATCGAATTCAGAATATGTGGAAAGTTATAAAACTCGAGAAAATGAGGCAACCAAGTCCATTCTCTTCATATCCGCAAAAAAATGACCAACAATGGGGCATATCGTTGCCCCCAACCACCCTCCACGAAAAAACCCAGCCTGCATATTGTGTGACACCCACAACCATTTGGTCACTCAATGCCTGGATTTAATATCATTTCGCAAATGGTAACCAATTACTCCAGTGATCCAAAGGGAGTGGAGAACCAAGGAGAGACAGTCTTGTCTAATTTGTCACGACAACCATCACGCTCGACACTATACTTACATCCCCCAATTTCGACCTTTGTTAGACACCATACACTCATTGGTTACCAAATACCCGGATGTAACTAGTTTAGAACCAAGGTAGCCCGGCGCAAGGTAGGATACCCCCCATCATTACCAAAACCCTAGGGAGACTAAGGCAACCCATCGTCCTAGCAGGGCCCAAAACTAACCAAGAAAGGAATGTGTTCTATGCAATAGAAAAAGCCACATGGTCAATCAATGTCAGGAACTCAAGAAACTCACTGATAGTCTTTGCATGGTCACCACCATACCGCAAATCCATCTCTCTAATAAGGAGAAGATCATGCACTACTATTGCAGAATTTTCTCGAGATTCCACCATGTGATGAATTGTGAATACCTCCCAAGGTTATGTGCGACAAGGGAAGCATTGAGTTTGAACTCCCTGAAAGATCGAAACTGACCAAAACCAAAGACTCGGAGATGGCAGAAGCGCAAACATGCCCCAATGCCCAATCATCTCCAAGCATCCACTTCGGGCACAAAGAGTAGCGTTGGTTCTCACACCATCTATTCGATAGGCACCTTGATGCCATGCACTATTTTCACAAGTCACAATCATGAAATAGAGTTGTGCCCCTTAATGGAAACATTTTGGCACCTAGGCACTCAACGCAACATCCAAATCCAAGAAAAATTGCATACCCTTAGTAAGCCGCCAAAAGAGCACGAGTTTTCTCTCAAACAAAACACCACAATGGAAATTACTCCGCCATTTAACATTGATGACACACAACACCATATACGATTCATCTAATCATGCATAGGAACTATGACTTGTGTTGTTTTCTCACCTTTCATTTGTATCGAGACCACTACAAATACCACAATAGTATTTGTACCGTCGACGGTGCAAACCCAACCCGTATGAACCCTATCAACCTCGTTTGGTTCCACAGAATCATATTCATGTATGTCGACCAGCACTATTGATGCAGGAGCATCCGACTTAGCAATTTCATTGTAATTTAATAGATACAGGGGGTCTTCTATTTCCTAAGAAATTGGATTCTTATGTAACAAATTAAAATGATTTGTTTGGATTTTAAAATAGGATAAATTAAATATTGAGAGCATTTTTGTAAATTTTCTCAAAAGAGAATATGAGAGATTTGAGAATTAATTGTAAATCCTAAATTAAATTGGTTTCATGAATCTGGGGATTTATGAGAATCCTTAGGGATAAAAGAGAGATTTTAGGATTTAAAGGATATTTAGGATTTGATTGAGAATATAGTGGATCTAAACCAAAATTGGTTTTAGAATCCAATTGTATAAATTGTAAGCCTAAAGGCATTAAATAGAGAGGAAGATTAAGGATCAGATCAATTAGTTAAGGCTTTGATTTTAGCCTACGGGCATTAGGAAGAAAAAGGCCACTGATTTGAATATCAGGCCAGAAGAAAATTCCTATGTAAATATTGAGTATCAATACAAAGAACTCAACTTTTGATTTCATGTTTTATTATTGAGTTATATTGTGTGCAGGTGAAATTGGCAGAAGCAAAGGAAATTCTGTCATTTTGAGCTACAGGATTATTGAAGGTATGAGACTGCATACTCTTAAAAGGTTGAATATTCATTTATTGAATTCTGTGTTATTTGTGTATGTTGATTAATTAGCATCGATCAAAGAATGGATCGATGTCATTAAAAAAATAACTTGGCCTTCTAAATTGAGGTCCAAATCTTCTTGGAAGCATTTCGCCATTGTGGGCTGACATCATATAAAGCATTGCAAAGGAGATATTACACATTTTGTTGTGTATAAAACTTATATATAAAACCGTGAAGTGAGACATTTATGAAAAACGTTGTGTATAAACAGTGAAGTGAGATATGCAATTTTATGTCACATTTGGGGTTTTATTGCATTTGCAAATGATGGAGATAGAACTATTACAAACCCAAAATTTTCAAAATTCTGAATTGCGTTGTAGTGGAGACAATCTGTGTGAACGAGAGAAAATAAATGGTTGCACAGAATTTAAATGCGATTGAAATTTAAAGAGAGAAACTGAGAAGAGATCTCAGTTTGCAAAAGATCGTATATCATAATTTGGTATAATTGTTGAGGAATTCCATATTTAGATTTGAACCTTTTCATGTTTGAAACCGTAAGTCAACAACACAATAGAATGGTGGACAGGTTTTGAAAACCAGAAAATGGTTTTCGCATGGCTTTAAATTGGTAAATGGTATTGAAGGAGATTGTGCAATAAACCTCTGGGAGTGACACGTAGCACATCAAAACTGCCTATTTCGCATAGTTTCAAACTATTAAAGATCGGTTGAGTTGGGACGCGATGAAGCGCTAGCCGTTGGATCATGAATGGAATTGACAGCAATCATTTCATCGCTGATGCAATACCAATAAATGTGTTGGATTAATGGGTGCGTACAGTCTATGGTGAAAAGGTGCGTTGATAATAATTGTGGGTCCAAATATATTATGTTTGCAAAATGGGTTTTTAACCAAAGTCAAATATATGGATACGAATTTTCAAAAGGTGGTCATTTATTATTTTTATAAAAGAGATAAACCCGATTAAAGACTATAGCAGCAAATGAGAAAATGTGATTTTGGGGAAAATGTATGTTGTTTCATTTTATATGAAAAATGTGGGTTTACGCAACTTGAGATTGCGTCAAGTGGTATCAGAGCTGGAAAAATCTCTTTTGAAGATTAATTTTTTTTTTAATTAAATTAGACAGAATGCATGTGTGATTAAAGAAGTAAAAGCAGATCAGATATTAAATCTGATAAGCAGCAGATACACAGAGTTGATGTGTAAGAGGCATTTGCATAAATAAATGAGAATAGTCCATTTCAAGTACTATTGAATGGGAGAACAAGGTCATGTAGAGATCTTGAATGTGAGATAGTGTGTTTTATTTTAATCTGATTTGAAAATTCTAGTTGCAGATAAGATAAAATATCTCAAAAAAGAAAGATCCAAGTCTTAAGAAGAAGTGATGGAGGAATGGGTAAAGATTTCTGAAAGAAGGAAGGTGACTGAGTGCAGCAGCCAAAGGAACAGCAGGTTCAAGAGAGTGAACCAAAAGAATACCTAGGAAGAGGTCAAGCTCATAAAGGAAGCTTGATAGGGTATTGAGTAGCAAAAGGAGATTGCTACAAGAGAAGGCTATGTTGCAGATCACCAATCAAGGATGGATGAGCTCATGAATAATATGGCCATGGAGGATCAAAGAAGAGGTTCTAAAGAATGTCACAAAGATAAAATAAGTGATGAGGATCGAGAGAGACATATTGCAGTGATGAAAGTACAACTGGAGATACTACAGGGATGGCTACAAGAGACAGTCAATGAATGCCAAAGACATGGATGGAGAATGAGGAAATGGGTTAGATGGAACCTATTGAAAAAGAAATGGAATGCTAAGCTAATGAAAAAGTTCAGAGAACTTGAACAGATACATATTTATTTGTTGGAAAAGGAAAGACTCAAAGGAATTGAGTCACAGCAAATAGGATCTGCTGGAAAACAGAAAGTATATTGTGGAAGATGGGTGCTTGAAGAAGCAAACAAGACTGAAAGGTCTTGTGTTTTCAAAACTAATGATTTGTGTATGATTGCAGGTACATCACAGGATGATGAACAAGCTTTAGAGTTTGTTAAAGAGAAGGAGTTGAATCTGAAATCTGTTCAGATTAATGCTGAGATAGCAAGATCTCAGAAAGAAAAGGAGACGAAGGGGTCTTATGGAAATATGCAGCATAATATTGAAATAGAGGAAGAAGGACCATCTGATTATTGGTCAACAACAATTGAAGGTGTGAAAAATTGTGTAAAGTTTCCAAATTCTACCCCAATTGAAATTGTTGAGTTATATAGAAAGTTAGATATTCAAAGGAGAGAGTTGGAAAAGCAAAGGATCTATACTCAGGATGAATTGTTGAAAGAGAAAGACAAAGAAATTGTCATGAATGACAGTCATGAAAAGGAGAGTAAGGATGTAAGAATGATTCAACAAATCAAAGGAGTTCACTATTGTGAAAAAGAGCAGGGAGACATTCATGAAACAGATGATATGAAGGAGAGACTAGCTGACAGTCTCATAGAGAATTTAAATCAGCATACTGATGTGCTGACAAAGGAGTTAAATGAAAACTCAAAGCAACATACTGAGAAGTTTCCAGAGGAGGAAGAGACATTGAGACCTTGTATTTTTAATACTGATAATTCATGTGTTAATTATGCAGGTAAAGGAGGACAACAAATAGAAAATGTCAGAGAATTTAATAAAAAGGAATCTATGTTAGCTGAAAACATAGTGAAGGATCATCATTCTATCATGGTGATTGGCACAATGGAGATAACCTTGGAAGCTGGAAAGAAAGACAGTAAAAAAAAATTGAGTCTTGAAAGATACTTAGAACTACAAGAAGAATATTTGGTGACTGGATCATCAAATGAGACCATTGGGTATTGTGATTTCGAGATTGATAATTTGACTTTGTTTACAGGTATTGGAGAAGACAATCCATCACTTGGAGTGTCTTGAATGAAGATAAATTGTTGCGGCAGAAGGAACCCATAAATTCCTTACTTAATAAGGAGAGCATCTACAAGGAAGGTGAGACAGTCATGTCTCATATGAAGGAACATGTTATTGTTGATGACAAGGAGGAGTTGGCTTGTCTAATTGGCCAAGAGAAGACTATAGGACAGACCCTTAGAACTGTCACAGTGGTGGAGAATCAGAATTCTATTCTGATAAAGGATGAAGATACAGTGTTTGAAGAATTTGAATTGATTGCCAAAATCAATCAAGGAGGTGAAGGACAATCACTGAAGGTTGTCAAGGAAGAAGAAGAAGGATATGCTGAAACTGAATTGCAGCATATTGATGATATGTTTGAGATAAAACAAGTACAAAGGGAAAGGATGAAATGCTTGCTGGAAATATTTGAACAAGAGAAAGGAATTGCAGACAATAAGCTGGAAATGAATGAAGTTATGGAAGAGGCAGAAGCAGATACTAGTTTGTCAAAATTGATTATGCTTACTAGTATACAAGGAACAGTGAATGAGTATGTTGCTACAGTTAAAGAATCAAAGAATAATTTATTTTTTGAAAATAAATTTGTAGGTAGTGAGCAAAAGAAGGATGTTGCAGAGGGAGCTATATTAAGAGATATTCAGGAAGTTTGGGAGGCAGCAACAGTATTTGGAGCAATATCTACAAGAGTATTTGGAGCAATATCTACAACAATATTTGCAGCAGAATTTGGAAGCAGCAGCAAATGGCAGAGTGCTTACCAGTCAGAAGATAACTTGCACATAGAAATAGAAAACATGAAAAGGTTGATGATGAAGGTGTCTCAGAAGAAGCCAGTAGCAAGAAATCAAAGAAACAACAGCAAGGAAAAGACAAGAACGGACCGTGAAAGCATAGCTAGTGGGAAGATGCAGAATAAAGTGTGGAAGCCTGGAAAAGTACAACTGAAAAATTATGAAGACAATGCAGCTTATGGACAGCAGCAAAACAGAGTATGGGATCCAGGAGGCAAAGGTTGGAGGCACATGATCAGGAGATATAATTCTACTTTGGGAGTCTGATGCAGGAGCAGCTGACTCAGCAATTTCATTGTAATTTAATAGATATAGGGGGTCTTGTATTTCCTAATAAATTGGATTCTTATGTAACAAATTAAAATGATTTGTTTGGAGTTGAGTGATTTTAATATTTTAAAATAGGATTAATTAAATATTGAGAGGATTTTTGTAAATGTCCTCGAAAGAGAATATGAGAGATTTGAGAATTAATTGTAAATCCTAAATTAAATTGGTTTCATGAATCTGGGGATTTATGAGAATCCTTAGGGATAAAAGAGAGATTTTAGGATTTAGAGGATATTTAGGATTTGATTGAGAATATAGTGGATCTAAGCCAAAATTGGTTTTAGAATCCAATTGTATAAATTGTAAGCCTAAAGGCATTAAATGGAGAGGAAGATTAAGGATCAGATCAGTTAGTTAAGGATTTGATTTTAGCCTACGGCATTAGGAAGAAAAAGGCCACTGATTTGAATATCAGGCCAGAAGAAAATTCCTATGTAAATATTGAGTATCAATACAAAGAACTCAACTTCTGAATTCATGTTTTATTATCGAGTTATATTGTGTGCAGGTGAAATTGGCAGAAGGAAAGGAAAATCTGTCATTTTGAGCTACAGGATTATTGAAGGTATGAGACTGTATACTCCTAAAAGGTCTAATATTCATTTATTGAATTCTGTGTGATTTGCATATGTTGAGGAATTAGCATCGATCACACAATGGATCGATGCCATTAAAAAAATAACTTGGCCTTTTAAATTGAGGTCCAAATCCGCTTGGAAGCATTTCGCCACTGTGGGTTGACATCATATAAAGCATTGCAAAGGAGATATTACACATTTCGTTGTGTATAAAACTTATATATATAAAACCGTGAAGTGAGACATTTATGAAAAAAGTTTTGTATAAACAGTGAAGTGAGATCCGCAGTTTGATGTCACATTTGGGGTTTTATTGCATTTGCAAACGATGGAGATAGAACTATTACAAACCCAAAATATTCAAAATTATGAATTGCATTGTAGTGGAGACAATCTGTGTGAACGAGAGAAAATAAATGGTTGTAGAGAATTTAAATGCGATTGAAATTTAAAGAGAGAAACTGAGAAGAGATCTCAGTTTGCAAAATATCTTATATCATAATTTGGCTTAATTGCTGGGGAATTCCATATTTAGATTTGAACCTTGTCATGTTTGAAACCGTAAGTCAACGGCACAATAGAATGGTGGACGGGTTTTGAAAACCAGCAAATGGTTTTCGCATGGCTTTAAATTGGTAAATGGTATTGAAGGATATTGTGCGATAAACCTCCGGGAGTGACACGTAGCACATCAAAACTGCCTATTTCGCATAGTTTCAAACTATTAAAGCTCGGTTGAGTTGGGACACAATGAAGCGCTAGCCATTGGATCATGAATGGAATTGACAACAATCATTTGATCGCTGATGCAATACCAATAAATGTGTTGGATTAATGGATGCGTACAGTCTATGGTTGAAAGGTGTGTTGATAATAACTGTTGGTCCAAATATATTATGTTTTCAAAATGGATTTTTAACCAAAGTCGAATATATGGATACGAATTGTCAAAAGGTGGGCATTTATTCTTTTTATAAAAGAAATAAATCTAATTAAAGACTACAGTAGCAAATGAGAAAATGTGATTTTGTGGAAAATGTATGTTGGTGCATTTTATATGTAGAATGTGGGTTTACGCAGCTTGAGATTGCTTCAACTATTAGGCCCGAACCAATTCCGCCTTAGACGTCTTGTTTCATTCAGATGAGGATATTCTAGAGGCCATGACAGAACCAGATTGTCTGTGGGACTCAATGCATCACCGCTCAATTTTTCTTCCCGAAAAAACTTTCAGAGCTAACAACACAGAAAACCAAGATATATATGCCATTGAATCTAAAGACTTCATTCCTTCTGGGAAGGTAGACTGGTTCAAAATTGAATAAATCTCGCTAGGGGAAGCATGCTCCCCATAAGAGGAAGTCTCTTAAACAAACTTGGTATTTGGATTATTGAGATTATTGGGAAATGCCAGGGCTTAGCCCCACTATCGGAGAACACTACATTGACACATGGCCTGACATACCACCAGTCTGCCAAAAACAATGTCAATTACACCCATCTAAGTCAGAAGCAATTAAGCAAGAAGTTGACAAGCTTCACAAAGACGGGTTCATCTACCCAATCGCTTATACGTCGTGGGTTTCCAACCCAGTACCCGTCATGAAAAAATAGGACACCATCCAAGTATGCACTGATTTCCGAGATTAGAATATATCTTGTCCCAAGGAAAAATACCCTACCTCGTTTATTGACTAATTCATTGACGCTTGCGCCAGTCATGAGGCCTTGTCCTTCATGGATGGATTCTCAGGGTACAATCAAATTCAAATCCGTCACACAGATCGGTACAAGATGACATTCACTACCCCTTGGGGCACGTACGCATACCAGGTTATGCCTTTTGGTCTTAAAAACGTTATATCCACCTTACAGCAGGCAATGAATTATATCTTCCATGACCTAGCCCACCTCATCTTAGCTTACTTAGACGACCTCACGGTACGATCCAAGAAATGAAGTGACCACCTAGAGGATTTATGGTTGGTATTCAAACGGTGCCAACACTAAAACCTATGCTTGAACCCTCTCAAGTGCATCTTCTATGTTAATTAGGATTCATTGTATCCCAACAGGGAATCAAAGTGGACCCCCTCAAGGTCCACACAATCAAAGAGGTGACACCACCAAAAATTCACAAGCAACTTCAAAGCCTGCAGGGGAAAGCCTACTTCTTATGAAGTTTTCTCCCCGACTATGTCACTTGCACGTAATGATTCCTACGCCTACTCCGTCAAGACATTCTGTTCAAATGGGATGATCAGGCTCAACAATCGTTTGAGGCAGTAAAAGACACATTGTCATTGGCCCCTTTGATCAGTCCACCCAATTATGACAAAGAAAACCCTATACCTATCAGCATCAGACACAGCGATATTTGGGGTGTTAGTCTGAGATAGAACAGATGGTAAAGAACACATAATATATTACGTCAGTAAGAACCTATATGGCCTCGCTTTAAAATACGAATCGAAAGGAAAAAATTCCCTCGCCCTTATATAAGCAATACAAAAACTTTGGCATTACATCATCCTGCGGACTACAACAGTCATAGAAGCTATCAACCCCATGAGATATCTGCTAACCCACCATCTGATGAACCAAAAGTACGCTCGATGGGTAGTCATACTGCAAGAATTTTACCTACAGTTTAGCTCCCCCAAGAGAAAAAAAATCTTAATCTTAGTTGAGTTCATCACTGACCTCCCAAGTCTCACTAAAGGATCTCCAGTTAACGACTCACTACCAGATGAACATTTATTTCGAGTGACGACTGAAGATCCTTGGTACAACGACATCCTCCTATTCTTACGAACCCAAAAGTTCAAGCCACAGTTCACCCATGACTGCCAAAGGTGCATACGCCACTAGGCCCCCCGATACCTCCTCATGGGCGACGTCCTTTATCGAAGTGAGGTTGAAATTGTTTTACGCCGATGACTCACGCACAAGAAAGCTAAGCAAGCCCTAAATGACTGCCATAGTGGGGCTTATGGCAGCCACCTCTCAGGGATGGCTACCGCCCAAAAATTCCTACGGAAAAGTTATTTTTGGCCTACCCTATTCCACAATTGCATTCAAGTAGTAAACGATGTGATCAATGCCAATGCTTTGCCCACAAGGAAAGAACATTTCCCGCTCCTCTGCACCCGGTCATCATAGCAGGTCCCTTTTGTGAATGGGGAATCGACTTTATGTCTTGCAACCCTGTGTCGTCTGGAAACCACAAATACATTATTATAGTCATCAACTATTTCACCAAGTGGGAAGAAGCCATGTGTACATATGACAACACGGCAGAAACCGCATCACGGTTTCTATTCAAACATGTCATCGTAGGATTCGGTGTGCCTAAGGAATTAGTATCCGATCACGGAAATCATTTCGAAAATGAAATATTCCACGAGTTTTCTCACCACCTAGGATTCACACATGAATTTGCATCACCATACTACCCCCAGTCCAATGGACATGTAGAAGCTATTATTAAAGTACTCAAAACAATGTTACAGTGTATGGTCAATAACAATAAAACAAACTGGCACCATATGGTTTTTTTAGCTCTAAGGGCATATCGCACAGTAGCTAAAACCTTTAGAAGATTTACACCTTTCCAATTGGTATACGGAGTGGAGGTCGTGATTCCCATTGAACGCGAAATCCACAACTTACACGCAGTTATCAAACTCCTCGATGATACCCAGCCTTTAGATAAATGGTTCATACAGTTAGAACTCGTCCAAAAAAATTGACAAGAGTCACTCCAACATAATGAAACAAATAAGAAAAGGGTAAAATCATCATTCGCCCACAACATCAACCCCTACTCATTTTCAGAGGGGGAGTTATTCCTCCACTACGATGTTGCAAAAGATGCCTTGGGACCCAGGAAGTTTGTAACACTTTTGAAATTTCCTTAAATCATAAAACATTTCCTCCTCAAAGGAGCATACATCCTGTCAAAGCCCAACGGTAAATGCCTAGCTAAACTCGTCAATGGGCTCTACCTCAAAAAAATTCACCCATAAGGGCAGGAAGTCTCAGCCTTAGAGATAAGATGCATGTAACATAATTTTTTGAGATGATCACAGTGATCAAGGACTTGTTCTAAAAAATGCTTTTGTGTCACAAATGGATCATCCCCCCATCCACTATTTTGGATTCACTGATGGAGCCTTGCGATGGTCGAAAAATCTAGCAGCAACCGCCAGGGCCATATACTATTATGACCGGTCACCGTTCCTCACAAACGGACTATGTATCAGATCAACTACCAATAATCAAGCACAATATGATGTAGTCATCGGGGTGTTGAGTGATGCTTCCAACCAGGGCATTCACCATCTACATGTCTATCTTGATTCCTAGCTAGTGGTATCGCAATTAAACCAAGTTTTTGAAGTATGGGATTCACACGTATTTAGGAAATACTTGCATGCACGACGGTTGAGACATCACTTTGATCACATTACATTTACACATATACCAAGAAATCAAAACCAGATATCCGATCGCATAGCTAACCACATCCTAGACTGGAATGCATCTCGTATAAACCATCATCCATGAAAAGCAAAGCATAAAACATAAATATCCATCATAAGCATAAATAATAACCATAGACATATCATCAGAGCCACAAAAAATATACATCTCGCATATATACATCAAAAATATATGAGTCCCAGTATACAAATCATGTCCATGACTATCATGTCAATCAAAAAATATATCTACATGTCACCAAAATAGGGAAGCATCCTCATAATGGGTGCTTTCCCTGAACATACAAATATCTCTAGGGATGAGCCCAACCTGGTGGGTCCTTTGGACCCATGGCTACACCCGGTGCCAGTAAAGGTGCAGCAGCCAAAACTGCATGTGTCAAACGGTGCAAAGTCGGGCGATGCGCCCTCTCTCGAGCCATCATTGTCTTGAGCCATACATCATCCAAATCATTAAAAAATCCCCGGGTCGGCATACCCCGGGTCAACCTCTCTAACCGAATCCATGAGTCGGCTAGAAATGTTGCACGAGCATCAGCAGCCTCTGCCGCCAACACCCTAAGGTGAGCAGCAGCCAACTGCTCCTTGACCACCGCAACACGAGCCTTGACCGTCGCCGCCCATGCCTCAGCCGCATCGGCATGGACAAGGAGGGCAGCATCCCCTCCAGCATCTGCAACATTGGTGCCCTCCCCTGAAGGGCCCCCAGCACCTCCTTGCCCCCCAATCTGGGCCTGACCAGCCCCAACTGGGACCCTCCTCAAAAGCTTATGTCCCACCAAGCGGGCAGTAGGATGCCTTGTTAAACCCACATCTGCAAGAGAAACAAAAAATAGTAGCAGTGTCACCATAAAATACATATATACCTATATATGATAAAATCCTAAAAAATGTTGAAAAACATCAAAGGGAATACCTGTTGGGCCCCATGTGTAACCGGCTGGAAGAACCATATCTAGGTCCCCTCGGAATTCCATCGCTGAGTATGGGTAGTCCAAAAAAAATTTCGGGTTCGAATCGAACCACGCCTCAATGGTCGCATCCCAATAGCGACCAACCTCCCCTCCTCCACCTCGAGGCATCACAGGTGCCCACCGTCGCATCCTAGGATCCCTAGGAGGACCCAATGGCACTTTCACAAAAGGTTTGAGCATCACCAGCCTCTCATACATGATACTACAAAGGATGATCGCATAAGTGAATACCTTAGAGGTCCCCCTCTGGACCTTTCCCAGCTGTGTCACCATGCCCTGGTAGACATGGCGAGCCCAATCATAGAAGTGACCGATCCGAAGTCGGCACAAGGCAGCAATGTGTGGACCCGATGCACTACAAGGAAAGGACGAACCTGTCAGGCGAACTATCATTGCCAAGGCACCCCTCTCGGCTAAATCTGTCACAGAGCTTATACGGACACATCCCTGTGTAATTGCATCGGGACCATAGTGATCCTGAGCCTAGCGGCGAATGTTCACTCCCCCAACTAGGAGTGGGTGTGGAAGAGCCTCCCCCTAAGGCAG
This sequence comes from Pinus albicaulis, assembly GCA_034641835.2. NCBI lineage: Eukaryota > Viridiplantae > Streptophyta > Pinopsida > Pinales > Pinaceae > Pinus > Pinus albicaulis. The sequence goes on along the minus strand of CM076574.1, from coordinate 3,559,267 downwards.
TAGACTGATAGAGAACTAAACTCCAGTCTCGAGCTGGATGACGACGTCTCTACGGCGCAACACCATAACATGTCACCTCTTGTTCCAATAATGGACCAAGTATTGAAGTAGACCATCATGTGACCTCCAGTAGGTTGTTCTCAAGAAATTTGAGCAACCCATACTGTGCCAAAACCCCCCAAGCATCGGGGTCTAGGGCCATAGCTGCTCGAAGGTAGGGCCAATCTCTCTCTCGCCACAACATCTTGTCACCAGAGAAAAACCAAAAATCAGTGACTAAAACACAAAAAATTGAAAATTTTTCAAAAGAAAATTACCCCATCGCGCATGTGCAGATCTCAGGTGTGATGACTGCGCGTTTTATGTGATACAGACATGTGAATCATGGCACAAATTCTTCACCATATGCGAAAGCCTCGCGCAAAAATTCCTTTTTACGCGAGGACCGCGCAAGTCAGCTTTGATCGCCCGCGCGATTGAGGCAAAAAAGAGGTATAAAGTCCGCAAAAATCCCATTTGAAAATTTGGACTTTCATGGCCCTACCTGACACTGATTGCGTGAATACCGAGTACTCAGGCTGACCGCAATGGCAAGAAAGGCTCAGGATCAGGGGCTCAAATCTGACCTCAGACACTCAAATGACACAAATGATTTGAAATGAGCCATATTGGCCCATATATCGCCCTTTTCTCATTATTCAACATACCATAAATGGAGCTCAGAAAGCCCAATTGCAAAAACGCAAGAAACACAGTGATCAGCACTTCATCATGTTCAAGCTAGGCCCCATAAATCCATGCCTCAGAAATAATTCATTTTTTTAGTCACAGCAGGTATGCCCTCTCTTATCGCTTTACATTCAAAGTTGTTTCAAATATGTTTGAATGAAAAATATTATTTTACTTGGGGTATTGGTTGCAGGTATTTCAAGCAGGCCGAATCACCATATGCCCCATCCAACAAAGGTACAAGAGCAGGTATCATTCTATCCCTAGCATGATAGGCTCCCCAAAAAAGCTTTGCATATCCTGACATTATTTCTTCACATAAATCAACCATCAGTTTCATTCACCCGACCATGTTTATCATCACCCCACCTTACACATGATAAACATTCTCGCAGGTCGGTATAGCCTTACCCTCCATGGAATCTGTAATATTCCTAATTAGCCCAAGCTAATAGGAATATTTCATTTTGTTCTAATTTTATTTATTGATGAATAAAATGTAAAGGAGGACATGAAAAAAACTCCTAAAACATGGAAATAAATCAATGCCCAATGTGAACAGAGACAAATCAGGGCTTTCTTAATAAAAGCCACTTGTGTGTGAATAGGATTGAGCCACTTGACTGGGTCAATAGGACCAAATCACTAAGCAGTCCAGATACATTGAACCACTTTGAAGACCCAGCGCAGTTCTAGAAGGAGGATCCCATGTGAAAAGGGTTAATTCATTTGAGGTGGTTTAGGGTTTTGCACATCCTCATCTTATAAAAGGAAGGATAAGGCTCAAGAGTTCGTTGTTGAAGATATTTAGAAATTAGTCTCCTTAGACTAATTCTAATTCTCTGGGCTGTTTAGCAAGAGAATAGTGAGGGTTTCCTGTTTAGGAATCCTCCCTCCTTCTTTGAGGATTCTTGGAGGAGATTGTGTTGCATTGATCCACTATCTAGAATTTTGGCCAAGCTTCACCTTACATCTACAGCACTGCTCCTGTTGTGGGTTGAGCTTTCCATATGAGCTGCAGCAAGTGGAATCATATCTATTCAGATCTGAAGGTTTCTATTACATCTTCTCAGTGGTGAAGTCATCTTAATCATTGGCAGGAGTGCAATAGCTGTTTTGAGTTCTAGATCCTTATCTTGGCATGAGGCCAAAGTGTACATCACTTCAGCAACACATTTAGCTTCATAAACTGCGTCCTTGTTGCTGACAGAGTTGCAGTGTTCACTTGACATCCGTTTGGAGGAGAGGTCTCCAGTGAAAGGGCTCTTTTCCTTCACTGTGGCGATCCATAGATTGGCCAACCAATCTATGTTCCATTTCAGATCTGATCTGCTGTGCATCACATTCTTATGAAATTTATGAATTTTACTGCAGATCTGTGACTTAGATCTCAGATCTACTCACAGCTACTCATATTTTGCAGAGATCCCCAAGGGGAATGTAATAAAGAGCTCATTTGCTATTCAGATCTGTAATAGATCTATACTTTTATACTCAGATCTGTTCTATATCTAAAAAGTAATGAAACACTGCTTCAGCCATTAAATATTACATTGTCTAACTTATTCTGCATTTTCTTGTGTTACAGCCCCTCTTTGAGGCATTATTTATGTAAAATCTTTGTCTTTCTCATGTAAAATGTATGAACCATGTCAATGATCTGATTTATCAATGTTAATACCCTATTTCAGTTAAACTCTTCAGTAAATTACAGTCTGGTGCTTCAATAAATTTCTGCATGCTTTAAGTCTTGGGGAATCAGGGTTTTTAAGCCTAGTTGGGGAAGGAGGAGTTGTTTAACATAGCTATAGTGCTTTTTTTGAGCTGAAATTTGGAGCGTAGGTCCCTTATGACCTAAGATATCATATCCAACCATCCCTACCCTATTTTTTTACGCAGATCTCTGATATTAAGCGTTTTAGTGCATAAATTGTTGCTTTTCATCATCTTTTGTGAGTGGAATGAATCACTTTCCTTGCTGCTAAATATATTAATGATAGTACAGTGTTTATGAACATATCCCAAGTCTTATTAGTCTATTGATACTCCAATACAGTGTTTATATATTGCTGCAGTCCCTCATTGGGTAGTTTCAAAGCATAACTGGGTGTGGGAGACCTGTTTAACCCACCTAGTTTAATTTGTTTCTGATATCCTCTTGGATTTGGGTCTTATATTACCATATCTAAGGGATCCAAGGGTTGATCTTGGTTTTAGAAGCATACATTCCTAAAAAAAAAAAATTCAGACATGTCTTGCTGAGCAATCCCTTTTTGGGATATTACAGTGGTATCAGAGCAAGATCTTTGGCTCAGCCTGTGGCTTCAAGCCAAAGTGTTGAATCCCTGAAGGAGGAATATTTCAAGCTCTATAGACAGAGTCTGTAGATGGCCAGGTAGCCTCTATATCTCATCCTTTTTTCAAAGGTGACATATCCAGTAAATGCCCCAGCAGTCAATCTCTGAAATAGAATTTTGATATTCCTGAAAAGGGAAATTTACAGTGAGATCAAGCTTTCAGAAAATTAAAGAGAGGAAGGAGAGATCATAATCATGGAGAGTATGAGATTACTCTCATCAATATTCAGATCTAAGAAAATCCTCTCCAAGGAGGAGGAGTAGACAAAGGAGGGAAGTTGCAATGAGACTCTAAGAGGGTTTCGAGAAATAGATAGCTGCAGTGAGAGCTTTATGAGGTTTCAAGAGAAAGGAGAAGACATGGGGATTCCTCCTTCAAGAGAAGACCAAGATCTCAGGTCTCCTATTGAGGATGAGGCACTTTCCATCTTTAAAGAAAAGGCTGGGGTGACAGCGTAGTCATAACAAAGGCACCTCTAGCATCTCATGAAGAAGAAGAAGTAAGGGCAGTTTCTCCAAGAAGAGAAGCTCTTGCACTTTTGTAAGGAGTTTCAAAGAATCTCACATATAGAGATTGTGGCACAATCCATGTGCAGTGTGCACCAACATTATCAAATGGTGAGATCTTGAATATTGCAGAATATAAGGGGGAGACCAAGTTTCATAGGGTAAACAATATCTACCCCTCTTTATTTCAGAAAAATGATACACAAGGAAGGCAGGAAGATATATGCAGGGAAAGCAAGAGAACATTGGTTCATCCATCTCTCTATTATGATCTATGCCTTTATGTTTCCTTATTTGAAAAAAATCCATTAGGGAAACCCCCTAATGTAAGAAAGAGCAAAGTGTTCTCTCAACGTGATACATTGAAGACACCTGGGGTCAAGGGAGACACTGTCACAGTGCTGGAGACTATGGGTAAGAAGCATGCTTATGTAAATCACATTTTATTTTATAATTGCATGTACTCTCTTACCTTATACTTGCAGGCCATAACTCCTAAAGGGAGTGTTTTATCTTACAAGCTTCATGGCCAACTATGGCCCAAGATCATTTTTAAATATGGCCACTCCCTTGATGAGCTAAGGGAGGTAATGCAATATGATGGGTGCTTCCCTAAAGCCCCAAATATACATTTCACTTTCAGCCATGGTGAAATGAGAAGAGAAGCAAGTAAGTGGCATGAAAGCCACTTACCACATCTTGATCTAAAGCAGGAAGGAGATGACCTGCGCTAGTTTCTGTTGGGTGAGTGTGGGTACTCCCCAAAATTTCTGATTTTCTTGTCTAATGCCTTGTATTCCAAGAAAAGGCTGCATAATGGGAAGGCATGGTTGCTTGGGTTGACAAGAAGGAGGTATGGACATCCCATGATTAATTCTGTGTCCATGCATTTACTTTTGCCTGCAATGTATGTGCATATATTTATGTTTAGAGTGCATTTCATAAACATGTATGTACTTGGGCTTGAGAGAGATTGTGACCTTCTCATGGGTTGGCTTAAGGAGACTTGTTCATATCATGCCATTGATGCTCCAACCCTTGTTGTAAACATGAGAGGGGGGATGACATATTGGGTGAATGTGTTCATGGGGAAATAAATCTCCCATATCTATTCATACGTCAAGAAGAGGGTAAAACACTACATGGTTACTGCATTGTATATCTTGTATCTTTTCACAAAGGGCCATGTATTGAATTTATGTCATGAAGAAAAGTCTTTCATATGGGAAAATTTGGAGCACGACATGTGTTGTTTGATTCATACTCAGCCAACACCTATTATCCTACACTATTCTCAAGCTTTGAAGAAGCTTATTGCAGCAAATAGGTGGTGGGGTGGCCACTTATTACACCATAACTTGAAGCAGCATGGGAAGGGAAACCTTCCAACATACACATTGCAGAGCTATTATTGGGAGGGATTTGGAAAGGAGCCACTTTAGCATTGCCAAAGATGTATGAGCATTGTAGAGATGGATCAGCAACATGACTCTTTGGAAGAGTTAAATCAGCCCACTCATTCTTCTTTTGAAGAAGAGAATAGATCCATACTCCTCTCCCTTAATAGGAGAAAGATTTTTGGTGAAGAACATGATCATGTTGCACATGCTCTTATTTTTTATTTCATGTGTCCTTACACCATGTTTTTGTAGGACATGACTCCAAGGAAGAGTATTATATCAAGTGAGCCTCTTGGCCAATATTGGGCCTCAAACAAAATTTCTGAACTGGGCCACTCCCTTGAGAGGAAAAGGGAGATTTTTCAAAATGATGGGTGCTTCCCCAAAGCACCAAAATATATCACACTTTCAGCCATGGTGATATGGCATGGGCAGCAAGTAAGTGGTGGGGGAAACCACTTACCATATCTACATTTGATGCAAGCAGGGGATGCCTTGCGTTGGTTCCACATGTGGGACTATGACCCACCTCCCTATGTGCAATTTTCTGTTCCCATGTACGTTGTTTTAATTTCCTATCCTGATAATGTACTTGTATTTTATGGGGATGTATGGGGAAAGAAGGAAGGATGGCATTTACCTCATGGGATGGATACTCTCCATGTACTTTATGTTTTCTTGTTTCAAGTAGAGCATGGGAGAAAACCATGTTTGTTTCATATGATCTTTTGTCTCCTTATGGGATGAGCTATTTGCATCTTATAAAAAATTTGGAGGAGAAAGACATGGATGGATGGATTGGTGAGCACTTGGCTTGTAGAGGAAGCTTATCTTGTGTTGGTGTCACCAAGGAGGATATTTTGCAGCACTCACCTTGCAGTTGCTTGAGGACAAGCAACAATTTTGGAGGGGAGGACTGTAATATTCCTAATTAGCCCAAGCTAATAGGAATATTTCATTTTGTTCTAATTTTATTTATTGATGAATAAAATGTAAAGGAGGACATGAAAAAACTCCTAAAACATGGAAATAAATCAATGCCCAATGTGAACAGAGACAAATCAGGGCTTTCTTAATAAAAACCACTTGTGTGTGAACAGGATTGAGCCACTTGAATGAGTCAACAGGACCAAATCACTAAGCAGTCCAGATACATTGAACCACTTTGAAGACCCAGCGCAGTTCTAGAAGGAGGATCCCATGTGAAAGGGGTTAATTCATTTGAGGTGGTTTATGGTTTTGCACATCCTCACCTTATAAAAGGAAGGAGAAAGCTCAAGAGTTTTTTGTTGAAGATATTCAGAAATTAGTCTCCTTAGACTAATTCTAATTCTCTGGGCTTTTTAGCAAGAGAATAGTGAGGGTTTCCTGTTTAGGAATCCTCCCTCCTTCTTTGAGGATTCTCGGAGGAGATTGTGCTGCATTGATCTGCTATCTGGCATTTTGGCCAAGCTTCACCTTACATATACAGCGCTACTCCTGTTGTGGGTTGAGTTTTCCATGTGATCTGTAGCAAGTGGAATCGGATCTATTCAGATCTGAAGGTTTCTATTGCATCTTCTCAGTGGTGAAGTCATCTTAATCATTGGCAGGAGTGTAATAGTTGTTTTGAGCTCCAGATATTTATCTTGGCATGAGGCCAAAGTGTACATCACTTCAGATCGCGCAGATAGCTTTAGAAATTGTGTCCTTGTTATTGATAGAGTTGCAGTGTTCACTTGACATTCGTTTGGAGGAGAGATCTCCGGTGAAAGGGCTCTTTTCCTTCACTCTGGTGATCCATAGATTGGCCAACCAATATATGTTCCATTTTAGATCTGATCTGTTGTGCATCACATTATTTAGAAATTTCTGAATTTTACTATAGATCTGTGACTTAGATTTCAGATCTACTCACAGCTGCTCATATTTTGCAAAGATCCCCAAGGGGAATGTAATAAAGAGCTCATTTGCTATTCAGATCTGTAATAGATCTATAATTTTATACTCAGATATGTTCTAGATCTAAAAATTAATGAAACACTACTTCAGCCATTAAATATTACGTCGTCTAACTTATTCTGCATTTTCTTGTGTTGCATCCCCTCTATTTTGAGGCATTCTTTATGTAAAATCTATGTCTTTCTCATGTAAAATGTATGAACCACATCAATGATCTTATTTATCAATTTTAATACCCTATTGCAGCTAAACCCTTCATTAAATTACACTCTGGTGCTTCAGTAAATTTCTGCATGCTTTAAGTCTTGGGGAATCAGGGTTTTTAAGCCTAGTTGGGTAAGGAGGAGTTTTTTAACATAGATAGAGTACTTTTTTTGAGCTGAAATTCGGATCGTAGGTCCCTCATGACCTAAGATATCATATCCAACCATCCCTACCCTCTGTTTTTACGCAAATCTCTGATATTAAGCGTTTTAGTGCATAAATTGCTGCTTTTCCTCATCCTTTGTGAGTGGAATGAATCACTTTCCTTGATGATTCATATATTAATGATATTACAGTGTTTATGAACATATCCCAAGTCTTATTAGTCTACTGCTACTCCAATACAGTGTTTATATATTGCTGCAATCCCTCATTGGGCAGTTTCAAAGCATAACCGGGTGTGGGAGACCTGTTTAACCCACATAGTTTAATTTGTTTCTGATATCCTCTTGGATGTGGGTCTTAGATTACTAGATATAAGGAATCCAAGGGCTGATCTTGGTTGCAGAAGCATACATTCCTGAAAAATGCATTTTTCAGGCATGTCTTGCTGAGCAATCCCTTTTTGGGATATTACAGAATCCATCACACATGTAGACCATAAACCAAAATTCTGGAGCCATGGCTATAAAATCCAAGCCCAGGAAGTACTTCATGTTCATTCATCCATCATACATCAAGTCAATTTTTACCCATATCATGTTAAAACCCCTTTCCCAGGCTAACATTCTCATAAGAAGGATCAAAGGCACGCCACCATGTCCCGCACTCAGCTTATCATACCCCCTTCAACATAGCTCATCTGCGACACTTTTCATCCGCTTCATCACCCCCGCAGTGAGACCAACCGATAGGGCCCCCACCCCCAGCCAAACAAACTCCTCACACCATAGTGAAGGATTATATTCATGTTTATAGGGACACCCGTCTCCGTGCTTGTACATCTAAATCCATTCTATATTATTTTGGAAAGTGTACACAGATTTTTTAGGAGAGCACTCCCACTGATCCATTCACACTTATCACCTGGAAGCAGATCCTAATCACCCTTGTTTGGAGCTACGCATTTTTTACCACACCTCACCATGACACTCATAACAACCATACACCCACCCTGGACGTCCTACTGACTCCAGGGATTTCCTCACAAAAAATTGTTATGAATGTCGCCACTCGCATTTACAGCTTCGACCTTGGGCCACTTAACTACCATCATCAGTTATAGCCATTTTTCGTCATCATGGCTAAGTTAACCTATCACATCACTCCCTACTACATAAAAAACCTTGGTCCCTTGCATCAGTACTCATCTCGCTCGGTTGATGCTTCCTTCTTGTCGACAACAACAAACATTTTCCAAGAAGGAGGTAGTACCTTGGATGACTCCTCACCTCAATAAGGGCATCCTCGGATGGTACTATGGGAATCATCATTGCCCATTGATGTCATCGATAATCTTGACATTCAACTTCAAGATAAGCTTTCATGTCAATGTGGTATCGTACTTCATAACCGTTGCACTCTGTCATAATTCGTCGAAGACTCGTAACTTGATAAGCATCTCTTTCAGCAATGCTTACACGATAAGGTCCCCAACAGTCAAAGGCCCATGCATACAATGAGAACTTGTCCTAAACAAACATGTCATACCAAGATTATGTGTGGGGGCACCACATTCAACCTTCTTTCAAATAAAAAATGCCCCTGAGGGCATCAACAACTATCGTCATCAACCAACAGCAGGTCACTACCAAAAAAGTGACATAAACAGAACCACTATTTGTTAGATAAGTTTAACTATTCAAAACATCACAAGCATGAGACATGCCCACCTCGTAGAAATATTTTATTCATTCTATCTCTTGCGGGTTTCCAACAGAGCACGGTGTATTTTTTACTCACAACAAGGGGTCTCTAACCTCATTTATAAAGCAAGTTACTCTCTCTCTCTCAAAAGGACTACATAGAAAAAGAAACTATAATGTATTTCAGATATACATTTTTTCCTAGACCTCATACATTAGGGGGAAACTGTTAACACTGGAAAATTGTACAGGCAGAAGAAACTAAAAAATGTCAAGCAGAAGGTATAGATAAAGATTTACAGAGAAGAAATACATTAGAGGAGCTAAAATTTTAATTTTTCCTAAGGTCAGAAGGAAAAAAATTTGGGTCATGCATAAGAAGCACTGGATCTGAGCGTGCATTGTGGCTTTTCCTTCGATAGTCGTGCACTGCGCGACTATACCTTCGATAGCCGCGCGGTCCTGGGGATGCGCAATGTCACCATCCGGGACCACATGGCACACTTGGAGAAAAATATTCTCACTCAACCTAGCCAAGTACAGTCGCCTTTAAGTCACCTTGAGGCTTTAGTGCAACACACAAAGGAATCATACCCCCACTCTTGTGTCACCATCCATCTTGGACCAAGGGAAGGGCGAGAATTTGGAAATGTTCTATAGAAGCCATCCATGGGAAGAGAAATAGGAGACATATTGTTATGCTGGACAAATTGATCCTTAGAAAACCAGATTGTGTTGTCCACCAGCAAGAGGATTGGGAGAATTTAGTTGTTGGCCATCCAACATCTCAATCCAAGAGAGCTGAGTTCACCACATGTTTGTCGATCTACCATCCTTTGAGAGGGAAGAGAGGCTTGTTGAAAACTTGAGGGGAAGAGACCCCCTTGTCTTGGATATTGGAGCTCTGTAGCTCGAAGGATCCACTACAAGTGATTTAACATTATATGTTCTACTACTACCATCACCTAATAAAGGGAGAAATCTCTCCATTGTTGATTTATTAGTGTGTTTGCTCTATTGAGCATGTTTCATATGGATGTTGTTTTTTTTTTGTTTCATTTTTTATCTAGCATGCTATGTTTTCGTTTAACTTAGCTTATTACATGTTGAACTTGTTCCACTAACGTTTGATAAACCACTTTGACCTATGAATTGCATGTAGGTGAGCAGCCACCCTACGGAGAAAAGTGTATTTCGTCCGCCCATGCACCGAATACACTACCACACCCACTCTTGGGATGACTATTCCACTACAATAGGTTGCAGTGGGGCAAGTGACTTGTGCTTCTTGCCGACACACCTTTTACAAATTCAACATTTGCATACATAAGCGTGAGCATATTTAAATAAAGTGGGCCAATAGGAGCCGACCTACATGACCTTGTGTGAATTTTCCATGAAATTTCCTCCGTCTGGTCTATCGTGGGGATCGTGGAACACCTTCCATGAATTATATGTGTCTAAGGATATCAACAGTGCCCCGTTATGAAATTCCCTGAAAAACAACACTTGCACCAACCAATAAGATAAAACTTTTAACCTGAGTGCCCTTTTACGTTGCGTGGAAAAATAGGAGGGGATGGTGCCATGTTCAAGATGTTGGTGCCCCTCTACATACCAAGAGTTCGTATTAATAATGATGAGGGTAATTTTTAGTGCATTAGGTTCTGTGAATGAAACCTGGTTGTATCTTAAATACCTGAACATCGAAGAAAAAGTTTGATACCCTGATATTGTTTGCAAACCGGTTCCCTAGACGGCACGAAGTAGTTGTGCTTACCCGAGGTGTGATTAAGATTCTGAAAATATATACAGAAACAAACTTCCCCGGACCTCTTTCTGACTAGGACCCAAGTTCAATGTCGCGCCTGATAAATGATCTGTACATCCAGTAATTTTCCTAAATCTTTATGGATAAGGGGTTCAGGAGTGGGATGTAATTTCGTCAACTTTTGCTTGAACAGTTTAGTCCCACATGTACTCATAGGTATATCTTGGTACTACTTGAATAATAGGGTAAAGGATAGCCACTCTTGTGGTATAAGGCATGTACCCATATTCACACCCTTCATACATTTTATTGTTCCTAGGTTGATTTGTTTACGTGACAGCGTGGAACTATGAGATTTGGTGTTGGAAGGTCCCCAGAAGCGATTCTGTAGGTCATATGGATTTTCCAAAGATACCACGCCCTTAGGGATGGGTTTTTCTTTAGCCTTGATGGTCATGTTCGGTAGTTCTTCTTTGTGCTTGTCCTTTCTGATCATTGCATCCTTGAGTATGTCAGAGCTTGCCATGAAACACAGTATTTGTTGGTTGTTACACACATGTGAATAAACGATATTGTCAAGGAGATATAGTTTATAAAATATTTCAAGAGAAAAATTGTCCCTCAATGGTTACAACCTAACATCAGTATTGGCTAATGTATCTGTAGCTGCGTTTTGGACTCTTGGAATAGAAAGACTACTTAAAACTTGGAAATGTGGAATTAAATGCCATACCTTTCGCTGATATACCTTTAAACAAGGTGAAACACAATGAATGGTATCACATTCCTGTCGTACCATTATTTTTGAATCACCTACTACTTTTAAGGACATGTCATTAGGGTGAATGGCTCTTTGTAGGCTCGAAACGAGTGCTTCATACTCAGCAGTGTTCTCCGTGCATCTGAATTACAAGCGACATGAGATCACGTGTTTCTTTTGTGGTGGATTTATCGGGACGCAACCGATTCTAGTGCTCTCCTTCGTTTTTGAACCATCAAAGTAGAAACTGCACAAATTATATGTACAAGGGTTATGAACTATGCTAATACAAGTATTATTGTTACTACTACTAATTATACGTAGGTCATTTGCACCAGTTGGACTAGGAGGGAGTTCCAACTATGTTTCTATGGGACTGGGGATGGTTGTGGAAGATGGCACCCCAGTTGTGTCTCCAGGAATTAATTGTTGAACATAAGTTCTGCGAAATCCAAGGGTTCATTATGTTCGTTAAAGGGAGTGACATTATGTTTCATATACCTTTCTTATTATACTCGAATCTAGTTATTCCTACCCTTATACGGAAGCCATAAGTGTAACCAGTCTAAAGCAAAGTATCCTTGCAAATTGAACGACCAATATCTACTTAGCAATAATTCATATTCTTTTGGTATGTCCACAACTATTATGTTTATGCATTGGTGAACTATTTTATCGGATGACAGGTGAATGATCACATTTCTGAGTTCACCAATCACATGGACAAGATTCATGTCCAGCTGAATGATTTGTGCGTCAGTTTTTTTTCCATGTTTCGTTGATTTTATTTGCTATAGACAATGGAATTACATTTACTGATGCACCAGAATCAACCAAGAAATTGTGCACATTGAAAATAAATATTTCAAAGGTTAAGAGAAAATGAGTGCATAGTGTGTTTACCAATGTTAAATCATGAAGTATTGATTGGACCAAATCCGAAGGCGTAACTGATCCCTTGACTGAAGAGGAAATATTACCTGCGGAGGACAGCCCAAGTGCCTGTAAAATAATGTCCCATTGGTTAATGATATTTGTTAGTTTGAACAATGAAATGTTTGCATGAACCTTCTTCATGTCTTCTACTATATTATAGTCCATAGCGGGGAGGGAATTCAGAGTGTCTAGGGGAGAAACTTGATTTCTAACTTCTAGAGCAATAATCTTATCTTTATGGTTTGCATAATTTTTTATTTTTTATTTTTCCCAGGCAGCTTTCTCAGACTTGCTCTAAGTGTTTTGTGCTGAGTTGACCAGCGGGTCAATTTTTCTTAACAAGGCTTCTTTGAATTTCTACTCTGTAATACGTTGTAGTGGCCGGCCATTGGCTCCTTAAATTGTATCGATTTGACTGAGGTCGGGTCAGGGGGTTACTCAGAGGCTTTTTATTAATTTTTTTCTTTTGGGCTGTGAGTACGAAGTTTATCATGTTTACTGCACGCCCAACGCTTGGCATCTCATCGGGTGTAGCATTGTGTTCCTTTTATTCTTGTAGCTTTGTTTTCTCATCAGCAAGTATCGTATCGCAGAAGTGTGTACGATAGAACTCATGGCACAATTCCATTATGGGCATGTTTTATCATAATGGTAATCTTGATGATACGAACAATATTTTTTCATGCCCAATTGGTCAAGCTTCAATGCTACATTTTCACTCTGCACAGATTTGGTCGATTGATTAATATTTCTACCCGAGTTTGTAGTTCTTTTAAATGGGTTGAATCGCGGAGGCTTGCTGCTAACAATGGTCCCACTTGAACTTTGTTTAAGTTCTTCTAACTCAATTGACAGGTTCCTAATCATACGGGTCAAGTTATCAATATTTTATGATTCCTTTTCTTTGGCCTTGTTTACTGAGGCCTGAGACCTTTTACTTGCATCTTTGGAGTCCTTTGTTAGTTCATCGTCTGCAATGACTCCAATGGCACACAAGTCCTTTTCAATCATGATTCCTTCTTCAAAGTTTTCTTAAAGTTATATTTTCGCAATTCGCTTTATGAACTGCGCAATGCTTGCTGGCAAGGCAGAAGTGTAGTAGTCCTTGGTGATGGAGCCACGAGGCTTGGTGTCTTCCAAAAATCTGTTCAAGACACAATCAAACCTTTAATCAAAATATTTCCCTTTTTTTTCCGGCTCCATTTTTAGGCTACCTAACTCTTTTAACAACATGGCAGGGGTCTTGTCATCAGCAAATTTCTCAAGAAACATTTTCTTAAAGCCCCTCCAATTTTGGAAGGAGTTTGGGGGAATACTATGGTACCATATAGTTGCTCTACCATCCAAGGTACATGGAAAAATTCTGCATGCAACATCCTCATAGCGTACCTAAAGTGTATGTGGATGTAGGTAGAAATTGTCCAAGTGGTCTTCCGCTTTCATCATTCTATCAAGGCCATACTTTGTTAACAACTTTTTTGGGTGTCTTGGAATTTTATGCAGCACACTTGAAAGTGCGAGTGGGCCCTGAGACATCCAATCCAGATATTGGTCTGCCATGTCTTCCTTTTCATCCCCCTCTTCTTATTTTTCCAAATCTAATAATTATTTGTCCTCTTTTTCGCTGCTTAACCAGTTGAAGATTACGCCTGAGAGTAGTGGATTGTCTCCTTCTCCACCACTGAAAACTGGAGGTTCTTCTGCGTTGTCCATAGAAACTACTAACTCTTCGAGGGTGGCGAGAACTACGTCTTCCAAGGTGGTAACCACTACTCTTGTAGAGGTAGTCGTGTTATTTTTTGGAGAATATGGAAGGTCAGATAATCTCGGGATAAATCCAACTGTTTTCGTGAACTAACGGGTTATGGGAGGGATAGCCTGAATCTGATTGCATGAAATAACACTAGTTCACCTGGGATGTCTTTTAAAAGAGTCACCAAATTTAGGAGCACAAGCAGGGGAGGTATATTGTACATTGTTGCCTTGATCAAAAGGTGTAACTTTGGGGTCAGTGGGTTTATCAGCCATAAAAAATTGGTTGCCCTCCTTCTAGCACCAGAAATGTTGACGGTGTTGGACCCGCCAAAATTCAGGGGATCTCCCTGATATGAAGCCCTAATTATACCTCACACCATTTGGTGAAGGATTCCCATCTGAAAAAAGGCCTGAATACCTTATTCTTTAATATATGCCTTGAATCTTACTGTCAAAAATAGAGAGAGTGATGCCAACGTACTTTTGAAAAGCAAGGGGGGTGCTCTTGGTGAGTGTCTGATTGCAATTAGGTCAAGGTTATTCTACTGCAAGGGGGGAGAAAGAGAAAAGTGAGCCTCTAAGAGAGAGGTAATAGTACCACTCTGGAAGAGACACACGTGAATCAAAGGATTCCGTCTAACACACAGCAGAATAGTTCACAATGGATGCGACAGTCATTACACACAATAGCTTGAGAAATATTTGTCTAATATCCTACGGAATATTCCATAGGGATGTGACATCAATTACACACATAGTAATATGAGAAAGGTTTGTCTAATATCTTGTGGAATAGTCCACAAATATGGGACAATAGTTATAACCGTTACAACACATTCTCAACAAGATGAGCATTAAAATAACCGAAATAGTTCAACTATATTAGTACATGTGAAAAGCAGACATGAAGTATAAACATCCACAGAATAGACTTACAAAAATTCAGAAGTCATGCATGAAGAACATGTTGGCCTTGAAAGGTTCTATTATTAATTAAAAGTTTTGAGACACATATATACAATGAACACCACTACCTCCAATAGTGGAGCGTTGGAGCCACTCTTTGCCATATATTCTCTCTATTGCTTTGCTGGTGGAGCCAAGGTGAAAAGTCCTTTGCTCAGACAATGAGGGAGTATATATAACCAATGATGACTCTTTGACTACCCTCATGACTATTTCACTTCCCATGACTCTTCAACTTACATGATTCTTTACATAAATTTGTGTCCTTTGGACTTCCACTTTACAATACATTTGATTACAATGGACATGATACACAACAATGATGTGGAAACATGACCACTCATGAAATCACATCACATGACACTGCTGACATGGATTTCTTGATGATATGGAAATGTCAATCCATGAATACTACCAAGATTTGAGCTTCTTTGTGAAAGAGCTCTCCTTCACTCCTCTAAATGCCTTGATGATAGGGAGTCTTCAATGACCTCAAGTCTTGGAAAGTGATCGCAAACTAGTGTCCTTTCTCTTTCTCTCAATCAATCGTATTGTAAGTTCAGTTGCAAGAGTGTCTTTGAGCATGCTTTAATCCTTCCTTTCCTCCTTTATCACCTCGCCATGTCTTGATAGAGAACCTATTCCTACAATTCACTCATGATGGAACGACATCAATCTGAAAGCCCCTAGACTAAGATGATGAATTATGATCCATGAACTCAGCCCAGGACATGTGACAGGTTGGGTAAGGAGGCTCAATGACTGCACAAATTTGTATTTTAGGAAGGCAGGGGGCAGCCTTAAGCCTTGATACTGTGCAATGTGTAGTTCAGGTTGGGCTGAGGGACATGAATTTGCAGTTTCCGGAGTCAGTGGGGACAGGAAACCGTGATGAGAGATGGGAAATCCAACTACACAGTTCAGGAGGTCCAGGAGGTCAAGGAAGCATAGGTGATTGCACAGTGTGAAGTTATAAATATTAAGAGATGATCTTGTGTCTTGAATTTTTGAAGTGTGTAGTTCAAGCCGAGCCGAAGGCCTCAACTACACAATTCCGGAGGTCAAGGTCGGGTGCTGGTCACCAAAACTATGCAATGGGGCATTCCTTGTGAAGCTAGTATTGCACATTGCGTAGTGTCAAGAAGAGAGGTCACATCCAGAGGACTAAGACTGTGTATTGCATAGCTCGGGGGAGGCCCAGAGAGGCTAAGTTTCTTGGTCGGGAATTTTTCCAAAAAATTACTAAGTGTGGGACAAGTGAGATTGATGTGAACATTGTTGGACTTTGACTATGATCACACACTCAACATACTTGATGACTCAAACAACATAGATCATTTGATTCATACAGATAAATAATTATCCTCCATGTGACATCTTTATGACCAATTACAACAAGTGCGACACCAAAGATACACTTTATGACAACTATGACGACACTTGTGCGAAGGTGCTCAGAACTTTGGAAATGAGTGTGAGGGATACGTACATGGTTACAACAACTCATTTACACAAAGATGATCTCTTTAAATCACTGTAGAAATCATATACATTAACTATATTAACCAACATGTCAAAAGGTGATACTTTTCCTATCTCGCGGAAGGAATCACAACACTTTAAGAAAAGAAATAAAATGAACTACAAGGTTTGCGATGGCCATAAACAAGACCAAGGAAGGCTATGAAATTTGTTTAGGCCAAAATTTTGGAGGGGTTTGTAGAGGATACAACACAAAGTAAATAAGCACTATGACCCTTTGCTTCATTAATGTAACTAATGGTCTTTTAGATTTGAGGAGTTAACAAACTTGTCATGAACAAATATCTCACACCTAAGATTTGAATCAATAGTGTGCACTATTTTCATCTCTATTTCCTGTTATTTTAAGTTGACAATTTCTTCCTCACTTCTTTGTGTAGATGCCTCCATTTATTTTTCATCATTATTTTCCAAGGTGAATAATTTGTTTCCTTGACACTTATGCCCTTTTGACCATTTGTTGTTACAACCAACACATATTCCTTTTTCTCTTCTTTCCTCCATTTTCTTCTATGATATTTGAGTATGTTGAGGTAGGGTTGTCTTATGAATCCCAAAATGATCGTTGCTTCTTGTGTATGCTCCCATGGTAGAATTGTGTGTAGCCTTATTTTTGGCTTGAATATGATAAGAAAATTGCATAGCTTCCATAACATTTTCTAGATGCTTTAAGGAAATCTCATGTTGAGAATTCCTTAACTACCCATGAGCAAATTTGAAAGGTGGAATAGTTTTTAACTATGATATAATATGACGGAGTAGAGAGGTAAGAGGAGTGATGGTGGTCGTGAGGGTTAGGATTTCAGGAAACATAGGCCTAGGGATTATAACTAGGAGGCAACACTAGTTGTATGGATGACAATAGGTGTTAGGACTTGGTCAACACATGGAGCACACTTGGAAACAATCGCTTATTTTGGTTTATTTTGCATGTAGGAAGTCACTTGGGTCTTAACACAGGTAACAACAAGGCAGGATTTTTCTTCACGCAGTCATAGACAGTCTTGTTTAAGGTTTTATCAGGGTATCAAGAAGGACAATGATGGTTATTCTTATCCATATTCATCTAGACAGTGAAAATGGTCAGCCCGCACAATTATGTCGAACTGGAGCCTAAGCCAAAAGATATCCTTTTAGTATGAGAGCTAGAGGCAACTCAGAAAAATCTGGAAAAAGTAAGATTACCAGCTCGAACTCCAACTGGCAACATGGGACTCTCGAGGCTGGAGCGGAATCCTGAAAGCGGTTTAGGGTTCTTCGAGGTAGGAAACACATATTCCTCTATTGAAAAATTTTGGGACTTTGAAAAATGTTCGAAGGAGGGCCAGTCAATTCCATAGAAATCAGCTGAACATTCCATAGAACAGTCAACGAAATTTCTGGTAAGCCCAAAAACCCTTGTGGAAATTTATGGGTTTGTTGCATATATGAGTGGACTTGAGGATATAGTTCCGAGTTGTGGGAAATGGATCAATGAGGGACTAAAATCCTGCTTGATCCAAAACGTGCAAGCTAAATATAAGGCCTCAACCCACAGGGTTGATAGAACACTAGCAATAACCTTTTCGCCGAAGCAGAGATGTGACGAGTTTTTGGGTAACCTGGAGCAGAAAACAAGTGATACCAACAAACCACTTGTAGAGGTAAAGAAAGCAAAAGGGATTAAAAATTCCCAAGAGTATACTGGGGTGGAAAATGACAGAGGGGTACCCTGGGGGCATCGGAAGGGATTTCCACTTTCCAAGTAGGAACAAATGGGAAGTACGCAAATATAGGAGTTATTTTCATTCAAGAAGGTCGAACAGACGTTCTCTTAGGGAAAACACCTGAATTTTTGGAACCGGGTTAGGGAGAGCACATTTAGTATGAAGCAATTGTTCTAGGAGAGGAAAGTCTTCAGGATTGAAAAGGAAAAGGGGGAAATGCATAAGAAATAAGGCAGAGAATCTGAACCTGGTCCTTAGGGTAGATCTTCAAATTGGTAAGGCAATAGAAGCTTCAAACCTAATTATAGTTGGAAGGGTAAAAGGTAGACATTATTTAGCCAGATACATTTCGAAATGGATCTCCGAGACTTAGAAGGAGGCATCGGACAATTATTCGGAGGTGATCACCTTGGCGCGTGGGTGGTTCACGGTTAGATTAAGTAAAAATGAAGCTCTTGAATGGGTCCTTTAGAGGAATTGGTTCTTTGGGATATCATTGATCATATTCACGTGATGGAAATCATTGTTTGATGCTCAAAGAAAAAAACTCGAGGAAATACCAGTCTGGGTTCGGTAACCAGCTCTGCCTCCTCATTTATGGATGCAAGATGTGTTTAAGGCAATAGGGAACAAACTGGAAATCTTCCTCGAAGTAGATATTTCCTTCAGAGAGACCAGGAGTAGGAATGTTGCCATACTATTGGTAAACCTTGATCCTTGGGAGGGTTTAGCAGAAAAAAAAAATGATCTTCACCTAAAGGGATATACACATTCTCAAAACATTGACTATGAGGAATTGTCATTTCGTTGCCATCGATGCCATAAACATGGACATCTGGCACAAGAATACCCACTGGGATTTCGAAGAAGAAGAAGGCAAAGGGGAAAAATTAGATATGATGGACCAACTATCCCAAAGGAGGAAGAACAAATCCAAAATCAGGAAGTCGGGGAACTAGGGGATGCTAGCCTGTAATCGATGGAGGTTGAAGACCACGATTTTGGACCATGAACGCCATGAAGCAGTGGAGGTCGATTCGCGACCAGATGTTTGAGAAGAGATACAAATCATCGATACTCCTCCCTTTTCTGTGGGTACTCTTTATCCTCCCCTTTCCTCTTTATCCACAACTTTTCTATATTTACTTGAAAATTATCTAGGGCCTGGTCCCTCCAGAGATATATCTTAATATATGCCTCCTGTTTTTAATTTATCTTGTGGGTTAGATAGTATCATAACATCTATCCTGGCCCTAAACATCTCTGTGTCAAGCCAAATTGTTCTGGATCTGACAACCTCTTCTATTCATCTTTCCCTGGTCCCTCATTATAATTTGTGCCCTAGAGACAAGAAGGATCCCCTCTCATCTTCCTTAGGAGGTCTAGGTGTTTTTCATGAACCATTGAAGCCAGGGAATACCCAAGGTAGGAAATAAAACTTATCTAAGGCCCAATTAAAATCTAAATTGGACGTTGCAGATGGAAAACAACTCCCCTTGAAAGGGGCGCTTAGAAAGGTGAAATCCCTTGTGGTGTTTACCAAATGATTGTATTATCCTTCAACTATAGAGGGTTTTATAGCACCCATAAGAAGTTATCGTTGAAAGATATTTTCAGGAATTTGTATCCTAATGTTATTATGCTCCAAAAAACTTTGGGAAATGGCGAATTTTTCCTAGCATCTCTCAACAAAATGTTGTCAACCTGGACATTGGTGGTCTCTGATGCGAAGGGAAGGTCTGAAGGTTTAACTATGAGGTTTAAAGACGACAACCTCAGCCTTTTAAACTCCTAGAGCTCGGAATTGGTTTTGGGTGCCGAAGTATATTCTTCAGAGTTCCGTAAGGACTTAAAATTTACCAATTTATATGGGCCTTGCCATGGCAAGGTACTTTAATGGAATTCTCTTTTATCAAAATACTTTATGAATATCCCAAATTTGGTGGTGGGAGGGGATTTTAATTTCTTCTTGGGAGTGTCTGAAACCTGGGGGCCTCAAACATAAATTAACCCCCTGGTAGATTTATTTTTGAATAAATAGTTGGACTGTAAACTTATTGGTGTCAACTTATTAAAAATCAGACCAACTTGGAGAAATAGATGCTCTAGTGAGGCCACGGTGGCAAAAATACTGGATAATTTTTCTGTTGAATGAAGACCTTATTAACAACATTTCACTTTTTAGACAATGGGTAGGGATGGGTGGCGATTCAAACCACTTTCTCATATTCCTGGAGTTGAAGGGGACCAGTAGGAAGCATCGCTCCCTATTCAAATTCAATCCAACCTAGCTCAAAGAAACCAGTTTCAATGAGTTGGTAAAGGCTACATGGGTCCCTTTATTTCTTGGCCGAAAGCAATCCTATGCTCACTAGTTTATGGAAAATCTCAAAAGAATGAATCTGACTATTATTATGTGAGCAAAGGAAAGAAGGATAAAGGAAGATGCATAATTAAAAACCATTGAGGGATCTCTTGAAAAACTGGAAGGCCCAGACGTGGATGGTTATGAGACTGAAGAAACAAAGGAAAGGATAAAGCAATTAGAAACATCAAAAAGAAATATACTAGAAGACAAAGAAGACTAGTGGAGATTAAAAAGCAAAGCCATTTGGCTAGCATCAAGGGACGAAAACTCTAATCTTTTCCAAAATTATGCAAGAGGAAAGAAAAATATAAACACTATCTGGGAAATGAAAAAAGAGGATGGAAGCACAACAAAAACAAACCGTGAGCTTGCGTTGCTAGGGAGGGACCACTTCAAAACAATTTTTAGAGAATCTGATCAAGAAACAATAGCATAAGTAATCCAGGTTGCCCAACTTTCTCGAGATATGTAGAGGAGGAAGAAAATGAAATTCTTATGGATCTTGTTACCAAAGGATAAGTCTAAGGAATCTTAAAATCCATGCATAAAGATAAGAGTATGGGGACGGATGGATGGACGGTGGAATTATTTCAACACTTCTTTGAGAGTCTAGGAGATGATATCACATGGTTGGTAGAGGAATCCAAAGTAAAAGGATAGGTTTATGAACCTTTCAACACTACATTTATTGCACTAATTCCAAAAAATGATGACCCAAAATCTTTTGAGGAATTCAGACCTATCTCTCTTTGTAATTGTATCTACAAAATAATCGCAAAGATCATAGTTGTTCGATGAAAACCAATTCTCTCAAAAAAAGTTTCTATAGAGAAATTTGTATTTCTAGATGGCATACAATTTCATGAAGCTATAGGGGTAGCACAGGAACCAATGCACAGTATTTAAAAAATAAAAAAGGAGGGAATGATAGATAGTTAAAGTTGACCAATCAAAGGCCTATGACAGAATAAGTTGAACCTATCTTCGTCTCTTTCTTACTCATTTGGGGTTTGATATCGGTTTTATTAATTGGATTATGGGATCAATTACAAATGTTAGTTTTGCAGTCCTAATTAATGGAGTTTCATCCCCCTTTTTTCACAATCATAGATGGCTTAAGTAGGGATGTCCCCTTTTTTAGAAATCGAAGGCTTGAGCCAGGTGATTCTCACATCAAAATGTAGAGGATATTTAAAAGGGATTGAAGTAGCCACAAACCTATTTGTAATGCATATGTTGTTTGTTGAAGATATTATTCTCTTTAATGATGGATCTAGAGGCGATATTCAATAGTTGAAAGCTTCACTTGACATGTTCCTCAAAGCTACGAGTATCTGCATAAATGAAAATAAATCATCACTAGTTCATGAAGGTTTATTTGTGGCTGAAATTTGCAGAATTCATACTTATATTCCCTTTGAAGCTAAGCCTATGAAGGACAACTTCAAATATTTAGGATTCCACCTCAAGCCAGACTCTTATAAAAAATAGGACTGGATGTGGCTGTTGGCCAAAATAGAGAAGAGAATTAAACATTGGAGCTATAAATGGATCTCGAGAGTTGGAAGATTGGTTCTGATAAAATTAGTTCTAATTGCAATTCTATTCTATTTTCTTGCTCTAACCTGGGTTCCCAAACAAATCCTCGCTCAAATCAGGAAAATATGTGGTTAGTTTTTATTGGTTGGAGCACATGAAGAAGTAGTTCTTCCGTGGGTGGCTTGGGACAAGATCACTCTCCCAAAACTATGGGGAGGATGGGGAATAAAGGACCTCCCTATATTTGCAAAATATCTAGTTGCTAAGTCAAGATGGTGTATTTTATCAATGAATAATCTTTGGCCAATTATAGTGAAAAGAAAACATATTGATCCCATCCCTTTGGAGGAATGGATTCGTAGGACAAAAAAATATATCAAAATGCATCAGTCGTTTCGAAAGCCACAATATTCCTTTGGGTTTATTGAATATGGTCTAGCATGGCACAATGGGAATGGAGAGAAGGTCAGAATAGGGGTTGATTTGTGGGTAGGATGCAACAAAGGATATGAGCTCCCTAGAGACTTAACTGCTTTTCTCAACAATCAAGGGATTTTGTTCTTGAATCAGGTGGCAGATGCTGAAGCCTCAACATGGTGGCATCAGGGCTAGAAATCAGCTAGTAAACTTCACTTATAACCACAGTGGGGAGTTGTGTGGGAGAAATACACTAGAGAATTGTAGTGATCTCGAGTCAGGATAAGGGACCGATCAGATGACCTTAGATGGGTCTGTTTGCCTTCATGTAAATACTCTCTGAAATTTGGATACCTCTTTCGAATGAATAGGTGGGTTTAGGGGGAACGGATTTGGTGGTGGAAATTAATCTGGGAACTGAAATGTCCTGCAAAGTCAAAATTGTTTTTTTGGTGCATTCTAAGAAACAAGGTGCCAACTTGGGATAACCTACAAAAAAGGAAACAAAAAATGCCTGGGTTGGTGCATCCGATGCAAAAAATATGAAAAAACAATTAACTATTTGTTCCTATGTTTCCCTTTAACTTTAAAAATTTGGGAGGCCACTCTGAGATCTTTGGGAGTTGGTCAAATCTGGAGAGGGGAAAACATAGTTGAGGCCTGGAAAAATTGGTGGAACTCGGCACAAGATGAAAAGTTGAGATATCCCACCAATAATAGCATGGGGAATTTGGTTGGCCAAAAACAACGACATCTTTCGTGATCTTCCTTTGTCCCCTTTAATTATTGCAATTGAATGTGATTTTATTTACTCACTCTCCTTCCATCCTCATTACTTCCCTCGGTTCCTTGAATTATTAGGGAGGAACGAATAGACCCACAAATTCCATGGGCCTATTTCGATGGAGTTTATGATGCTCAAAATAGATGTGGGGCAAGTTTGGTCATTCATATCAATAGAAAAAGAAATATAAAAGCTTCGGATGGCCTTGGAAATGGAACAAACAACTACGCATAACTCTTCTCTCTAAAAATATTATTGTGTTGGATCTGGGAAATTGGGCTCTTTTTAGTACAAATTTTTGTTGACTCCTTAAATGTGATAAACTAGTTCAATGATCATTATAGATGTCAAAATCACACTTTTATTCCCCTCATTGATGAAAAAATTCAATTAAAATAGGGTTTTGACTTCATTTTTGTGTGCCACATATACACGGAATGAAACTTCGAGGCAAACATCCTTTCTAAGGAGGGTACTCAATAGGCTCTTGGAAGATGGCATATAAGAGAGATTGAAAAATGAAGGATTAGGGGAATAGATCAACAACCTTTCAACAATTGATCCACTTTTGTTTACTTTACTTTTATCAAACAACTTATATATATGTTTACTTTCTTTCAGGTTATTGGATACAGTGATATCATGTTTTATCTATTATTTGAAATTTTTCTATACTGCTAATATTATTGGTTTTTTTACTTTGGATATAACATGATCCAGACATTATTATTTTTTTTAACAATTTAAATATGGATTGTTTTCTCCGTGTATAGGGGGAGGTCTGTATTTTACATAATTTTGAGCATTATATATGCTCATGGAAAATGTATTTTTGACTACTCAGCCACTCTATGTTGATCTTATAGATCACATTGAGCCAGAAATGCTTCGAGCTTCTACACACACACACACGCACAAAAAAAAAAAAAAAAAAAAACTCATGTTTAATGTCTTCTTTTAATCCACTCGTAAGATTCTAACAAATGTTCATCACTTATGTTATCTACCCTTGTGATCAAAGCTTGAAATTTTGAATTACAACCTTCAATATCTCCAAACTTGCTTGATTCTTGTCAATTGATTGAAGTAGTCTTGTTCTCATGCATTTCCATATTATGTTTCTAAATCTCTTGTAAATAAGCCTTAAGTGTAATGATAAGAATGGAGCTTCCTTTTAACTACCCATTGATACCATTGATTGGGTTTTATCTCAAAGTTCAAAGTTGTTATGTGAACCCTTTGCTTATCATCCATAATATTATACAACTCAAAATATTTCTCTAATTGGTGCACCCAGGTAAAATCCTCGGTTCCATAAAACTTCTTTAATTCAAACTTGGGAAGGTTCACATCTCTAGGAAACTATTAATGAGTAGCTCCACAATTGGAGTTAAATCCACTTGAGAAATTCTTATTATTGGCAAGTTGTTCAACTTGAATTCAACCTTTATTTCCATGAGTTCCTTCAAACACATTATCAATTTTAAGGAGCTACCAATTTGCGGCTTCTATAATCTTTTGTTCCATCTGTTGCATCTTCTTATCCATTTCTTCCTTATTTTCATCCATATCCATTTTAACTGATTGTTGTGTCTATGGCAATTGAATTTCCAACTTGGATGCCTAATACTGGACATATTCTTTTTCTTCATTAGTCATGAATGAGCCTTCAAGAGGTTTGATCGGTGCAGTAGATTTTGGATCTTTCTTTGGATTTGTGTGAGAGGATGATAAGAATACTCCTATTTATCACATTTTTTAGTCACTAAAAGACTATAATTTCCAATCAAAGGTTATGTCACTTGTAAGTTATGTACCTTTAAAACATTTTATCTTGGTATATCTACAAGATTTGAGCCCTCTTGAAATTGAAAGTTTGTCTTATAGTATTTTGATATTTCTTCTTTGTAGCTCCACAAGTTTGACCAAAATTTTATGTGCCAAATGAAATTTATGGTAACTTTCTTGAAACTTGTTGCTTTTTGACCTCTTCCCAAGAGAAAACTTGTAAAGTGTGCCACATGTCTAATTTTTCAAATAAGATTTTGAAGTTTTTACCAGAGATACTTTGGTAGGCCTCTTTAGATATCTTGAAAATTTATAGCCTAAGGTGTCCCAAAAAAAGGTTATAGTTTAAATCCAAATTCTCTGATTTTAAACTAATTTCGAGACCATTCATAAACCCTAACTTCCACAGGGTGTATCTCTAAAAGTATAAAGAACCAAAATATTAAAATTTCATGAGATGTACTTTGATATGTTTCCATAATATGCTCAAAATTTCACAATCTAAACCATCACAGTAAAAAGTTATATTGAAAATTCTAAGATTACTTATTTGAAATTGATTTTAGGACCATTCACAAACCCTAACTTTCACAAGATATATCTCCAAAAGTATAGAGAATCTAGATATGAAATTTTTACAAGATATTCATCGAGACCTCTTATTAATATACTTAAAATTTTATTATCTAAAACTTCTTAGAAAGAAAAGTTATAGTGAAAATGTCAAGATGACTATTTTGAAACAACAAAACCCTAGTTTCATATACTTTGATATCAAATGTTATGAACCATGTGCCTTAAAAATGAAAAGAAACCAATAATTACATGCCACTTTGAGGGGGAAACCTCCTTTTAAAATGAATGCAATGTATAAGTTTTGATGATCCTAAGTCTGGCTCTACTTAGTGTATATATAGGAGAGAAAGGGAGCAATCAAAATGAAAGGGTACAATTAAAGTTACTATTCGACCTCCTAATATAATCAATAAACTAATAATGAATGGTTATGAGAGCTTTAGTATAGGGGCCTAAGGGCCTTAAAATGAGTAATAACAATGAAGCGTTTGGAGGAATTTTCAACTCGTCAAATGCAATATTTAAGGAATATGAAAATGGATAACTCTAAGATAGTTATTCCCATAAACAACTAAGGAGAATTATTGAAATATATTTGAAAATAAGTACCAAAAATCATACTTGGAACACCTTTTCTTTTCTCAATTGTTAATACCTCTCATAGTTTCAAATCATATAGGACATGGCATCTAATGTAAGAAACCCAATAATATATCGCTTCCTAGAATCGATCACCAAAGATGTCTTGGAGACTACATTCGCAGTTAATTTTAATTATGTGTAAACAATACTAGTTGAGTGGTGTTGCCTGGCTGGGAGGCAGGGACATTACAATGATTTTCATTTCAATAAATATTTTATCCCATACCTTATCTACCTTTTAGGTAATGATGTATGCCCATTTCAAGAAAAAGAAAGTTGATACATTTGTAATTCTATTATCATATAAATATTGAGAAATAAGAATTTCTACATATTGTTTTCTTTATATATATACATATGCCATTATTTTCATTTTATGTCTCGCATTTATAATTATTTTGTAAGCATGATTACATGGCATAAATATGCATTATACATCGCATATAATTATAATTAAATAACCACAATGGAAATAATAATAAAGCATACACAGTGCATGTATAAAAAATCATGTACAAGAACTATGTATCATGACATAATTAACGATTTATTCACAAATCATATCAGTCAAGTAAGCACAACAAAATTAATACATAAGTATACACATAAATAATTGCTTGGCACGTAAATGTGACAAATACCTGTTTTAGGGTTTATTATTAGAAATACATATAGAGTTACACATAAAATGTATCATAAAACATATCATAACACATGAAACACTTATATGTATAAAATTTGACTTGTTTTGGGCTCTCCACATTCCACCCAACCATAGGCCATGTGGTTCATAAGCTCAACCACAAGCCACCCAGGAGCTAAGACAACAACTCCAAGCAACAGTTGGAAATCCAACAACAAAACCTTGACCATGACACCAAGCCCCAACATAATCAGTCTTTAATCACGGGATCATGTCCCCCTAATCAACACCCAAGTGGCATAGCCCGAGTCCCTCGGTGGTGCCTACCTTCCAAGGCGACTTACAATTGGTCAAAACGGTCTCATCTTGCGGCTCTAAGAGCTCTGCTATTGTCCGATGTCCAAGTGCCAAACAACCAAAATCAATTAACCCCTTAGTCGGTGCTAGAGCCCGAACCATGAATCATCAACTATCTCCAAACCAAGTTCCTCACTAGAACTCCATGGCCTCTAAGCCATAACTAAAGCCGACAAGGGTCACCCAAACAAGAGCATCCAATTCGGTGTGGTTAATTGAATAACCACACCTTTGAGTTCTCCACCAGAACTCCATGCCCACTAAGCTCTTGAAGCCACTTAGGATCACACAACTAGAGCACCAATCTCTAAAATCGATATGCATCCAACTTGGGTGGTTAACCGAATAACCACACCATTAGCTAGTTCCAAAGTCCAGCCCCCAAGACTCCCTAGCTGTCAAACACTAAAATAAAAAATGAACAACTCAACATCTAATTGAATGAATAATTAAATTCCTCTACATGTCAAACGTTCCCTTTATAAATGCATGGCCCTTCCATGTGGCACTCCCTGAAGCCACGTGGGCCCAGGGGTGAAATTTTCACTGAAATATACCCAACTATTGCATTTTTCATTGGAGTTTCACCCATCCATACTCTTTCCATGGAGTGGGCTCCGCAACCAACCTTATTTTATTAATATAAATATTTAATTACAAATTTATGTTCTCCAGCCTCACATCCATTAAAGGCATATATAAATCTGGGCACACTGGCTCCAAAGTATGTTTACCTCTTTACATGGGCATTTAGGCCTCATAATGTAACTTTGGCTTTCCATCCTAATAGTTAAGTATGTCTGTCTCACCAGCCTAAATAACCAAGTACATATAATTACATTGAATTAGACAAGTGCGGGTATTACAATCATCAATTGAAATGAATAAAGCAAATGATGGAAGTATCACAATAATGTGAAACCATTTACAACAATTGCATATCTAAGTAGGAATGAACAATTTATTTTATAAACATGAAATACAAGTTTAACATAATTGCTATAAGATCTCCATTAACTAAATAAACAAAGACATTATAGGGACACCAAAATTCTATGTTATATACAAAATAGTACAAATAATAGTTGTACATTGTTTCTTTGGAAGTTTTGCATGTAAGGACTAAAAAATGAGAGTGCAAAATAAATATAACAAATCATAGCAACATGCACGCATAAATCAGATGTAGTTTTGCATGTAAGGACTAAAAAATGAGAGTGAAAAATATTTATAACAAATGATAGCAACATGAACACATAAATCATATGTAATTTATCTGAGAAAACCCAAATCGAGAAAAACCAAACAATAGATGTATTATTTCCTTGATCAAACCCAGACAAGCTATCCAAGTCAGCTTTCACCACTAATCTCTAAGCACATTATGATGGAGTATCCCCGAGCCTTTAAAAGGCTTCTTTATAAGTAATCCATGGGCTCAATACCATGGGTCACCAATACCATGTACTTGAAACCATCACTTTTGACCTAGCAACTTTGAATCTTTCATTGAGTCAAGTTAACCTAGCATTCCCCCCTTTAAACTTTACCTATGGTTTCTAATGAATAAATTTGTCCAAACCAACTAAGTGAACTTTAATTATTCATTTCTAGGCCCTACCTCACTCAAAGTATATAACCATGGCATCTGAAAATATGACATGTCCCCCCTATCACCTAGGTCTACCTCTAGACTTTACCGATAATATACTACGGGTACACATGCCTTACTAGGTCTTATAGCCATATGCCTATTTACATGCAAACAACTTCAACTCCATTAAAACCTTTGTTGTTGTCATGACACTTACGTCGTGATCCTCTCATCTTCACACACTTAGTGCTCTCGTTGTGTTGTCAAAATATTTGGTCTTAGACCATTCCAACTTAATCTCAATCTCTAGTTTGCATCCCACGACTTCTCATTGTGTACTTAGGGTTGTCCATTGCTTATAATCCTTATATTATGCTCCTTCTTGCAAGACATTATTCAACTTGCACTTCTATAGTGGTTGTTCTTTGGCATTCTTCCATTGAAACCCTAATTATATATTTTAGCAACTTTGTCATAGGGGATTCCATCTTCCTTTTTCAATTTATACAACATTGACACTAGACCACTTTCACTCCTTAAATAGTCCAAGTTAACCTTGCTCTGATACCAAATGTAAGGATTGAAAAATGCAAGTGAATAATAGCAACATGCACACATAAATCACACGTGATTTATCTTGAAAAAACCCAAACTGACAAAAAGAAACTAACATATCTATTATTCTCTTAACCAAACCCAACCAACCCAACCAAGTGGGCCTTCACTGCTCACCTCCAGACACATTACAATGGAGGAATCCAAATCATTTTAAAAACTTCATTACAAGTAATGCACGGGTTCATTACGATGGGTCACCAATACCATGTGCCTAAAGCCACTACTATTGACTAATAACTTTGATTCTTTCATTGAGAGAAGTTTAACCTAACATTGTAGAGTAGCCCATATCATGAAAACTCCTTTCAAATGATAACAAGAAATAAGTAAAATGAACCCATTATAGTAAACTTCATTTGAGATGATAACATGAAATAATGAAAAGGGAAACCTCTTCTTAGATGATCACAAGAAATTATAAAACGTTATATTCATGTGCCCCCATTCTCCCCATGTGGACTCTAAAATTGTTATGCTTCTTGGGGGTACATGAATATAATTGGGATAACTCGCTAAAACTGCTAAAGGGAATTGTGGTGCAAGGTCACTTGTTAAAGGTTATGGTGTCCATTTCCATATCCTTGTACCACTCCTCCCACTTGTCGCTACCTACCTCTAGAAATTTATAAACACAATAATGTATTTTTGGATTTTCTTGATCTAATAAATTAATCTTATGTTAAATACATAATCCTTCCACTTAATTCTTTGCGGAAATTAAATCGCCAATTGCAAAACACATATGAAGAAAAATAAATCGCACATAACAAGATGTTTTACCGAGAAAGCTTAAAGCTAAAAACCCCAACTGTCATATATTATGTATATCAATGGAACATGTAACAATCTCATACAAAGCTCAACTCATAGAGTTCTCAGTACAATATACAATCGTCACACACTGTCATGCAGAAATTTGCATATCTATGCACCAATTTCTTGCCTCCTGATAGCCTGCCTCCACTGCGCAATCCCTGCTGAAGAAGAACACTGAATGAATTTGATCTTGCCTTGCTTACACTATGCAATCCTCATAAGCATCTCTAATGTGTGTGTAGATGCATTGAATGCATCACTATAGTCACAACTGATAGTCCATCTCACCCTTTCACCTATCTCTCCACTGGGTCTCCACTAGATCTGACATGCAAGTAGTTAACTGTTGTATTTGTTCAGTTGCAAGTAAGACACTACTTGTGAATTAATTAAATAATTAATTCCTCATCTTTCACTGGTATGTTGAGTTACAACTAGCACAAGCTGGGATTTAACTCAACGGGGCGAGTTAAACTAAATAACAACTCACATAACTACTCTTCCAACTACGGTAC
The DNA here is from genome assembly GCA_034641835.2 of Pinus albicaulis. Lineage (NCBI taxonomy): Eukaryota > Viridiplantae > Streptophyta > Pinopsida > Pinales > Pinaceae > Pinus > Pinus albicaulis. The sequence continues at coordinate 3,528,171 of CM076574.1, read as the reverse complement.
AACTTGCCATTGTCGGTTATAACGAATTCCTCCATGCATGAACAACCACCCTAGGAATTGCGTAATTCCTTTAGCCCACTGATGTGCCACATCTGTTCACTGAAATAAAGTGCTCCAAGAGAATAAGTTACTATTTATTGTCTAATTATTATTAAGGGCTAATAATAATCAACATGCATTCTATTTTTCGATTTGCGATCTATAAATAGACTTCTCCCATCTTCTAAAAATAGAAACTCATCTAAAGATATCATTTTCTCAACCATCTAGAATCAGCCTCCTACTAATTTTAGAATATGCTCACCATTCTAAAAATAGACATACACCTAAAAATAGCCTGTGTGGGCCCCACCTAGTTTAGGTGATTATTTTTCACCAGGATCAAGGAATGATGTTTCTGGATGCCACTTTCACTGTTTCTTGTTGCAATCTTCAACACTACCTCCTACACATCCAACGATGTAATGTTCATTATAGGGATTTTCTCTCTTTTAATATCTAGCAGGTTGTGCTTAAAATGCATCATGGATTTTTTTCTCGGCTTTGCTTGGGCGACATCATAACCAAGGGAAAGTTGATCATCAATTGCCTATTGATAATGGATGGTGTTTGAATAAGAGTAACATCATATCAAAATAAGAAAAAAATAGATACAAATATTAAATGCAAATTTAAATATATCCTCACCATCTCTGCATCTTATCCAAATCGTTGCTTGGCATCATTGACCATTATAGTTCTGTGGATTCCTATTGCTTTCAAATAGGGTTTATGCAACATAAAAAAGCTTCCATCAAGCACAAAATCAACTTAATAGTGGTTTTCAATGAATTAAAATGTACTTGCTACAAACATGGCCAAACATGTGTGATAATATCTATAATAACATTACATAAAACATTGCAAATAACGTTAGTTCCCATATAATGCTAACCCTAGTGAATAATAAATTTGAGATATATCTAGCTATAGCAGTAGTATTACGTAAATAATGTTCATTATATGAAAAGGAAAGTAGAACATGAGTATAATGACATAATTCCAATATCTAAATGTTTCTCTCTATAAACAGGTTATGACTAATTTTAAATCTCTAAAAAAATATATGTTTTGAATTTTAAGAATTGCAAGAAAACTTACAAAGCTAGCATAGTATAGGACCAAAGTTGAGGGCTAAGTTAAACTCAATCTCAGAGGGGAAAATTTGCGAGGTTGAAGACATGGTTGTGTTGAAAATTGTAACTAGGTTCGGTCTTCATATTGACATGTGTAATTGTAATGCTTGTCTCATGGGTTGCATGTAAAGAAGAAAAATAAAATTATTATTGTAATGTTTGTCTCATGGGTTGCATGTAAAGTATAAAAATAAAATTATTATTGTAATGCTTGTCTCATGGGTTACATGAGCAAGGAATTTTATTTTTACTAATGGCTCCCATTGTGAGCCCTTGGGATTGGTCATAAAGTTAAATTGAGTCAATGTCATGTATGAAGGACCCTTCTTGGGCATGTTACATATTTGTATGAGTCGTTGAAAGAGTAAAAAGGCCCTCCAAGACCAAGCTCAAGCATCTTCGTCAAGTCGGCCTTAAATGAAATTGTGAAGCTTCACCAAAGGACATGTTGGCTCACCCAAAACTCAAGTCGGCTTGTTTGATGGGAAAACCACTATAAATAGGTAGCTCAGCCTCCACTTGGAACTCAAAATTTCGGTCAAGAAGAGATATGCAATAAGAAGTGTGAAATGGTCAAGGAAGATAGTCTTATAACTGGTGAAGAAAAGGAAGGAAAGAGCGAATATATTTGGGTTCGTTTTAGGGCTGAAATCCTTCACATGTGCGAAGAATATTTGTTGTCAAAATTGCAGAAAGAGCTGAAGTATCACAGTCATACTTGGAGCTCAAATAAAGGAAAAATTCAAGGTGATACTCAAGCCGAGTTCAAGAAGAATAAGTCTCCCTCTAGAAATCAAGCCGAGTTTAAGAAGAAGAAGTCTCCCTCTAGACCAAGGAAAAACAAGGGTCAAAATGGTCAAACTACATGAGATAGGGTTTTTGAACTAGGGATGAAAAAGGTTGTAGGTCTGAAGCAGAGAAAAGGAAGCTGAACTCTGAAGGTAGTCGAGAAGGAGAGAGAAGCAGAGGTTTAACTATTGTTAACTCAAGCAAGAAGGATCTCATCAAGAAAGCTTTGTGTCTTGGTCTTGGAGAGAAAAATAGTTCAAGGGTCTTAGTCTTAGCATTCGTCAATTGAAGTCTTGAATCTGTTTGGGTTTTCCTCTCAAGTGGGAGAGGTTTTGGCCCTGGATGATCGCCTACATTTTGTGTCTCTTGCCTCTTTATGGTTTATGCATTGGTAGTTGTTTGATGAAGAAGAACACTATAATAATATAAGTAAAATAATATCCTAATCTAAGAAGTAAAAAACATTCACAAGCAATTATCATAAGAAGATAAATCACCTAATTGTTACGCCCTAGATTTCTCAACATGGTATCTGAACTAAGGTGACATATCAAGGAAATGGAATCTCATCAAGGGACACTCAAGCATTCAAGGAACAAATCTCAAGAAGACATCAAAGCAAGTGTAGAAGATCATCATAAATTCAAGATCTACAAAGAAGTGACAAAACCCTAGATCAAGGAAAGGGTCTACACTAGAAGAAGTCTTGGGATCATCGCTCAAATTATCATCAAGAAAAAAGGAAGGCCAAAACCCTACATCTACTCAAGGTAAAGAGATCTACAAATCAAAGCAACTAGAAGTTTATTCATCCAATATTTTAGCACTCCGTAAATTTCCCTAGGATGAGGAGAGAAATCTCAGAGGTAACCACAAACCTCTTTTAGGCTAAGGTCCATCCCCACTAACCTTGGAGAGGGCTCTCTCACTATCTTATGTTATCACTCAAATAAATGACTGATAGGGTATAGGTTTTAGGATGGTTATACTAATCAAAAGATAGTTCAAGATTTTTTTATTTTTTTTAATTGAAGGTGGGTGTAGAGGGAAGAACTACTTAGGATCATAGCACTATTACAGATACAAATGAATAAGGGATATGATGCAATTGAAACAGGGGCAAGATAGGCAGACTTAGGCAATCAATCAAAATTCATTGTAGTGGAAGGATGAGTGAGGTAAGAGAAAAATGACAAACTAAGCAACAAGCCAAAGATGAGTTCAAATTTCCATAGAAGAAAATGACACATCCATGACCAACTGAATCAATCAGAGCAATGCATGAATTCTAAAAAATCTCCTTTCAAGCTAACCGTGAGGAAGTTATACAGTATGAAGCTATATATTAGAAATAGATCTGAAAGAAATACATATCACATCTCAAGAGAAAAGACATACCAATAAGTATGACACAAGTATCACTATCCAAATTGCATCTTCCTTCTTCTATTCATTTGGAAAAAAAGACACAAAATTTTAAAAAAATGTAGTCTAGCCTCTTACACTACGAACCAGAGCTATTTTCCATGTCTTTACATCATTATATACAATGAGGAATTCGAATTACCACTCTAGGTGGTTGAATTCACTCCATAGAAGTCAAATGGGATAGATACAATGCATCTTTACTTGTTATGTAGAAAAATAGGAATTGTTATATCAAGACTAATACAAATTAGAAACATCAACCAAGTTGGAATATTTATTTAACAACTCAAACTATACGACTTTAAACTTATCGACAATTATCCAACAACCAAAATTACTTCTAGAAGTTCCAAAATTCAAAAATTTCCAAAATAAAATTAACTAATATGTTTGTGCAGCAGAGGGCATAAGTCTTCAAACTCGACATGGTTGCAGATTGTTTTGGACAAAATTAAGCATATGGATGTGCTTGAGATGATGGTGTGTTGATTTAGAACCTTTGAAATACTCTTTTCAGCTTTTGCAGGACTCCCAACTTACTGATCTAAACTTGCGTAGCAGCATTTGGGCTTTGAGCTTGTTTGAACCTTTCGTGCTTCAAATCGATTGAACATGACCATCTACTAGATGCATTCACCTTACAAAATTCCCAAAATACTTCAAGCCTTTCAAAACTTTCACCATTTCACTAAGACATGACATTATGGAACTTTATATAGCAGGCTCTTGGTTACAAAGGTTCAGACTTCAACAAAATGGAGCAAAACAAAGCATATAGCCAAAACGTCAAAAATGAAAAAATGAGCATGTCCTCCCTATACCACCTCATGTTTGGGCAGCCTCAACCAAGATACCAAGTCTACCTCCTCCTCCTCCACCTCCACTTTCCTTTGAAGCATTAAATGAATCAAAATTTGGATCTCTATTGACCAGTTGTGAATCTGTAACAGGAGAAGCTCTCTAGGTAGATATTCCTTTTCGGCCATCATAGATTTGTAGTTCCTTCCCATTACCTTGGTGTTCAAATGGAAGTATAACCTTTGCCCAATCCTCCTGTTCTTTTTCTGTTAACTGGAGATTGAATTGAACATGTGGAAAATTACTATTTCCACTAACAGTGAACTTCACATGTGAAATTGCAGAAAAATTCACATATGCCTGCTCGAGAGTGAACTCTTCATTTTTTTCTCAAACTCTTCCATTTAGACGTTTCACTTGTAAACGCAATTTCCCCTTTTCCAAGTTTCCTTCTAATGCAACGAGCATGTCAGGGTCGCCTTTCAGTTTCAATGAAGTTGCGTATAATGGGACAATTGGTTCTAAAATGGTTATCATACTAGATATATACTTGAGGGTTGTCACAATTCTTGGTTCATGCAAGTCAGAGTGTACCAACAACATGAGAGACGAGATTTCATCGTGGCAACACAAGTTATTTATGAGGTTTGCTATCAATGGCAATGATAGATGTTGTCTCACCATGACACAAATCAATGGCAACTGAAAAATGACCTTTTCCTTGACTCCCAATAGCTCATTTGCCCAACGTAAGGATGGCAAACATTAAGCTCTCCATATTTCCCACGTCTCTACAAGCAGTAAATCCTGAAACCTAACAGTCCGTGGGATTCCAGATTTGTGCGCAGCAGTTGCGCAGTAATGGTGGTTTGTGCAACAGATGCGCAACACCCTCTTTCACCTGAGCTTCAAACACCTCCCTTTGACTGTATTCAACCTTCTTTGAAACCTCATACTAGTTCAGAGCTCGAAGTTCACTTTGGATGAAGGAGAAATGAGGGATGGCTTGAAGAATTTTTTAAATTTTATGCCACCACAAGCCCTCTCATGTCATGATGATGAAATTTGAAATCATGGAGGTATGAGAAATATAAACCACTAACAAACCCATGACATGACCCCTTCAACTCTAATAATGACTCCTCATGGATTATTACACTTTACAAATTCGAACTATGGCTAAAATACCCTTTATGACATGAAAATTTACAATGACCTTAACTCATATGACTCTTTATACAATGACCCTTTAGATTATGACATTTAGTGACTCATAGGCTAAAATTGACAAACAAACCCCCAAAATGAAATAGTAAGATAGGCAAACACATTTTGATTCCTAGACTATAGGATACTAACATTGGCTCCAATGGGGGTGGCAGTGTCCTAGTGAGGTGCCAAGAACACTGCAGACTATTAGCCTAAACATTGGGCAATGGAGTCAAACACAAAAAGACTAAAACTCAACTGACTGACTCATTTGACCTTTACCTTACATATGTCATCATATCACCAAAACCCTAGGGCCTTCTCCTTGGGCTTCAAGTTCCAATGATGATCACCCACACTTGCAATAGTGAAAATACAATGGTGTGAACATTGGATTGTTGGATCAGTGGAATCTCAAGTGAGATAGTGTTTTAGCAGCCTGCCATTGACATGACCTCCTCCATGTAGTTCATCTGCTAGGTCCTTCAGTAGGTAAGCATTGTTCCCATGGAGAGCAACAAAAGAGGATGGCGTCCTCCCTACAAGTTTCCAAAGAATCCACTGACCAATGTGAAACTAACAACCCTGCAATCTGCAAATCACAACCCTATTCTGCAACCAAAACCACCATACAATATGAAAATGACACTGCTCACTAACTACTAAAATAAAACTGAAAATATTGCATCCCAAATTGAATAAATGCTCGACCAACGAGCTTATTTATGTACATACCAATCTACCCTAGCATTTGAGAACCAAATGCTTGATTCAAGCAATATGAAACCTCCAATATAACCAATCAAAGAGTTGATCCAATACCTGGGCTCCTTGACGGTACTTAAGTGGACCATCCATTGGCAACTCAGAATAAAATTGAATCCATGCTCCATAGAAAACATAAAATTTGCCTTAACTAATAACTACAACAAACTTACCATTGAATCTTGAAAATCATGAAAAATCACCTCTTTTGATGACTCCAGCAAATCAGCAAAAGGATCCTTGAAAACATGATCCTATCTTGATGATCCAAAGGATAATATCCATTCATAGCTAGTCCTTGTTCTATCCTGTCATGCTCAAGTTCAACTTCAAAGAAAATGGAATCAACAGGTTTGTCTATAAAAAATGTCCAAACTTTCTTTTGCATCTTCAAATATGATAGCCATATTATGTATGTCGAGACTATCCTTTTGTTGATCAAACAATTCTGTTGTGGTCTCATTATATAAATTTGTTTGAAAACTATCATTTTGATTTTCATGATAGGAGACCGTTTCTTGCACTTGATCCTCTTGTAAATGTGAAATGCTGCCAACATGAACTAGTTCACCACTTGCATCTTAATCACACAAAAATTGACAAACTGGCTACAAATTTTCACCTATCTCATGAGAAAGGACATGAATATCTACATCAAGTTCTTGATTGATTTCATCTTCAGCCACAAAGAAACTGTTGTCTGTTGTGAGTTTTCTTGAATGCGATGGAAACTAGTTTCTATTATTCCATCCCGATGAAAATATAACTCAAACAAAGCTTCTTCAATTTCATCATACATTAAATCCTTATCATAAATTTCAATTCCCATATGTTGAATAAGATAATCAAAATTTCCACAAAAGCTTTCTACCAGCACTATATAAGGGTAATTTTGCTTATAATTTTTACAAAATGTTGAATAGAAATCCTTAAGAGAACATAGACTAGCAACTGACAATCCTTCATACCATGACCTTGCATTGTCCTCTAAAGTTTCCATAAACATCTTCATTAAGCAATCCTCGTGAAACTCAATTCTAAGTCTACATAAATGCATGTGAAACTTAATTAAATGAAGAGCAACATTTTCTCCTTTTTTATCTTTGAATATTGGGAAATAGGTTAACCAATCAACACGAAGCATAGGATTTGGAAAGCCAAGAATATGAGACTATCCATAGGAGCATACCTGGTATTTCTTCATGCAATTGAACCCATCTTGAAAACATTTAAGTCACCCAGGACTTCTTGAAATTATTGACCTTTGAATAGTGGAGTTGCCATGAAAGTTTGATCTTTTGGATCCTTTCAAATTGCAGTCGCCAGGTGAAAGATGTACAGCCTCTTGATGTCCAACTGTTGTTCACCATCAACAATTAGATTTGATCCTTGTCATTCACACCCGAGGAAAATGTGACCTTTCAATCCCCGGTAACAACGCCAATATGTCAGCATTCCATAAATTTCCCTAAGCTGAGGTGAGAAATCTCAATGGTAATCACAAACCACTTTTAGGCTAAGGTCCAACCCCCCTAACCTTAGAGAGGGCTCTCTCACTGTCTTGTGCTATCAATCAAATAAATGACTGATAGGGTCTAGGTTTTAAGCTGGTTATACTGATCAAAATATAGTTCAAGGTTTGTTTTTTGTTTTAATTGAAGGTGGGTGTAGAGGGCATAACTACTTAGGATCAGAGCATTGTTACAGATTCAAATGAATAAGAGACATGATGCAATTGAAACATAGGAAATATAGGTTGACTTACAGGAAATCAATGAAAATTCATTGTAGTGAAGGATGAGTGAGGTAAGAGAAAAATGACAAACTAAGCATCAAGCCACGGATGAGTTCAAATTGTCATAGAAGAAAATGACGCATCTATGATCAACTAAATTAATACATGAATTCAAAAAAATCTCCTTTCAAGCTATGCGTGAGGAAGTTATACAGTGTGAAGCTATATATTAGAAACAGATTAGAAAAAAATACATATCACATCACAAGAGAAAAGACATGCCAATAAATATGACACATGTATCACTATCCAAATTACATTTGCCTTTGGCAAAAAGATACAAAAATTCAGAAAAAGTAGACTACCAAATCTATTTTCCATGTCATTATATGCAATGAGGAATTAGAATTACCACTTTAGGTGGTAGAATTCACTCCATAAAAGTCAAATGGGCTAGATACAATGCATCTTTACTTGTTATGCAGAAAAAGAGGAACTGATATATCAAGACTAATACAATTTAGAAACATCACCCAAGTTGGAATATTTGTTTAACAACTCAAACTACATGACTTTAAACTAATCTAGACTTATCCAACAACCAAAATTACCCTGCAGTTTAATTAAACTGCTTTTTTCTCTGAAAATCATGGAAATTTTGGTAAGATTTTAAGAAAATGGAGCAAGAATTTTTGTTAATCCACGTTATAACTATCAAACTTTATTATTTTGGGTGCCTTAAAAGTTTTGATGGTGCTGAACCCATTTCCACCGTCAAAATCATGATTCATAGAATTTCTTAGGCCCCGTCTCACAACTCCCAAAATTACTTCCAGAAGTTCCAAAAATCCAAATTTTCCAAAATAAAATTCACTGATATGTTTGCGTAGCAGTTGCGCAAAAGAGGGCATAAGTCTTCAAACTCGGCATGGTTGCAGATTGTTCTGGACAAAACTCAGCAGATGGATGTGCTTGATGATGGTGTGTTGGTGTAGAACCTTTCAAATACTCTTTTCAGCTTTTGCAGACCTCCCAACTGACTGATCCCAACTTGCGTAGCAGTATTTTGAATTTGAGCTTGTTTGAATGTTTCCTGCTTCAAATCGATTGAACGTGACCATCTACTAGCTGCATTCACCTTACAACATTCCCATCATACTTCAAGCCTTTCAAAACTTTCACCATTTCACCAAAAAATGACATTATGGAACTTTATATGGCGGGTTCTTGGTTACACAGGTTCAGACTAAATCAAAATGGAGCAAAACAGAGCATATAGCCAAAACGTCAAAAATGAAAAATTGAGCATGTCCTCCCTATACCACCTCAGCTTTGGGCAACCTATGCCAAGGCTACCTCCTCCTCCTCCACTTTCCTTTGAAGCATTAAATGAATCAAAATTTGGATCTGTATTGACCAGTTGTGAATCCGAAACAGGAGAAGCTCTCCAGGTAGATATTCCTTTTTGGCCATCATATATTTGTAGTTCCTTCCCATTACCTTGGTGTTCAAATGGAAGTATAACCTTTTCCCGATCCTCCCGTTCTTTTTCTGTTAACTGGAGATTGAATGGAACCTGTGGCATATTACTATTTTCACTAACAATGAACTTCCCATGTAAAATTGCAGAAAACATCACATCTGCCTGCTCCAGGGTGAACTCTTCAATATGTTCTCGAACTCGTCCATTCCGACGTTTCACTCGTAAACGCAATTTCCCGCTTTTCAAGTTTCCTTCTAATGCAGCCAGCATGTCAGGGTCGCCTTTCAGTTTCAATGAAGCTGCGGATAATGGGGCAATTGGTTCTAAAATGGCTATCATACTAGACAGATACTTGAGGGCTGTCACAATGCTTGGTTCATGCAAGTCAGAGTGTACCAACAACATGAGAGACGGGATTTCATCGTGGCAACGCAGGCTATTTATGAGGTTTGCTACCAATGGCAATGATAGATGTCTCACCATGACACAAATCAATGGCAACTGAAAAACGACCTTTGCCTTGACTCCCAATAGCTCGTTTGCCCGACGTAAGGATGGCATACATTAAGCTCTTCATATTTCCCACGTCTCTACAAACAGTAAAGCCTGAAACCTAACAGTCCGTCGGATTCTGAGATTTGTGGGTAGCTTCAAACACCTCCCTTTGACTGCCTGCAACCTCTTTGAAACCTCATACTAGTTCAGAGCTCAAATTTCACTTTGGATGAAGGAGAAATGAGGGAAGGCTTGAAGAATTTTTTGATTTTTATGCCACCACAAGCCCTCTCATGTCATGATGATGAAATTTGAAATCATGGAGGTATGAGAAATATAAACCACTAATAGACCCATGACATGACCCCTTCAACTCTAATAATGACTCCTCACAGGCTATTATACCTTTACAAATTCGAACTAGGGATAAAAGACCCTTTATGACATGAAAATTTACAATGATCTTAACTCATATGACTCTTTATACAATGACCCTTTAGACTATGACATTTAGTGACTTACAGACTCAAATTGACAAACAAACCCCCAAAATGAAATGATAAGATAGGCAAAGCACTTTGGTTCCTAGACTATAGGACCCTAACACAAGAGAAGCACTTCAAGGAAAAAGATCACATCATCATCTTGGAGAAAGTCAAAACCCTATAAGCATTTATCGGATCCACACTCAATCATCACCAAAGGAAGCCTCAAAGATTTTTAGTTGAAGTGTCTTGAAGGAAGCTAGATCAAAGGGTGTTGTCATCATCTTCAAAAGGTTATAAAGCAATTTCCTTCTCCTTTAAAGCAATGTCCTTCCCATTGTAAAACACCATCAAGAAGTCATCATTGATCACCATCAACAAATTCATCACCATCAATCTAAAGTGATCTCCCTCTTTGTGGGGTCAAGGATCATTCTTGAAGAGAACTATCTTCGTCAAGGAGAAGTTTTCTATTATCTCTATCATCATCAAATTGAAGGAAGAAACAAGTGGAATAAGCATATTATCAAGTAAGTATATTTATGTCCACATCTGAATTTGTCAAGATGTCTTTTTGCAAGGAAAGCAACAAATTGGTTAGGGCTTCAAACTATTTTGCATGGAAGAAAAGGACAAATCTAAATCTCATTGAAATTAGGTCATGGATCATGTCAAAGTATCTATCACCAAACCTATGTAAGAAGATGCTCAAGCACTTGCAAATTTTATGAAGGGGGAAGTTAGGGTTCAAAGGATTCTCATTGAATCCATCAAGGATCCCCTCATTCCATATGTATCAAAACTTGAAACTTCAAAAGAAATATATTTCAAACTAGTAGAGTTGCATTCCATAAGCACTGCAGGGGAAGTCATTTCACTAAGGCAAAAACTCTACAAGCTGAAGATGTCAAAAAAAGAAGGAATAGCCTCATACTTTATGAGGTTATCTGAAATTAGGGATCAACTTCAAGATCTAGGAGAAATCATGTCTGATAGAGAAATTATTATAGTTGTACTAAATGCATTACGAGATGAGTGGGGTAACTTTACTTCAAGCATTTATGGGAAGAAAGAAGCTACTCCATTCCATAAACTGTGGTCACTATGCAAAATTGAAGAATCCAAGCTAAAGGCAAAATCTGATGTGGGATCGGGTGAGCAAAATCAGGAATATGCTACAATGACAAAGAGAAAGGGAAAATTTGGAAAGTTTGGTCCTTGGAAAAAGAATAAGAACATGGCTAAGATTCAATAATATGGGCACTATAGGAGAGATTGTCCTAAGCTCAAGAAGGACAATACTAAAAGAGGAAGAGAAGAAGCCCATATCACTAAGGAAGTGGAGGAAGTTGAAAAAAAAAAAGATCCAAGAAAGAGGAAGTAAACGATCTCTATTATGATTGAGATAATCTTCCTCACCTAGTTCTTTTCAAAAACAAAAAACAAAAAGTTTTTGTGTCGTAAAGTATATCTATCATATTAGGAATCATTAGAAGAGCATGATAGGATGCATCATGGCATCATAGAAGCATTAGAAGCAAAATCTGGTGACATCGTCATAGCATGAATGATAGCAAAAATAGGTCTATGGAAGAAGATAACTCTTGGTAACCTCATTAGAAGCACTTATGGAAAGTCATTTGAAACAAAGCTCATCATACATCAGTTAAGAGGAAACCTTCGCTTGATGAGGAATCTTAAGACCCTCTAGTGCAATCTTCATTGGAAGGTTCACCAATCAAAGAGAAGCAGGTGTTTCATTAAGGATTCCTACTTGGAGGAAATCATGAAAGGATGGTATGATGTCAACAAGCAAGTCAAAGGATTGAAGTTCTTTAAATTTTGGAAGTTGCTGAAGAAAAATGAGGTATGTATGCTTGTATTTGAAAAATGAAGAGTCATGTCATATAGTTGCAGGTAACATGGATAAATGTTCTATCTCGAGAGCATGAACAGAAGAAAAGGATCTCCTCCGTTGAAAACATGTAGAAAGGCATGGGTCACACATTGACTGGATGAAATCAACATAATATTTCCTTGTATGAAATATGAGGTGGTTGACAATAATTAATTGAAGGAACTATGATCATAAGTTCCTTGAAGGAAATGCGTGAAGAAAGAAAGGAAGAGATTGTGGAATATGCAACTATGAAGGCTATCAACATCTAGAACTGGAAGATTTGACTATGATATCCCCAAGAAATATATGGATACTTGGATGGAAGCCTGAAAAGGAAGGAGACCCTTGACAATGGATATCTTTTGGAGATGTGTCAATATGTATGTAAGATGTTGATGCAAATTGAAAGATGTCATTATGAAAGACCATCACAAAGGCAATTTTTGTTCATTTCTTATTTTTTAATGATATCTGGATGGGCTGATGCAGCGCTGCCAAAGGAAGAGTTATGGATGTTTTCCATCGTTGATGACCATGTAGTAGGATGAAAGATCCTTAAGAAAACATGGCATGAAGAAGGCAACATGGCATGAAGGAAGGCTAGATATGGAATGATGGATCACTTTCAATGTAAGGAATGATGACATGGCTCAAGTGTGAAAGTGATGGATGGTTTGTGCCCTACAAAGAAGTCCTAATGAATGTAGACTCCATAAAAAAAGAAGAAACTCATGACATTGAAAGGAGTTCTACAAGCAACTGGTTGTCCCATGATCTCCACCTGATGAGCTGTTGAAAGCAAGTCCTTGGTCATGAGGGAGCTTGGTCAAGTCCCTATTTAAGAGGGAGCTTGGGTACATTCCTTCAATGGAATAGTTATGTCCTCCCTAAGTTGAGAGGGAGAGATAGACACATCATTCTTGTCTTCACCTGGGAAAACAAAATGGAGGATTGGATAAACACCTAGTATTTGATGCTCTTTGAGGATTAGTTAGGGCATCCAAGATAAGAGTAGTCGTAGAGGGCCAATATTCTCTGAGGATTGAGAATCCAAGATAAGAATAGTCCTGGTGGAACACACTCCGAGAACTCGGGTGGAGTATGTTCCAAGAGAGACAATGATGAGGGTGTCTACACATCATTGGTCTCTCCAACATTGTGCTTTGATATTGTGGAGAGATAGAGTTGTTAGTCGAGCCTTGCTATGTGACAATGCTGGTTGATATGATGCTAAACAGACAGGTTACCAATCCGACTCTTCTTATGAGAATTCTTCAAATTGAGAATGACCAAGTACCATTATGAATACCTCCCTAGTTAAGAGGGAGTGTTGGAAAGTGTAACTAGGTTCGGTCTTCATAATGACATGTGTAATTGTGATTATATGCATTTGATGTAAAGAAGAAGAATAATATTATTATTGTAATGATTTTCTCATGGGTTTCATGAGCTAAGAATTGTATTTAGTAATGGCTCCCATTATGAGCCCTTAGGATTGGTCATAAAGTCAAATTGAGTCAATTCCATGTATGAAGGATCCTTCTTGGGCATGCTACATAATTGTATGACCCATTGAAAGAATAAAAAGGCCCTCCAAGACCAAGCTCAAGCATCTCCCTCAAGTCGACCTTAAATGAAATTGTGAAGCTTCACCAAAGGACATGTCGGCTTACCCACAACTCAAGTCAGCTTATTTTATGGGCAAACCACTATAAATAGGCAACTCAACCTCCACTTGGAGCTCAAAAATTCAGTCAAGAGGAGATCTGTAATAAGAAGTGCGAAAAGGTCAAGGAAGATAGTCTTATAGCTAGCGAAGAAAATGAAGGAAAGAGCGAAGATATTTGGGTCTGTTTTAGGGCTGAAATCCTCCAAACTTGCAAAGAATATTTGCTATCCAAATTGCAGAACGAGCTAGAGTATCACAGTCATACTTGGAGGTCAAATCAAGGAAAAATTCAAGGTGATACTCAAGCCGAGTTCAAGAAGAAGAAGTCTCCCACTAGACCAAGGAAAAACAAGGGTCAAAATTGGTTAAACTACATGAGCCAGGGTTTATGAACTAGGGCCGAAAAAGATTGCAAGTATGGAGTAGAGAAAAGGAAATCGAATTCTGAAGGGTAGCCGAGAAAGAGGGAGAAACAGAGGTTTGACTATTGTTAACTCAAGCAAGAATGATCTCATCAAGAAAGCTTTGTGTCTTGGTCTTGGAGAGGCAAATAGGTCAAGGGTCTTGGTCTTGGCATTCATCAATTGAAGTCTTTATAAGAAGAAGAATTTGTTTGGGTTTTCCTCTCAAGTGGGAGAGCTTTTGGCCCTAGCTGATCGCCTACATTTTGTGTCTCTTGTCTCTTTATGGTTTATGCATTGGTAGTTGTTTGATGAAGAAGAACACTATAATAATCTAAGTAAAAGAAGATCCTAATCTAAGAAGTAAAAAGCATTCACAAACAATTATCATAAGAAGAGAAATAACCTAATTACTATGCCCTAGATTTATTGACAGGTTGATGGAACTAGAGCTAGAGATGAACTCAGTTGCAGAGAAAGGAAAACAATGCCCATGAAACAACACAACATAGTCAATGCAATTGGACTTGGTCGTAGAGAAGGGAAAATAATGCCCATGAAATGACCTAACAATCCTTAGTGGAGGCACATGTTGAGCAAGAATAAATCTCATTCCTAATAAGACCAGAGCTTAAGCCGAACTTAGTGGCAAAGAATGGAAAACAATGCCCATGAAACAAACAAATTTTGGCAACATTGAACATGATGATAGAGAGGAAATCAATGTCCATAAAATAGCACCACAATCATCGATACGTTGAACTTGATTGCAGAGATGCCCCGAAAGAGTCAAAAGGCATTACATAGGAGGAATCCAATAGTGCTTGCAAAATAAAGGTACGATCCTCAATGGGAGAACAATGGAACTAAACTAGGTCATATAGGAGGAAAATGATAATACAAACAATGTGATAGGTCATTTGTTGTTTAATCAAGGCATTGAATGGTCAATTTGGTGAAGGGGCGAGAAGATGACAGTGAGGGCACTACAACAACATACAAGCCACAAAGTAGATGCTTGATGACCAACAACCTTATAGATACCACGTAAGATCAACCATGAATAATAACTGAAAAGCATAATGTCAAGTAAAATCCTCAATAAATGCCAATTTATACTCATAAAAAATAAACATTATCTATTATCTCAATAATCTATTACACCACACCATTATGTATAAATCGTGAACACATCTTTTTCATTAGCCAAAATAATCTATTACACCACTATGTATAAATCCCAAAGCACATTATTTTCACATTAGTTGAAATGATTAAAAATATAAAAGAAAAACCACCTATAGATAAATTTATTTTCTAACCATACCCACTAAACCTTACAACCCTATAACTAAGCGCGTAGTTTAAAAAAACAGCGAATTACTTAGAATGTGGCAAAGATTTTGAAAAAATATGGCAAAGATTTTATGAGAATATATTGTTTACAATTGTTAAACTTTAGTATTTTGAATGCCCTAAAGGTTTTTGATAGTACTGAATCTATTTCCACTATCAAAAATGGATTCCAAACACTCCAACTACCAGATTTTTTGAATTTTATTTTACAAAAAATTGCCATCGGGGTCGACAACTTGGTAACTAAGTTCTAATGGGACTGGTGATGAAGAACCATACCCTTATCTCATACAACAAAATTCGCATTTTGATTCATTTGGTGTTTCGATGGA
Organism: Pinus albicaulis; assembly: GCA_034641835.2. Classification (NCBI taxonomy): domain Eukaryota; kingdom Viridiplantae; phylum Streptophyta; class Pinopsida; order Pinales; family Pinaceae; genus Pinus; species Pinus albicaulis. The sequence goes on along the minus strand of CM076574.1, from coordinate 3,512,151 downwards.
GGACATGCCATCATTTGTGAAAAGAGAGCGGCCAACCACACCCTTATCCTGGACAACAATATTCTGATTTTCCTTCACTCAACCTCTCAACCGTGCACAATTCGTTTGTAAACACCCCAACGCTTTCTACTGTTCAAAATTCTAGTCTGTATCAGAGAATTCGTGCGGCGGAAGGGTATGCGTGGAGCTTTCAATGGCCATTATATCTCCATCACATCCTTCTGGTTGGTCATTCTTGAGAACAGAAATTCCGAACAACCCATGGGGCAGCCTTGGAAAAGGCAATTCTGAAACTACTCCTGTTGTTCTCGTTAGATGTGTGCATGGTAATAATGATGTAAATGCAATGAAATGTAGTATCCGGGAAACAAATCCCTCCTTTCCGGAAGTTAGTAGCACGGATACTACAGACTCGTCTGCTGCCCAGAACGCTCCCCATGCACATAAGGAACGGAGAAAAATCGTGAAGACTGCATGGGAAAAAATAGTTAGATGGTCAAGGTCTTGGCGCCTCTTAAATTCTCGAAGGGCAATGGATGTTCTACGAAATACTAACAAGGTCCTTGACGACACCTCTTTCATCACACTTAAAATTATAATCTCTGTAAGGATTTTGTTGTTAATTATTTTAGATCCACACTATTTATTTTTGAGTTTACATCCATACCTGTATCCCATTTTGTTAATACTTCAATTAGTTGTTCTGTTTCGTAAAAGATTCGAGCTTGCTTGTTCTTAGGTCACTGGGATTAAATGTGCAGGTGGTCGTGCTGGGAGGTGGGTCATTTGCTACGGCAATGGCAGCATTGGTTGCTCAGAATAAAGCTGAGATGGAGATTAGCATGCTTGTTAGAGATGACGCTGTCTGCAAATCAATCAACGGGGCTAAGTTTAACTCGTAAGTTTTATTTTTTTTGTTTTTATAGGCAATGCGTTTTGTTTGATTTGTAGGAAGCTTGTGAACCACATGTCCTTATCTGCACGTCACATTAATCCACCTTAACAAGGGAGTACTGCATAATATTTGAACTTTGAAACTCTGTTTTGAAAGACGACTGCCTTGGCAAATTGGCGAAGGGGATTGCTGAAAATGTAGCAAGCAACGGTCTTCTGGCTTGTGCCTTAGCCAGTGAAGACCTTGATTTGTCTTTCTCTAGCATGAGTGCGAGCTCATGAGTTAAACTTTGGTTAGGATGAGTTTATTTCCTGTTTACTGGAATGATCATCAAGATAGCATGTGTAGAGTTGGAGGTTCAGTGTCTTTATCAGTTTGACTATGGAATGAGGTGGCAGTTACAAGTCCAGTTAGAGCGAGTTAGTCTTCAGTCTTGATTGAAGGAAGAACAAGTTAAGACTCCAAGTGTTGATTGGAGAGAGAAAGAGTATCACTCTTAGTTAACTCGCTATCAAAACCCAACTTCTAAAAATGAACTTGGCCTTCCTTGCATACTTGAATTGGGTCTATAAAGAGGAGGACATAGGCACATAATTTACACAAGTTTGTGAGAATCATCTTTTATTGTGGAGAGCACAAAATTGAGAGTTTGTGTCCTAAGAAATAGGAGATCACAAGTGCACAAGGATTTTGATGGGTTTTTCTCTCAGTTGGAGAGGTTTTGGCCTTGGCTGATCGCCTATATATCTTGTGTTCTATTGTCTCACTGTTCTTTGTAATTTGGTAGTTGTTTGATGATATAGAACACTAATAATAATAAAAGAAAGAAGAAGTTAATCAAGTAAAGTAAAAATACATCATAAGCAATTATCAAAGTAAGAGAAATCACCTAACCTAGTTGCCCTAGATTTCTCAACATGGGTGGCTTCCTTCTTTCCATGCTTGATACAAAGTTGCCCCATTCATCAGGTAGTGCATTGAGCACCATAGTGGTCATCTCTTTGTCGGACATTATTTGCCTTAACTCTTATAGTTGGTCTTGTATTTGTGACACCCTCATAAGATACGAGGCTATCCCTTCTTCCTTTGATACCTTCATCTTATATAGCTCGGTTTTCAAAGATATCACTTCTCCTGCAGTGCTTACGGAGAATAATTCTACCAGTTTGTCATAGATGTCTCTTTAGAGGAAATTTTAGCTTAAAAGTGCCCATGAAATTTTCACTTACATAATATGTAAGCCAATCAAAATCTTATAAATTTAATAAGAGGTACATGTAAATATTTTGGAGGGGGCAAAAAAAAACTACTTTTTTAAATTGTATTTTTGGCTTATTTCATTATAGGTTTACCCAAATTTCAAGTATAGACACTCGTTCAATGCGGAATTTAATTCCACATCCAACGAGTGCCCATTATGCATACTTTTGGGAAGACCCACATTGATTTGGTTCTTCCCAAAAGTATGCATAATGGGTATTCGTTGGATTTCAACACGTTTTTTTAATGAATCTTCAATTTTTATCAATGTGGGTCTTCTCAAATGTATGCATAATGGGTACTTGATGGATGCAAAATTTAATTTCGCATCCAACGAATGTCTACACTTGAAATTTGAGTAAACCTATAAGGAGATAAACAAAAAACACAATGAAAATAGGTAGTTTTCTTCTTTTCCCTCCAAAATTCATAACTATTATTTTATTATTTTTTGTTAAATTTCTGAAGATGTTCTATGCTAGATGCAAATACACTTTCTACTTCTAGGGCTCAATGAAAGTAAGATGCAGATAGAACATACCAATAGATTGATAGAAGACAAGCCAAAAACAGAGATAAAGAATGGTGGCGTTACGGCGGTCAGCAGGATGCTTCAACCAACAAAGTCTCCATAAGTTCAGCTAACCCAATGTGTCACACAACCCCAAGACGTCTCATCAAGAAGCCTCAATCACAGAACCAAGAACGCTGTTCCATCACCCTCTAAGAGAGAAGAAAAATGCCTCCATAGAAAATGTGTGTGTCAAATGAACTCCAAGTCTCTACAATATATAAGGATCTGTGGGTGTGTGTGACACATCTCTTATGCATGTGGGATAAAGCAGGCCGACCTTGCACATGTGGAATAAATTCAAAATACATGTTCTGCTCATCCGATCAAGATGATCTTTAGATCTATCTTGTACTTCTCCGAAAGAGGAATCCAATAAAAATATTGGTATCGTCATCTGAGCATCACAACATGGAGTGTGGACCTAGTTGCCCAAAATTAGCACTCCCTCTCAACTAGGGAGAACTCCATCCACCAGTGCCATTCAAACATCGTGCGCCATCTTGTCGTAACTTGCTTTGCTGGCTTCTTTATTTCAGAACAAATGGTAAGTCACAAAGACATCACTCACGGCTAACCCGAAGTCAGCTCAGAGGTCCAAAACCTCTATAGGACTCAAAGGAGTCACACACCAACCCGAAGTTGGTTTAACTGATCCGAAATCAGTTGGAGGTCTGAAACCTCTCTTGGACTCGAGAGAGTCATATACTAACCCGAAGTTAGTTTCACTGACCCAAAGTCAGTTGGAGGTTCGAAACCTCTCTTGGACTCGAGAGAGTCATATACTAAACCGAAGTTAGTTTCACTGACTCGAAGTCAGTTGGAGGTCCAAAACCTCTCTTGGAGTCGAGAGAGTCATATACTAACCCGAAGTTAGTTTCACTGACCTGAAGTCAGTTGGAGGTTTGAAACCTCTCTTGGGCTTGATCCTAGATCAAGTAGTTGGACACGTGCCATCTTAGACATAGAGAGTACAACAATCTCCGATGCGTCCATCGGTCTTGCTATGGTCTCTATTCACATTTCCCACCTCATTGGCCAAATGAGAGGTACTTCCCATGAGTTCGAAACTCCATGGGTAGGATGCATACGGGGCACAAATCAAAGAGAGGTAAACCAACTCAATATCATCATGGTGGGGCGGAAGCACACCAACAAGGTTTGGTAAGCCTAGCCCTGTGGTTGCTCATAGCTCCAAGAAGCTATCCCCAAAGCCCCCCTGGAGCTCCCAGAGCTCATCGTCCAACAGGACCCTCCAAATAGGGTCGTCCCACAATTCCAAGATTCTCACGGAAGGTTTAGGAACATGACCTTCCCCAAGGGCTTTGTGAAAATATCTGCAACTTGCTCATCAGTTCTTATATGATCAAGCATTACGGTGCCTCGCTGTACCATATCCTAGATAAGTGGTACCAGACATCAACATTCTTGGATCGATTGTGGAACACAGGATTCTCTGACAAACGAATCCCCCTCTGGTTATCACAAAGGATAACGGTCGCATCCAGCACATGCTCGAACAACTCACTGAAGAGCTTTCGCAACCAAGTGTCTTCACAACAGGCCATATATGCTGCAATGTATCCGGCCTCAGCGGTGCTCGAGGCTACCGACTTCTGCATCCTGCTCGAAGCAGACCCAAGTGTGAAGTAGCATCTAGATGTGCTCTTGCGATCCACCACACTGCCAGCCCAATCGGCATCAGTATATCCATGGAGTGTCACGCTCTCGACAGTGTATCTTAGCCCATGGTTTATCGTGCCCCGAAGATATCTCAACAGATTCTTGTCACCAACCCAGTGAATGTTATGAGGATCAACCATGTGTTGACTCAAAGTGTTCATTGCACAACATACGTCCGGACGGATGTTCCCTAAGAACATCAGGGCCCCTACGAGTTGACGATACCTAGTAGGATTTGCTAGCACATGCCCAACAACTTTTCTACTCAACTTCTTAAAGTTGAGCTCCATCGGTGTCGACACAGACTTACAATCCACCATTCCAAATATTTCCAGCAGTTTCACAATGTATTTTCCTTGAGATAGGAAAATCTCACCAAGTCTCTGCCAGACCTCCAGGCCTAGGAAGTAATGCATCAGTCCTAGGTCCTTCATCTCGAATTCAGAAGCGAGCTCCCTCTTACACTGATGAATGAGAGGGTCAGCACCTGTCAGGAAGAGATCGTCCACATGGAGAACCAGAATGAGAGGCTTTTCTCTATCAACCTTGAAGTAAAGGTTCGGATTAGGATGACTATGAGTGAAGCCCAGCTTCATCAAGTGGCTATCTATCCTCTCGTACCAAGCCCTGGGGGCTAGCTTCAATCCATAGAGGGCTTTCTTCAACCTGCAAACATGGGTGTCTTGATCCTGGACTTCGAACCCCAGAGGTTGCTCTGCATACCCTCTTCCTTTATCGCAACATGCAGAAAGGCGGTCTTTTCATCCATCTAATGAAGATTCCATCCTTGCGTAGCAACAAGGGTAATGAGAGATCACAAGTGCAATCATAATCAATGACTTCCTGGAGAGAAGTCTCAGGCAACACATCTTGCCTTATACTTTTCAGCACTCTCATAAGATCCATGCTTGATCTTATATAGCCATATCAAGGTGACAACAGCTTTGTCCTCCGGTCTCGGGACCATATCCCAGACATCATCCTTCATAATGGGTTCGTATTCTTTGTGTATAGCATCCTTCTAGACTTGATGCTTAATGGTTTCTTCAAATGATCTAGGTTCATATTGTACTCATGGCAGCTAGATACCTCTGGTATCTATATGGCTTCTTGCTTACCCGGAATGTCCCCCTTTGGAGCCATATGTCTCTGAGCCATGAGGTTCTTCTCTTCTTTCTTCCAACAACGATATTAGCTCAGGAGCATATACGGTTGTGGTCTCCCTCTTAATGCCAACTCCTCTTGGGGGAAGACATCTATAAGAACATCCTCTCAAGGATTTCACAAGTGGCATATCAGATAAGTCAGAGTGTATCAGATGTCTTTGTGGCAATTGAGGAATGAAGAAAAGTTGCCTAAGCTTTCCTTTGTTGCAACCTTGACAAATGATTATTTTGAGTGCGGGCATCTCAGAAACCAACTTGGAGAGGGCTTTGAAATCTATTCTCCCACTGTTAAGGTCATACACGAATCATAGCCATATACTGCCATAGTTTGTCATTTTCATGCATATCACTATCATATCCATCATTGCCTGATAGAACGGAAGATATGATTTTTCATAAGTGTAATATTCCCTTTTTTGGTGTCACCTATGACAGGGCTAGGATGGACTTCCAGAGTTAGGAGCAGATCGGTCACAGGTACAGGTTGGTGTCATCAGCGGGCCTAGGGGCTTTTTGGAGGAGTTTTGAGGAGTTTCTATTTGGTCGGGTGGCATTCGCTTGATATATTCCATCATCCGAGCTGTTTGGCTTTCGTTCCGATGCATTCCGACAACTTTCGGAAATTTGAGTTATTTATGGGCTTAACTCAGCTAATTACACTCACGGTGGCATTCTGGGAGAAATACATGACATAACACCTTAGTGTAATAGCTCATTGGAACCGGGACGAGGATACCTCCATGATAGGACAATTGGACATGAGTTTCAGTGACCAGGGGAGACATGGTAGCCGATTAACTCTTTTCTGCATTAAAAAGGAATATTTTAATAAGAGGGAAAAGTGCACCATGAATAAAATAATAATAAAATAATACTTTAGAAGGCTCCAAGAGATCTATAAAAGAAAGGGAGGAGGCCATTGAGGGATATCTTTTGGATCATGTTATTCTATTGTATGAGAGGTGTGAGACGTGGTTCTCTACTTCAGCCGTAGCCCCAGGACAGAAACCCTCGAGTGATTTGTGAGTGTTGGACAGAAACCCAATTCTCTTGAGGAGACTTCATTCAGAAGTTTCGCAGAGCTTCAGGGATTGGTGTGAGGATCATTCAGATCTTCAACTTGTGCTTCAGTGGGTTCAATGATAGCTTTTGCCATTGCTGATTTGCAGCAGTCTTCTTGTCGAGCCATCTACATCATTGCCAGCGTTATTCATCAGTTGGGCCAGAGATCTTTCTGGGTTTTGCTCCGCTTGCTTGGCAAGCTCAGGTTCCGCTGTTCCTTGATGTTGATGTACTTTCTACCATAGATTAATAAAATGGCTCAGTGATTTTATCGGCATCCATTGTGTTATATTGGTGGCTGTGTGTTTATTTTCGTTTATTTTGCTGCTCAAGTCTATTTCTGCATTTTTTGTTAAAATATCCCATTTGGGATATTACAAGATGCCTCAAAGATATCACTGATTAGGATTATATGGATTCTGCCATATGTCACTGTCCATATCTTCCTACACAACAAGAACAAATAAAATGACTTCCTTGCTCAAGATGCCCTTCACTTACATCCCTTTGGACTCTTGTCCTTGATGTACCAGGCAGGTCTTCTACCTCCTATACTTGCAGAGAGTACTACTGCTCCAATACCTCTGCCTCAGCTGCTCACAAGGTCCTTTGCTGCTTCAGATACACTTGCATATATCAGCTAATCAATCTGCCTTCTATCAATGATAGTGCTCCTCCAATGTCATTGATCATAGACTTGTATCAGTGTGCCCTCTAACAGTGATTAGTCACATCATAAGCGCTGTTCACAGGGTCTTCATATCTCTGCCTTCTAACAGTCCCCTTTCTGCTTCAAGATGACTGAACTTCAGTGTCAGATATCAACTCAACAAGTCTTTATGTTGCTTCAACTTGATTGGCCTGTAGGTGCACGCAGTGTGACAATCCTTTCAATGACTATTGTAATGTCCAGAGAAAAATAGGTCATACCACTTATCTTAGCATAGTTACATCATGCCAAGAACGCCATCGCTCACTGCTGAAAAATGCCATCCTCAACTGCAAGAAAAATTCACTGCACAGGACTAAAATCGGTCACTCGTTCTCCTTGAATTCTGTCGGAAGCTCAAGCCCAACGACAGTCTCAACTAGAGAATCTCAGCGAAGAAAAAAAACTTTGCATTTATTGCAGACCCATGTTGATTGTCAAGATTCGACTTATTCCAGAACCTCCCTTTTATGATTCCATTCGGCCCGCAGAAGATGGATCACTTAAATGACATTTGAATGCAGCGCTAGGGTAAAATTAATGTTCCTTTCTGTGTACCTAGTCTGTAACCTCTATTAAATGAAGTGTAGGCGGTGACCTTTTCTTCTTGGTCTTTGGGATTCTAATTTCAAGAAAACCATCATCCATACCGGCATGTGCTTGCTCAATATCTGCATTGTCGGGAAGTATAAATCTTCTCATGGATTCTGCCTTCCACCACTTCCCATAATCATCTTGCTGCTTACCCTGATTCCACTGCCCGCTGATCTTCAAGATCTGTCCATTCTCCACAGTAACGTCGATATCATCCTTCTGTAGCCTTCTTCTATCATGGATAAGATTGTTCGAAAATAATTTATTCGGAACCTGCAAAAGGGAAGAAATTTCTAACGGGACGCCATATCCCAAAAACTCAACCCAAAGACATATCTGTAATAGAAGCTTCGCTCCTGGCCGCATACATGCACGGAACAGGCTCAGATTTAATGCCGCAAGAGAATTTGATGTGAATGTCCCGATTTTAATTTATTGCGATAGGCGGCACGTAAAATACCAGAAAAAAAGAATATTGTTTTTTTTTTTTTGATAGAAAGCCACACTCGATCATTATGCAGGATGACCTTGCGCCCGATAAGTTTCGATCGCACAGTTCATATTATACCCAACAACTTCAATGCTCTAGATGTTGCTCTCCCAATAGGTGAATAACTTGACCGAACCGTGATGACGTGTCAAACAATGGATGTGATTTGGAATTTCACAGAATTTAAAATTGACAGAGACATGCGACGCGAGGGCTGTGATTTTCCTTGATCACCATACGGAGAATCCCGGCAATCACGTGACTGATTTTATATCAACCCTGTCGACTCTTCCATATCTACCAAACAATCGTTCAATCTCTATCTGTCGAACGGTGTACTCTGTTTCCACAGTACAAACAGTGTAATGGCTTCATCTTCACTGAGCGCCCAATATATTCAAAGAGTGTTACCTTCAGGAGATTGGTCGGCGAAATGGATTACCTTGTATGATAAATTGCTACAGAAAAAATAAGATTGCACGTAAATGCAACGCGTCTTTCACAACCATGGAGACTTGGGCTCAAATCCCAGTATAGCCACACTAAATTTCATCCATAGATCAACTCAGAGTCATCAAGACGAAAGAAAAAAAACTCAACTCCCTCTGTGCTGAAGATTAGGGCACCAGGCAGCCCCATAGATTGCCCACGCTATCTTTTGCTGTGGTGGTATGGCTTGCAGCCTACCACACAACCTTGCTGTAGATTATGACATCCTTATTTGCCCTTTGAACAACCCTAACACACTGCCCTAGATTCTTGACATAAGCTGGGCGTTGTCTTCTCCTAGCTTTGATACCATGTTAAATTTTTGAAGATGTTCTATGCTAGATGCAAATACACTTTCTACTTCTAGGGCTCAATGAAAGTAAAATGCAGATAGAACATACCAATAGATTGATAGAAGACAAGCCAAAACCAGAGATAAAGAATGGTGGCGTTACAGCGGTCAGCAGGATGCTTCAACTAGCAAAGTCTACATAAGGTCGGCCAACTCAATGTGTCACACAACGCCAAGATGTCTCATCAAGAAGCCCTAATCACAGAACCAAGAACATTGTTCCATCACCCTCCAAGAGAGAAGAAAAATGCCTCCATAGAAAATGTGTGTGTCAAATGAACTCCAAGTCTCTCCAATATATAAGCATTTGTGGGGGTGTGTGACACATCTCTTATGCATGTGGGATACATCAGGCCGACCTTGCACATGTGGAATAAATTCAAAATACATGTTCTGCTCATCCAATCAAGATGATCTTTAGATCGATCTTGCACCTCTCCGAAAGAGGAATCCAATAAAAATATTGGTATCGTCATCTGAGCACCACAACATGGAGTTTGGACCTACTTGCCCAAAATTAACATTTTCCTTAGGAGGTCACTTTTAGGTTGAAATTTCCTCTAATGTTTGATGTTTCCAATTTTGCTACATAAGGGATGAGAGAATCCTTGATTGATTCTATAAGGATTCTTTGAGCCCTTATTTCTCCCTTCATATATTTCATTAAAGCTTGAGCTTTTTCTTTTGGTGGTTCAACAATTGAACCCTTAACATGTCCAATGACTTCATTTTCTATGAGGATCCAATCTGTCCTCTTCTTCCATGCAAGGAAATTTGATGACCCAACTAACTTATTGCTCTCTTTGCAGAATGAAGTCATTTTGATAGTAGATTCAGTCATAGATATTACTTACTTGTCAAGTGAAGATGCCCCTTTGATGGTGATATCTTCAACTTGATGCCTTCTTGATTTTGATGACGATGTTTACTTCCTTGAAGAGACGTCCTTCTTCAAATATGCTTGAGATGAGATTCTTGATTCAAATAGAGGGAGAACACCTTGATTCCTTTAATGATGATGGCAACGCCTCTTCTATCTTTCTTGAAATGGAGACTTCAAGATGCTTCAAATGCGTAGTCCTTCTTTGAGTGGAGGTAGGGTCCTTGGGGTCTTTCTTTTCCTTGTGATGATGATTGAAAAATGTGTGAGCTTCTCAAGAATGCTTCAAGTTTGGAACCCTTCTTTGAATGAGCTAGGGTTTTGAGGTCTTCTATGATATTCCTTAGATTGCTTGACCCTTATGAATCCCTTCTTGATGGTTTGATGTCCTCTTTAATGCCTTGACCTTTCTTGATGTTCCTTTTGATGGTCCTTCTTCAAGCTGCCTTTTCTTGTCTTCTCACCTTAGCTCTGATACCATGTTGAGAAATCTGGGCACTTGAATAGGTGATTTCTCTTACTTTTATAACTGCTTGTGATATATATTACTTAACTTGATTAACTTCTTCTTTCACTTGATTATAATTAGTGTTCTTATTATCAAACAGTTACCAAAACAATAAAGAACAACGAGACAAAAAGGACATAGGATATAGATGATCAGCCAGGGCCAACACCTCTCCCGTTGAGAGAAAATCCCACAAGAACTCTTCTCTTCTTATAGAACTTCAATGGATGAATTCCAAGACCTATGACCCTTGACCAAGACCCCTTCAAGACCAAGTCAAAGTTTCACCTTGAAGCACTTTATCAACCCAAGTCAAACTTGCCTTCCAGTAGCTTCCACTTCACCTTTGACCAATATTTCGGACCTGCAACTTTGACTGCAATTTTCAGCCCCTGCTGCAGAAACCATAGGTGACACATGTGAGAGAATTATGGTGATTTAGTCCTCCTCTCTCCTTCGCTGGAGATGATTACTCCTTATCAATTCGACTTGCAAGGGAGACTTCCTTTTGACCCAAAACTCAGTACTTGTTGATGACTGCAATTTATATTTGTTGCAACTTCAGAATGCCCTAGCTTCTCTTCACACGTGTGAGAGTGATGACCCTAAAACAGTCCAAAAATAATTCAATTTTCTTCTCTTAATGCTTCCTCCTTCTTCGCTTGGATATGAAGCTTCTTCTTGTCTTCTTATCGAACTTCTATGATCTGATTGGATGTCTTTAAATGAGGATGAGTACCCTTATTTATAGGCTTCTTGTTCTAGCTTGAAGGCCTACTTGTCACTGTCTCTAGGCCAACTTGTCACTTGTATAGGCCAACTTGTTGTTTGCACTATGACGAGGTCTTGGAGGGTCTTTTGACTCTAGATTTGACTCAAACAAATTTTCTTTACAATATGTAACACGCCCAAAAGGGTTTTCCATACATGACAATGACTCAATTGACTTGTAGACTCAATGACAAGCCCTAGAAGCACTCAATAGGTGCTTGACCTAAAAATAAATTTTCCTTATGAAACCCATGCCCCAAGAATAACAATAGTTAATTTATTTTTCTCTTTACATCAAATACATAAAATCATGATTACATATGTCATTATGAAGACCAAACGTAGTTACATATTTCAACAACTCAGACATGAGAAACTCGTTCCTGTGGAAAAAATCAGGCCTATGGACAATGCTCGACCTCCACCTTCTGTAATGTTATTCAGCCTGTGTTTATCGAAGTCACATTGAAGCAGATTTGGAGACCCTTTTTGTTGCAGACCTATTCATTGCAGACCTTGTTTTGTTGCAGACCTTTAGGACAGATTTGTAGCATGATTTCAGTCTTGTGTTGAAGCTGATCTTAAGGGTTATTTCTAGCCTTTTGAGAGCAAAGTTTGGCATAATCTTTTGGCAGACCTTTGATCTTTCTAGAGCAGACCTAGATAGGAGTTTGAAGCTGACATTAACAACAAGTTTGGAACAATGAATGGTGTATGTCTTGACATTTGCAAAAGGTAGATAAAGCAGATCTCCATTGATGATCTTCGCTGTTCAAGGATCCATTCTGAGACAAATCTGAAAAATTCCCATGAAAAAGATCCAAATTAGTTTTAGCGATTGATTAATGCACTGTTGAAGACTTGATTGAAGGAGGATTGATCATTGGAAGCTTGTATTCACTGAGATCATTAAAGATCTGAAGTGTGATCCTATCAATGATACTTGGACAAGTTGGACAAATTTTTGTTAGCTATGACATGCATTGACCGAGATAGAAGTATTGTTGTTGAGTGACATAGTTGTAGTAGAAGTGTCTTGTTAGTGATTGGTTGAAAAAGATTGTTCATTGTTGTAAGTAAGCCATTGCCTCTGGTACGGGAGCTCGAGATTATTGTTTTATATTTTATTGTTAAGGGTGGCAGGGTGGTGCTAGGGAAGGAAGTTGTAGCTTCCTTCAAAAGGTTGTCACCTCCTTCCAGTGGGAGCCAGTAAATCTTGGTGTTGTAGCCCTTCTAGTTGTAACTGGCAAACCAAAAGTTGTAGCTTCCCCTGTAATATAAAATATTGTGTATATATATATATAGTGTTCATTTGATGTAATGTTATTGGTTAATTGTTTTGATACCTGAAATTTACAAAATACTGATTCACCCCCCCCCAGTGTTTCTAACAATTGGTATCAGAGCATGTTACCCTCTAACAATCTAATCACTGGAGGGAAGACTGTGAGCAAATATGGAAATGGAAGACATCTCTTCAAGAACAATTCTGGTGTTTGATGGAAATGATTATCCAGTATGGAGCAGTTGCATGGAAACCTACTTGAAGGCTTTGGGAGTGGATGTTTGGCTTTCCATCATAAATGATTACAAAGTTCCTAAAAATCCTCCAACTGATCCTAATGAGAAGAAGGTGTTTAGCTGCAATTCAAAAGAACTTCTTGCCATCATGGGTGGTTTGTCAAGAACCATTAAGTCTAAGGTGATGACCTATACCGCAGCCAAAGGAGTATGGGATAAACTTAAAACTTTGTATGAAAATGATGAGAAAGTCAAGCAGGTCAAACTTCAAAAGTATAGAACTCAGTTTGAAAATATGAAAATGGATGAAAAAGAAGATGTTGCAACTTACTTACACAAAGTTGTTGAAGCTGTCAAGTCCATCAGAGGATTAGGAGAAAAACTTGAATATCCATTGGTTGTACAAAAAGTCCTAAGATCGCTTTCCCTGAAACATGATGCCAAAGTATTTGCCATAGAAGAAACCAAGGGCTTGACGAAGACGATAATGGAAGAATTACATAACACTCTTACAACATACGAAATGAGAACATGTACAAAAGACAGACCATCATTCAGAGAAGCAACTTTTAAAGCCACAAGGAAGACAAGAAACAAAGAGGTCAAGGTGGAAGGAACTCCAGACGATGATTCAGATGTAGAAGAAGTAAATTTCATTAGGAAGCGAAAAAGGGGAACCAAAAAACACAAAAGTAAGTTACCTTTTAAATGCTTCGAATATGGTAGAATAGGTCATTATGCTAAGATATGTCCTTTTAATGAAAAGAAAGGATTTCAGAAGAAAAATCTTTATTCTAAAGAGGACAACAACTCTTCAGAAGAAAGTGATACAAGAGAACCTGATGCAAGAGAAGTTCTCTTCATAACTCAATAAAATCAAGATAATGACCATGATGACGAAGATGTCAATGATTCAGATGATGAAGAACCCAATATGAGAATAGATTTTCTCTGGGGACTCAGAAAAGATTCAAAGACAGAACAAGAAGATGAAGACTTTCAAGAAAAAGTTGAAGAATAGTGAAAAGGAAAATGTCTGGCTTAGAAATAAAAACAGGGAATTGAGAAACTTTCTTGAAAAGTGTGATGAGGATATTGTCTCTTTAAAGATGAATAAAAAAGAATTGAGGAAGTGATGAAGATCCAAATGAACAAGGATGAAGAAGAGTGTAAGAAGCTTGAAGAGGAAGTTGTAACATTGTAGGCTGGAGTTGATAAACTTAACAAGAACTTGAATAGCTCACTAGTGCTGGATAACATTCTTAGCTGCCAAAGATCTCCAGGTGATAAAACAGGACTTGGTTATGAAGGCACATTTTCAAGCAAAGAAGGCACAAGCTCCAAGCCTTTGAAGGAGGAAATTAAAGAAGAATTTAGAAATGTTGCTACTTCAAGAAGTTCTGCTCATGTTCCAAAGAACATCCAAGATCAACAATGGATTGAACCCCCTTCAAACTTCGGAAGATCATCCTACTCTCCTAGGTATGAAAATAGTTTTCTTGGTCATTGTTATTCCTGTAGAAATTTTGGGCATAAAGCAATCCATTGTAAAATCAATACAAGATACTTTTATGCAAGAAGCAAAAATGATTATGGAAGGAACAAATCAAGAAATGTTCATGGATCTACCATATAAACTACAATTCATTTGAACCACTAATGAATCAGAGTATTGCGTGCTACAAATGCAATAATCTTGGTCACAAGGCACATGATTGTAGACTTGAAATGCTCATCATAAAGATAGAAAAGCCAACTATGAAATGGGAAAGGGAAAAGAAGGAAGATTGCAACTTAGCATTGATCGCTGAAGATAAAGAAAATGAATGGTATATAGACAATGGATGCTCGACACATATATATGACTGGAGATCAAAACCAATTTGTCAACTTAAAAGAAAAGAGAGACATTGTTGCTTTTGGAGATAACTCTCCTGTCAAAATACTTGGAAAATGTGTGGTAAGTCTTGGAAGCGAACACATGAAAGCACAAAATGTTTTGCTAGTTAAGGATTTGAAGCACAATCTTCGTACTGTTGGCAAGATGTGTGATCAAGGGTACAATCTCTTGTTTGACTCTCGGAAGTGCGAAATCAAAGAAGAAGACTTAGGAAGATTGGTTGCAATAGCTACAAGAAGACAAAACAACATATACGTTCTAGACCAAGCAAAGTGGAAGAAATTTACAACCAAGTAAAAGAGTGGTAAGAAATTAAGAATGATAAAGAAGGAAAGGATAAGAAGACATAAGTCATGCTGAGTGCCATATGTTCAGGGGGAGAAACCCAAAGACACGAGTCACCCTTTGCCATTGATGTCAAAGGGGGAGAGGAAAGGAAGTGCAGTATGAAGACGAAGGAAGTGAAGCATGGAGACAAGGGGAGCATGTGTGTTGACATCAATGAGAAAGGGGGAGATTGTTGGAAAAATTGTCATTGATGTCAAAGGGTGAATGGGCCATCATTTGTTTGATGATTTGCATGCAAAAATCAAGTGAATATGGTTTCAAGGACCTCCTAGATTGATCACCTTGGTCATGCCATTTCGTTTGATAGGTGGTACATTTTATGGGTCCTCCTAGTTAAAGAGATATTGGTTTTTTTTGAAGTATGGTGCCCTAAGGATGGGCTTAGCACAACACATGTGCCCCAAAAGGATCATGGCCCTATTATTCATTGCTGCCCTAAAAGGAAGACTAATATTTCTAATTTAAGAGGCCCAATTCAAAGTGTCTAAATTGGGTTTGAAAAGAGATATTATACAGAAGCAAAATTAATATTTTTATGAAGCCTAAAGCCCTCCTTTAACCTATCAATTCATCTTCATCAAGTTGGCTTCAAACATAGTCATATCTGTTAACAAAAATATTGTGTCGGCTCTAGTAAAAGACACGTCTTTTCAAGGGTCATGTCGGCCCCAAACTAGGCTCTCCCATCCACTATATATAAGCCAGCTGTGGAGCACAAATGGGAAACAAATCCATGGGATCTGAGGTAGCAAGCTAAGTGAGAACAGAAGAAGAATTCGGCCTAAGAAGATAGGTCATAGCTCATGAACCGTAAGACGAATTGAAGAAGCAAGTCCTGGTTTTTATCTTTGTTCTTGGTTGAGGGTTATTGGTGGGTTATCTAATAAAATCTTAGAGCATCCCTTTGGGCCTTTTTAAGGAGCAGAACTCAACTTAATCTCAACACAAGTTTAAGCTTTCTGAGGACAATTTAGGACCCTGTAACTCAGACTTCCTGTAACCAAACTTGGACATGAGAAACTTGGTTCTGTGGAAAAAATCAGGCCTGTGGACAGAGCTTGGCCTCCCCCTTTTGTAACCTTATTCAGCCTGTGTTTCTTGAAGTCACATTGAAGCAAATTTGGAGACCCTTTTTGTTGCAGACCTTTTGGAACAGATTTGTTGTAGACCTATTCATTGCAGACCTTTAGGACAGATTTGTAGCAGACCTTTTGTAGCATGATTTCAGTCTTGTGTTGAAGCTGATCTTAAGGGTTATTTCCAGCCTTTTGAGAGTAGACTTTGACATAATATTTTGGCAGACCTTTGATCTTTCTGGAGCATACCTAGATAAGAGTTTGAAGCTGACATTGACATCAAGTTTGGAACAGTGAATGGTGTATGTCTTGACACTTGCAAAAGCCAGAGAAAGAAGACCTCCATTGATGATCTTCACTGTTCTAGGATCCATTCTGAGACAAATCTAAAAGCTTACTGTGACAAAGATCCAAAGTAGTTTTAGCCCTTGACTAATGTACTGTTGAAGACTGTAAAGCAGGATTGGAAGTTTGTATTTACTGAGATCATTGAATATCTGAAGTGTGATCCTATCAGTGATACTTGGACAAGTTGGACAAAGTTTTGTTGGCCACAACATGCATTGACAGAGATAGGAGTACTGTTGTTGAGTGACATAGCTGCATTAGAAGTGTCTTGTTAGTGATTGGTTGAAGAAGATTAACCGTTGTTGTAAGTGGGCCATTGTCCTCGGTATGAGAGCCCGAAATTATTGTTCTATATTTTATTGTTAATGGTGGCTGTTGAGATTTTGTGTATTTGGGGTAGCATCAGTTGTGCTCTAGGTCCCAAATTTTGAGGAAGGACTAGAGTTCACCTGATCTACAAGACCCATAAATGGATTTGGGAAATTTCATCTGGTTTAGGAGATATTAAATTAATTAATTATTTTAATGTATTTCCTAAGTTAAAACTTAAGAAAATAAAATAATTAAAGTGAATTTAATTAAATATGTGGTGAAATTGTCTTAAGTCACACGGATCAAGCTTTCTTTTAATCTTAGCCATTGATTAAAGATTTAATCTTGGCCGTTGATTTGTCAACGAGAAAAGTATAAAGGAAAGGCTTGGGGTCATTTGTAAGACACACAAAGGCAGAGCACTGAGGCTAAGCTGAGATTCTAGGGCGGGGTTGCTAAGAATTCTCAAGTGTTTCAATTGCAGAGAGGGGAATTTAGACCGAGGGGATGATCTAATCCCAGGGTCTAGAATACACAAGAAGTAGAGAAGAGATCAGGAAAGACAGCGTAGAGGAATGCAGCTGCAGACGGCATCAACATCGGCAGCAGACGGCAGCGGCAGCAAGGACAATGTGATTTTCAGGAAACCCTTCAGGGGTTACACAGAGACCCTTAGGGGCAGCGTAGTGACTACGTCACCCAGTCTGGGGTAACGCAATCCCTTCCAGTGACAGCGCTGAGCATTTGGAGGCCTTTAGAGGTTGACATAGTGTCTTGCAAGGGCAAATATGGGGTTTCTAGGCCTAGATCTGGCTGAGTTCTGTAAATCCTGTTTGAGGGTGTGGATCAGTCAGTATTGTTGGTCTTAGATTAGCCAGGTGCTGTAGATCTAGAGTTTTCTCTGTAGGGTTTTCTAGATCTGGAACCCAGAGTTGTGTATTCATAAATATTCTTAATAATAGAGCCCTCCAGCAGCCAGAGATCAGTTTTCCCACATTGGGTTTTTCCGGGGACAGTTTGTCCAGAAATAACTGTGTCACTTTATCTATGTGTGCATGTGCTTATTCTAGATCTGAATTGGTAGAGATCTATTATGTGTTTTGCTTTGATGTTAACTTGAATTTATTCAGTTCATAACTTGTATAAGTAGGAGAAGCTTAACTGGATTAACAGAAATAATTTCTGCATAAGAATTAAGATTAAAAAATTTCTACAGTGGCAGGGTGGTGCTAGGGAAGGATGTTGTAGCTTCCTTCAGGAGGTTGTTGCCTTCTTCCAGTGGGAGCTGGTAAATCTTGGGGTTGTAGCCCTTCCAGTTGTAGCTGGTAAACAAGAAGTTATAGCTTTCCTTGTAATATATATATATGCATCTTTTGTTCATTTGATGTAATGTTATTGATTAATTGTTTTGATACGTAAATTGTTGAAATTTACGAAATATTGATTCACCCCCCCTCTCAGATTTCCAACAGATCAAATGTCAAACACACAAGAAATTAGAACCATAAACTACAATTTTCTCATTAATTCATCAAATCAAAAAATATTACATAGATAATGAGTCACTGCTACTATAGGTGGGAATGCCAATGGCAGATACAAAATAAGGTAGATACTAGAACCATAGATGGAAGAGACTCATAGCTCATGACTGCTAGTAGCCATCTGTGTCATCATCATCAAAATCAACATCACTGCCACTGCTCTCTCCTCCATGCTCCTCCTCTATATCCAACCCAATCTTTGCATTTGCTGGTGTGGAGGATGACCCCTCAAGAGGATCACCATCATCAAAAGTGACTAGCTCTAGCATTGGTTGATTAAGATCAAGTTGGCTAATGGCAACTAAACACTGTTGTCCAAAGCCATATAATCTTTGTCTTTCCCTTCAACCACTCTGCCCTCTCATTGTAAATAAGACACATTGAGGGAATGTGTCAAACATGCATTTGGCACTTGTCCCGTGAATAGGACATGCACCAAACATGTTTCCTTACGAATTCATGTCCGACACACTGGATTCATGACATGTGACCCTTTTGGATGTGTTACGTAACGCAGGTCATGGATCTATTTGTCTTAACCAATCATAAACTTGTTTGTAGTTTGACCTTTTGTCTCCATTTTTCCCAACATTAGATAGGCACTAATTTCTTGTCCTCTATCACTCCATTATTTTACCATGCTACAAAAACAATGTCTCCTTGTCATAGTCTATAATCATAACTTATGAATACCCTCCTTATGTTGGAGAAGAGGCAACCTAAACTGAGAGAGGGAGTTACTGAGGTGACTGTGGGTAGCCCCTTTAAGTTTCCCTTGGGTTTTCACTTTGTGCTTGGGACTTTTACACACATAAGTGAGAGTTTGGGAGGTAACAGGGACCATCTATTCATATATTGACTTTAAAGACTGTCTTCTGCAATTCAATATTTGGACTTACATTGACGTCACCTATGTCTTTTGTTCAAATTTCTAGGGTATCGATTGACACTGCCCTCACAACAATCTCCTTTAGTGTGAGCTATGACTTCAACTATTCCGCCAACTTGTCATTCCGCACAAAAACAATTAGATGTTGAAGTTTAATATTAGACATGTCCAACCTTGGAATTGGTTTATTTTGTAGCATGCGCACTCCATAAACACATTTTTTTTTTTGTGAACTAGTCAACTGGGCCGGGCTGGTACTCCTGTGACATGGGGTCGATTTCGACTGCTACCACTATAACCTCCAGGCATGCCAATGCGGCCACTTGTGTGGCACATAAGGCTAATTAGGGGTTTGAACCAACGACGTCACAAGGAATGCCTTAATAGTACACACTATCACTAACTGATCTACACTTCGGGGGTTCACTCCATAAACACATCGGAAAAATGGATTATCACAATTGTAGCATTTTATTTACTGTGCATCTTTTTTGTTTTTGGGAACTTAGTAATGCTTTGAGCACAGATCAATCTTTCTTAGTGGGGACAGATAATAGGGGCTTGACTACCAAATTTGATGTTGGCCTGCACTTTGACTATTTGTTAGTGGATTAGGTGACATAGCTAGTATGTCAGGGAAGACATCTACAAGCAGTACATTCAGACTACATGGGTCAATCCTCCGGGCGGCCTGTGCCCAAAGATGGCCTTCTACGCCGAACACTTCCTCGAGATCAGAAATGGGCTCATCACTCGACCCACCTATACCCTCCAACATTGGATGCACGCCATCAGGATCCCCCTTGGGCAGCTCAGGGTTGGATCGCATAGGCTTCGGGTGGAAACAAACCACCATATTGACAGGGCGGAGAGGATCTGTCAACTCTGTCACCTACAGGAAGTGGAAACTGAGTCACACTTCATCTTCAGATGCCCCATCTACTATGAGATCCGCGGGCACTTTTATTGCTTATTCAGGGGGCCCCAGAATCTAGCCAGCTTCCTTAGATACCCCGACCAGAGATGCCTGGCTCTTTACCTCCAGGAGACCTTCAGACACTGCTTGACCCTGCTCCAGCTCCCGTCTGCAGCGGCTACCACACAGAGGATCACCGATTTCTTCAGATCACTCCCGGCATCGCAGGGCACCAAGAGAGCCACCGACAGATCCATAGACCATGACTCCAGGTCAGTACGGATCCGAGAATCGCGTCCCACTAGACCTCTTCAGCGGGCTAGAACCAGGCACCATCCCTCCTCCAGGGGGCGCCCCAAGTCTTCCAGACGACAACGGCAGCAGTCCAGCCCCTCTCCAGGGCAGCAGACATTGACAAACTTCTTTCAGTCCTCTTCTAACGGCCTCAGATGCTAGGAGAAGGAGTCTCCCCCCTTCTGGAGGCTCATCCTTCTCCTCCTAGACTTCTTCATCACAACTCATTGTCGAGGTGTTTCAGTCGTCCAGACTTTACCTTCGTACTCCTCGCAGCTTTGCTTTTCTGCTCTTATATAGAAAGGGGACCGCTTGGTCCACCAGCTAGTTTGTAGTAATCATTGTAACCAACAGTCCCATTGACCTTTTGTGGTCATTCGTTGGACATTAATAAAATTATCATTATTATACATAGTCACATATATAATGACTTTTTAACCATACTGTAACTGTAAGTAGACTACCATAAATATGTAAGTATTGTGAAGAAATTGAATTGTACTCTGCTATGTGTGTATTCTGCAGATAGTATGATATTTCTTTCTTTTGTCAATTACTTGTTTAATTGTTTTATTAATGTGATTTTAAAATTTCTTTATCTATTTTTTCTTCTGTTGGAAGACAACAGTATTTAAGAGCTTCTTAAATCTCTTTCACTCGAACAAGTTCAAAGAAAACCCTAAAACCAATTTTTCTTCAAGGTGAAATTTTGTACCTATTCCATCACTAAACAGTGAAAATACGTCATGGAAGATTCTACTGCAATGCAATAATCTCAACTCTACAAATAAAGTGATACATTGAGAAAAACAACACACATGGCCTACACAATATTTACACAGTATGATCAAAACTTCGCACAATAAAACATTTAAATTGGAAAGATAAGAATAAATTAATGACAGTTTAAAATAAGAAAGCAAACTTCTGTATGAAGTCGATGGCTCTCTTGCAATCCTCTTCGAAGTATGATGATCATTGATATATCTTATATACAATAGAGACAGGTGAAAACAGGAGAATGCTTTTCTTGAAATCATATTAGATTCTCTGAATTTTGTTTATAGACTGCATTTCCATACCCATTAAGGTCTCAACAAAGTCTTGTAGGAGCTATGCTTTGGAAATGGATTACGCTTGATATTGTGTAAGAACATCTTAATGCTGCATCTGTTGAAATTCTGATGTTCTATGCTGTAACAATCACTTATTACAAAACATGTTTATGCTGCAATATTAGATAAGCAATTGTAGATAGAACATAAATCAAATGCACAATAGAAGACAACCAAGAAAAAAACGAGACACAGAGAATTTAGGTCCAATGACCACGGCAAAATCCACAAGGGGAAAAACCCAACCAGATTCTTCTTCTATTAGAAATCAATTGTTCAGCAGAGATATAGAGTACAATGAGAGATCAAGAGAATGAGTAAGTTCGCCCAAATCTGAACGAGCTGTAGCATGCAGATCGCTGGTAACAACAACAGATGCACACACTGAATCAACCTTCCCTTCAACTGAATCACCACTGAAGCACTGAATCAACCTTGGCTCACCAAGTTCTGCTCTTACTCTCCAAGTCTCTCTCTCACAATCTTCTTCAACTCTCTCTCAAGTTTGAATTCTTCTTTCACAATGCACAAGTAGGGAGAATGAGATGATATGGGATACATATATATAGGAGGAGCAACAAATTCTGGTCATAAAGAAGGAGCAATACACATGCCTTGAGGAGGAGTTAGATATGCCATTTAGGGAGGTACACATGCCTTTGTAACTCATGCCATAAAGGAGAGAATGTAACATATTCATTAAAGAGTGCGTGAGAGGAATCTTTTATGACATGCTTTAATGAGTATGTAAGATGAATATGCCATACTTTTAATGAGTGCGTAAGAGAGAGTGTAACGTATCCATTGAGAGAGAGTAACATATGCATTAATTGAGGGGAGTTACATACAACATGATTGAGTGCCATGACTGGGAGTCATGAATTTCTTTTTAATAATAATATAGTGGTATCATAATAATAATAATAATAATGATGATGATGATGATGATGATTAAGTCGAAATTGCACTAGTAGGATTGATTTATGATCATAAGAGATTTTCCATCAACAATACTTGATTGCCAATTGATGCAAGGTGATTTACTATTTTTGGAAAGTCATATTTGAGACTTTCTATTTTAGAATTTCTATTTTAGACTTTCTATTTTTAGAAATTCATCCCTGAGCTGCCAAATTTTCTAGAGCATCTAGAATTGCATTATCATTAGTGAATTCTAGATGGCTCTAATTTACTCATACCTGTTCTGATGTGGCCCATGAAACCTGTTTCAAAGAGCATGATGAAACCCAAAAGATGGACATGCGAACCAGAGTTGAAGACATCAGATAGTAAGCCATTGGACTTGTTTCAGTGAAAAGGTCAAAAATAGATAATTTGAACTTTCGTTGAAGGCTAATTGATGTGCATTTCATAAATTCTCAAATCCAATTTGAGGTCTAATGTTGTGTTCAATCAATTCCCTTAAGTGGTTGTTTGTGAACTGACCTTGTTTGTGCTCCAAAAGGTTTTTATCCTAAAGTCTGGCTTTCATTTTTGCATATACACTATGTTCAAGTTTGTATTTGTAAGCTAAGTTCAATTGAACTCATACTATCAAAGTCAGCTAGACAAAAGGACGTGGAGGAAAACACACAGTGAATTGAAGTAGTCTCTTGTTCATAATTGTTTTGATAACTGGGTGATTATAGGTTTGCTAATGCTAATGATATGAATAAATGTTTTGTATTGTTTTCTGTTTCAGCAAATATTTACCAGAACACAGGCTGCCCAAAAATGTCATGGCAACAACAGATGCAAGAGCAGCTCTGCAAGGGGCTGATTTCTGCATACATGCGGTCCCTGTACAGGTAACTTTTACAATAATTTCTATATTTACCTGTGCTTTTAGTAGAACAAGAGACAGAGCATGAAAGCATCCTGGGCTATGTAGGATATAGAAGCATGAAATGGAAAACAGACATGGATTTTGTTTTTAGTAGGATTATGGGGATTGATTGATGTTTTTAGCAGTGATTGATGCATTCTGCCTTTGTTATATTTGACTTGCAGTTCAGTGCAACTGTTCTGGAAAGCATTTCGGAACACGTTACTCCAAAGTTGCCTTTTGTATCTGTCAGCAAGGGTCTAGAACTTAATACATTACGGATGATGTCGCAAATTATTCCACAGGCACTTGGGAATCCTTTCCAACCTGTTGTTGTATTATCAGGGCCATCATTTGCAGTGGAGCTCATGGACAAGTTGCCAACAGGTTTGAGGCTCGAATATGACTTTACTTGAAGTACTTTTTACTAGTCAGACAAAACCATCCTTCAGATATCAGGAAGTGCCTGTGTTTTTTTGTATGGATCTAAGGTTGTCAGGTCAGGTGAAAACATTTGTAGAGGTGTTAAGTTAACTAAGGCCAAATTGCTAACAAACTAACAAATAATATGTTATGCAGGCCTTATGAAGGATTCTTATGACTTAATGCCTGAATCCAAAGAACAGATGTGAAAGTTGATGGAGCAACTGTTGTAGAAACCACTCTTATACTTGGCTTGCAATTATGCAGCAATGGTGGCGGCCTCAAAAGACAAGGAATTGGCAATTGCTGCTCAGCAGCTTTTAGCGTCACAGTATTTAAGAATTAGCACTTCAAGGTACACATGTTTTGGTCTGTTTTCTTATATAAAGGAAAACTTGATTTAAATTTAGTCTAAAACTACAATGAATAGTAGGGATTGTATGAGAAGATTTGTTTCAGTTATTGATTTAAATAAAGGGTATTATTGTTTTCCTATGAAATTATAAACATGGAAGTAGTGATTGATATTGATAAAATGATTGTACACAGTGATGTTACAGGCGTAGAAATTGCTGGAGCACTTAAGAACGTGCTTGCCATTGCAGCAGGTATCGTAGAAGGTATGAATCTTGGCAACAATTGCATGGCAGCCCTAGTTGCACAAGGTTGCACAGAAATACGATGGCTAGCGACAAAGGTGTGTTTATGCATCACTTACACTTATACAATATACATTTGTGTTATCTGGAGCTTTATGAAATTCAGATTGAGAGATGCTTATTAGCATCTATACTTTAACATATATTAATTGTTGTAAATTTTTTCTGGTAATAATCACATGCAATGGAACATAGTTGACGCGTTTCGAACCAACCAGTGTGGTTCATCATCACTGGTTGGTTCGAAATGCGTCGACTATGTTCCATTGCATGTGATTATTACCGAAAGAATTTTATAATTTGTATGATGGATCACAGAAGCTTAGTTTCTAAAAATATATTAATTGTTTTGGAAGAAGGCTAAACTTTCTACGTTTTCAACCTTTTCCAGTTTGCCCACACCAGAATCTGGACAGGCAATCTTTGTCAAAATTGCAATTTTGAATGGATAGAATTTCCATTTTTATTGCAGAAATGGATTCAGCACCCTCCGACACCTCTACTGCAACTGGATTCTGCAATGTTAACATTTGATATATTCAATTCCATCAATCCAAAATGATTCTTGCCCAGATTTTAGGCTAAAAATGCTGGTTTTGATTGTTGTTATTTTCAGCAGCCAGAAAAAAGGCCAATTTATAGCACATTTAGAGTCTAGACTATAGCATTTTTCTGTGGTTAGTTTTGTTTTCTAGATATTGAATTTTAAATTTTTATGTGGTCTTTTGCAACTTGAGTACCTACATGATTAAGTGAACCATGTGTTTCCTCTCTGCGCAGTTCTCTCGTGAGGCCTGCATGCTTGTTTTCTGAATCCAGTTACATGTTTATTCACTTACATTTATATTCAAGATTGTGCAAGATAAGCCAAAGGGGTTAACATCTGATATATGCAATTCCATCAATCCAAAATGATTCTTGCCCAGATTTTAGGCTAAAAATGCTGGTTTCGATTGTTGTTATTTTGAGCAGCCAGAAAAAAGGCCAATTTATAGTGCATTTAGACTATAGCATTTTTCTGTGGTTAGTTTTGTTTTCTAAATATTGAATTTTAAATTTTTATGTGGTCTCTTGCAACTTGAGTACCTACAGGATTAAGTGAACCATGTGTCTCCTCCTAAGCTGCACTGAAACGGATACGAGAATAGATACGGATACGGGGTTTGAAATGGATACGACAAATTTTCAAAAAATCAAGATATGATATGACAAGGAAACGACATATATATATGTGTGTGTGTGTGTGTGTGTGTGTAGAATTTAAAATAAACAAATCATCATCATCAATTCAACATAAACATTGTCATCATCATTAGTGATTATTATATCATTCAACATATCATCATCATCATCATCATTAGTAATGTAATCAGAAATGCTACAGCCTTTGTGCTTTCGGGTCCAACTCCTTCAAAGAACGTGTTTTGCATGGCAGATGATATCTGTCTTCCTTGCATGGCAATTAAAAGGCCCATGGGATCATTGGGATATTCCGTCAAGACCTATTTGAACATTTCTATCTTCTCAACATCAGCTTGGTCTCTTGACTATATGCAGGCAAAAGATTGGCTAGAGAAGATTTGTTATATTGGAGGGATTTATGAAATCAAGAGCAAAATCAATGACAATTAACAAAACCTTAACCAAACTGAAAATTAATAGCTCAAAGAAATCTCTTTACGAAGACATTCATCAAACCCTTTTGTTTGCATTTTTGAACATCTATCTTTTTCTTCGTAAGAATCCTTGATAAATATATGGAGTTTCGTTGTTTATAAAGATTTAGAAGAGACGTTATGAGACTGTGTTTATAGTGAGTTTATTTGCAAATCTGATTTCTTCATTTTTATTATTTATTTATGGCTATACAAATTTTCATGTTTTTTAACGTTTTAAGGGTGGATTTCGATCATGATTTTTGTGGATCCATTTCCGGATTTCCGGAAACGGATCCAAAAAAAATTAAATCCCTTGGAAACGTATCCAATTCCAAATCTGAAGTTTCCAATTTCTTGAAACGGCACAAAAACGTTTTTACATCGTTTCGGACAAGAATTGTATCCGTTTCCGTATCGGAAACGGGGATCTGCGTTTCCAGCAAATTCTTCAGGAGTTTTCGGTCACTTAGGTCTCCTCTCTGTGTAGTTCTCTCGTGAGGCCTGCATGCTTGTTTTATGAATCCAATTACATGTTTATTCTCATACATCTGTATTGAAGATTGTGCAAGATAATCCAAAGGGGTTAGCTCAACTTGTTGTCACTAATATTGTAGGGCATTTGGCTAGTTTTGTTTCAAAAAGTGCTTAGTTGAAATTCCCCTGGATTAGGTGCACTAGCCTATGCTGATGGGTTTACTAGGGATGCCATCCATGAGGGAAGCATCTCCTAGGTTTCTCCCTAAGGCTTTCTTTCAAAAGAAAAGATTAGATAGGAAACTCGTTTTTTTTTCTCTCACATACCATGTTGAGTTACTTTAACGGTCAAAATTATTAAAAATGTTTTATTGATGCTTAATAGTAATATTAACAGATACCTATGTGACATGCTTATAAGTTGTTAAGTGCGTGCACCTAATCTATTAGCTTTGCAAAGTAGTCCTACTCCAGAAAACATTTGTTTTACTTTTAATTCTTTAGAGGAGTTGTATTTACCATTAGAGAGTTCCATTTGATTAACTTGTGATTTTGGACTTCAAGTTTTGGGCTAGCTACATTGGGGTAAAATGTTGTGCCCCTAGTACAACTTTACAAGAAGTGGCTTATTGGCACTATTACAGCAAAATCTTGTAGTATAGTACGAAGCTTCACTAGATGACCTAGATAATGTGCAACACATGGGAGTGTCACCACTGTCACCTCAACAACTACTTCGTTCTCTTTACTGAAGGACACAATCCAACACAAGGGAGGCTTCCTTGGTAGGGTTTAGGGATCAAATTTCCCAAGGATCTTAAGCTAAATACCCCTTAAGGTTCCTACAATATAAATCCATTGGATGAAGGTATAACAAATTAGGATTTGAGGTGGATGAAAGAATAAATTTAAAATTTGGTTTCAAGGGAGTTGTGGGTCAATCTAAAGGCTATGGTTAACAGAAAGTGCCAAAAATAGGTTTCTGGACACGCCAAATCAAGAAAATAATCAAGGCTGCTATAAACGAGGGTTTTTGAACCAGTAAATTGCAGCAAAACAATGGTTTGTACAACAACAAATTTAGTTGTGAAAATAGTGATCAAAACTGTGAGAAATAGGGGCTAAAACACAGAGTAAAGTAAGGACAAATTTACAACAAATTTTGATGGTTAACAAGGACTTTAACAACAGATAAAACCTTGATGTCAGCCCTATAAAATGGCTGAAAAATGCATGAAAAACTTCAGTTTTGCTTCTCTAATTCACTTTAAACAATTTCTAAGTACAGTCTAACCCTAGGGCATACATCAAGAAATCACTAAATGCTGAAAATACAAGATTTTGTTGTAATTTAACCCTAATTTACCATAAAAAATGATTGTTATATTTGAAAGAATGCCACAAGTGAGATAGATTAGTGCTTTCTCAATCTACAGGGCATATGGAGTCTAGGACATGAATAATTCTAAGGTTGTTTTGGAGTGATACTAAATCCAAACAAACTAGGGCAAATAAACTAACTTCCCTTAGAGTTTGGAGTTTAGGTTCTTAATTTTTTGTATAACTAGGGGAAAGAGAACCCTATCTCTATTCCTCAAATACTTGGAGGAAGGGTTTAGTTCAACAAGTAACAATGAAGCAAATACCAAATAGACTAATTTAGCACATGAACATTAATCTCGTGGAACCAAGGTTGCGGGGGAGCGGCTCCCCCCCCTCGAATCCGCTCCCGGAGTGAATGCTTAGAGGGTGATATTAATGACAAATATCCCTATACATATCCAAAGGTAATGACAAAAGAGACCTCTGGATCAAGGTTGTGGGGAAGCTTCTGCCCCCCCGATCTCGCTCCCAAAATGCGCTCCGTTCGGGAGCGCGCTCCTGAAAACGCTTCCTAAGGGGAGCGTTTTCGAGAGCGTGCTTCCGAGCCTGAAAAAATGCTCCTTGTTTTTTCGAGAGCATTTCAGGGAGCGCTCGGGAGCGAACGCTCCCTGAGTGCTTCCCCCATGAAAAAAACGATTCGGGAGCACATTTTTAATGCGGGGAGCGGTCGGGGAGCGTTCGCTCCTGAACGCTCCCCGGCAAAAAAAACGCTCCTCAACGCATAAAAAAAGAAATTGGACGTCAAATTCCGATTTTTTTTGGGAGGAAGGGAGGGGGGGTTGGGTAAATAAAAGCCCACCCTCCTCATTTGGTTTTTATTGTTTTAGTTTGAGAGTGAGAGCAAGAGCTTGAGAGTTGGAGAGCAATTTGGAGAGCAAGAGAGCTTGAGAGTTTGGAGAGCGGAAGTGCTATGGAGAGAGCAAGCAACAAGCTGCAAGAGAGCAAGAGGAGGATTGCAGGAAAGAGGTAGGTCTTCTAATCTAGTTTTTTATTTTCTAGGAATCATTTTTAAGTTGTTCAAAAATGAAAACTTGATTTTTTTTCTCAATGTTGCATTTTAGTGTGTTGAAAAGTGAAAAATTGAATTGTTTTTTTCCTATGTTGCATTTCCTATTCCCATTTGGCATTCCTCCATTGTTTTTGCAGGCTAGAAACTTGAAACTTGAAACTTGAAACATCATGGCTATATGGCTAGGGATTTTCTTCATGTTGGTTCCTTTCTTTGTAATAATGGTGTTGGAGAGTAGAAGAAAGAGGCCCATTAGAGAAGAGGAGGATGAAGAAGTGGGTTATAGTGGATTTGATGAAAATCCTGAAGAGGAAGAGGAGTATGTTGAGGAGGAAGGGGAGAGTGGAGAACATGAGGCCACAGAGACCCCAACTAGACAAAACCAAAGTCAAACACCTTTGTGGAAATATGTTCAGAGGCAGGAAGGAGGGAAAGGTGGTGGAACCACTAAATTTCTTTGCCCCCATTGCAATAAAGAATACACAGGTTCATACACCCGTGCCAGAAGGCACCTTTGTGGGAAAATGCTAGGGGATGGAGAGAAAAATCTAGGAATCAAAATTTGTGTAAGTGTGCCAGCAACAGAGAGAAAGAAATATAGAAAGGAAGAGGAGGCTGCCCTATAGAGATCTAAAAGATCTAGGGGTTTCATTGATTCTTATACACCATCAGGTCCATCACATCATGGACAAAGAAGTCCATCAACTTCCACCCATGGCAGTGGATATGGAGGCATACCTGGACCAAACATCTCCTTAAGGCGTAGAACCATATCCGATTTCCTTGACGAAGGGTGTAGGAATGATATGGATTCAAAAAATTTCCCGTTTTTATATGCATATGGGGTGCCATTCAATGTTCTTCGCTCACCTTATTGGCATGAAATGGTTTCTGCCATTAATGATGCCCCCAAAGGATACAGGAGCCCTGGGTATGACAAGGCCAAAACTGTGGAACTTGATCATGAAAAAGCTAAAATAAACAATTCTTTGGCTAGAATGACAAATTCTTGGAATGAGCATGGGGTGTCCATTGTATCTAATGGATGGACCAATGTAAAAGGAAAGCCATTGATAAGTGTTCTGGCTGTGTCGGTTAGTGGTGCAATATTCCTTTCAGCATATGATTATTCAAACAAATTCAAGACCAACATTAACATTGCAAAACCATTACTTGAAATAATTGAAAATACTGGGCCATACAATGTCATCCAAGTCATCACTGATAATGCTTCTAACTGTAAGGCAACAGGAGCAATTATTGAGGATAAATACCCCAACATATTTTGGTCTGGGTGTTTGGTTCACACAATGAACCTTTTGATGCATGATATCATTAAAAACAAACAACCTCAATTCAAATGGCTTGGTGATTTGTACAAGAGAGGTAAAAAAATGATAAGATTTATTACAAATCATAGCAATACCCATGCACTTTTCCGTACTCACTCCAAATTGGAGTTTTTGAAGATAGCAAAGACTAGATTTGCTAGCTATTACCTCACCTTCAGGTGCCTTTTGAAGGTAAGAGAGTCATTGGTTGCAATGGTATCAAGCCCACACTGGCAGGTATTAAAGGACAGGGCAGTGACAATAGTTGACAGGCAAGGTTTTGAACATGTGGAGGAGATCGCCCTTGACCCTTTGTTTTGGGAACGTGTGAGGGAAATTTTGAATTTCACCAAGCCCATTTATCACATGATTCGTTTTTCAGATACAGATAAACCAGTGATCGGGGAGGTTTATGAGCAGATGGATAGCATGTTGGGCCAAATAAAAGATGTTGTTAAGGATAATGATCCCAACTTGTATGCAATGATTCATGACTGTGTATGTGCACGGTGGAATAAACTCAATGTTCCACTACATGCCTTGGCATATATCCTTATGCCAAAATACTACTCTCCATCTTGGTTGGGCCAACCTGCACCTGGAGGTGGGGTTAGGATCAAACCTCACACATGAAGGCGTTAGACAAGTTGGTCCCCGTCAGGGAGGAGTGTGCTAGATTGCGCCTTGAATTAGGCAGATACTTCAGTTGCACTAGTAACTTTGGTTCTTTCCATGCAATGGAAGACAGAGACAGATTTGATGCTCTCACATGGTGGGAAGCATATGGCGGCATGGGACTTTTGCCATAGTTGGCAAAAAAAGTTCTCTCACAAGTTGTGAATACTTCTTCTGCAGAGAGGTGTTGGAGCACCTATAGCTTCATACATAATGTGAGAAGAAATAGTCTGAATGAAAACCGCGCTGAAATCTTGGTTTATGTACATTACAACTTGAGGTTGTTGAGTCATTACTGTGATCGGGCATATGAGGATCAATCATATAAAGTCTGGGACAACAACCCAGAGGATGATAATTTGGAGGACGACACTGTACGTATGGAAGAATTGGAAGCAGAAATTTTGAGGGATGATGATGAAGCATCAGCAACACCGCCACACACAGGGCCAGTCCCACCATCCAGTAGCAGTGCGGGTGCCAGTGCCAGTGCTCGATATCCAACTATTGTTCCTTTGCAGATTTAGCCTCCACTTACATCCTCACGTTGCCCTCCGCCTTCTAGTCATGGTCTTGGACGTGGTACTCCTGAGAGTACTAGAAGACCACCATTACCTTGTGGTTCTCACAAATTAGACATTTCTCGTGGGCGTGGCAAGGGGCCAGCGAATAGATAAAATAGATTTGTTGTTTACTAGTCTTTTCTATTTTCTAGTAGTTTTTATCTTTTATAACTCTTGAACAGTTGAAACTTGACTCTTTCATTTTTAATGACAATTTAAGTTTGAAGTTTGAATTTGAAAGGTGAAACTTTGAAGTTGGCATTTATAAGTTTATAAGTCATTATGAATTATGAATAGGATGCTTCATGAAAGTTATTTGGTGATCAATGAATCAATGATGATAAATGTTATATATTGAATTTTGAAATCAATGAATCAATGATGATAAATGATATATATCAATGATGATAAATGTTATATATTGAAATTTGAAATCAATGAATCAATGATGATAAATGTTATATATCAATGATGATAAATGTTATATATTGAATTTTGAAATCAACGAATCAATGATGATAAATGAGTTATGATATATATCAATGATGATAAATGTTATATATTGAAATTTGAAATCAATGATGATAAATGTTATATATTGAATTTTGAAAGCTTGAAACCTTCAGATTGATGATTCGCGAGACTCAAGAGTCAATATGTTGTATGTTTCCAACTTGTGGCGTGGTTGATGAAGATTATAACTATAGATGATTGATGTTATATGATTCAATCTATGTTTTTATGTTTTTTTATGTCTAATTCATCATTCTACATGCTTTTGTTGACATATATGCATCAAAATATAAAAAATATAAAAATATATATATATATTTAAAAAAAAAAACGCTCCCCGAAATGCTCCGGACCGGGAGCTTTTGAAAATGGCGCTCCTGCTCCCGCTCCCGCTCCCGCTTCCGCTCCCAAGCAACCATGCTTTGGATATTAATGCTTAGAGGGTAATATTAATGACAAAGATCATGATTTTCCAACAAGACTAAAAAATTAGATATTTCTTGTGGCAGCAAGAGGCCCAAGCATTAGCTATATATAATAGACTTACTTGTCTTTTCTAGTTTCTAGTAGTTTTTATAACTGTTGATTCTTTCATATTTATTATGATATTTTTTAAAACAATAGATGACAATTTAAGTTTTAAGTATGAAATATTAAGTTGGCAATTATAGCTCATGGGTAATGAATTATGAATACCATGCTTCGTGAAAGTTGAAATTTATTTCATTTCATTTTATTTTATAACATTTCTTTTCATGTTAGATATTCTTTGTTGTAATGGTTACAATTAGCTTACAAGTACAACTTTGGTGATCAATGATGATAAATGTTATATATTGAATTTTGAAAGCTTGAAACTTTAATATTGATGAATCATGAGACTCAATATGTTGTATGTTACTAACTTGACGTGGTTGATGAAGATTATAACTTCCATACGATTGATGTTATATGGTTCAATCTATGTTTTTATGCTTTTTTTATATCTAATTCATCATTCTACATGCTTTTGTTGACATATATGCATCAAATATATATATATATATATATATATATATATATATATATATATATATATATATATATTCGCTCCTCGATTTGCTCTCGAACCGAGATCTTCTGAAAATGTCACTCTTGCTCCCTGTTTTTGCTCTCGCTCCCAAGTAACCTTGCGTGGAACATAATATGAAGAAAAAACAAATAAACTTACTTCAACATGCAACATCCAAGATCCACCATAATCATCCATGGAAAAAAATCACATCACTTCACAAACCTACCCAAGAAAAAGTTGCTCAACTAGGACTTCATGGCATATAAGAGTAAATAATTACTATTCAAGAGAAGTTATGATCCAAGCGTGGCGATGAATCCAAGAAGTAAATAAACCCTCTATTTATATGAGAGCAAGTGGGTTGATTTATTCTTAAATCAAGCTAAAATCCTTAAAAAAATGTTAAATACATGATACAAGATGGATAGGTCATCAAGTTGACCCCCAAAGATAGCCAAAATATCAAATAACATGAAAAAAAGCCTCAATTAACCCACATGTGGATTTTAAAGCCATGGTGATATCATCTCCTAAAACACAGGTATTTCCATGTAAAGGTGCAAGGGATGACCAAAGGGGTTTGTCTCATCCCAAAAGTCATGTCTCCTCATCAAATTGGTGCCTCATCACCAAAAAAAAACCTTCTCAAGACCAACGTTGTCCTCTAGAAAGCTCATATCATCATCAAATGCATCAAAAGGGTGACATCATCATTCTAGGGCATGGAATCGGTAGGGTAGAAGGTGAGAAATCCCGTTTGGAGGGGTACTAAGTCATCACCATCCTCAATTACACCAAGAGAAAAGCAACATCCATCAAGAAGGCCATGCTAGCTTGGGGGCGTCCTATCATCTTCTGGGCACATCTATTCTCCAAGCAACTTCCTAGCCTAGATCACCAAAATTTAAGGTCCTAAATTTAAGGGAGGGTTTCATCAATTGTGCCAAGACACTCTCATGGTCAACATCCCTCAAAGGTTCCCAACGTCCTCTATTAAAGTGCTTTGCATCATCATTAAACTGGTTGGACATCATCTATGAAGATTTGGAGAAGAATCATATCATCCGTCAAGGGATCCTAGCCACACTTGGAAAAATCATTTAACAAACAATCAAAGAATCAAGTGAAATCTACATCATGGGTGTAAGATGTTGAAGAATGTAACTAGTGTCGGCCTTCATAATTGTATTTGAGTCATGATGTATGAAATTTGTCAAAAGAAATAAAAATAAATTTTATTAAAGAAATTGACTTATTAAAGCATGGGTTTCATGCTTGGGTCAATTGTTTTTAGGTCAAAGTCTCCATTGAAGACTTCTAGGGTTTATGTCAAGTATCCTTGACCATGTCATAATGTAAAAGACCCTTCTTGGGCTCTATTTGTTAAGAAATAAATTTATTTTAATGTAAAATAGGTCAATTAGGCCTCCTCCACCAAGTCGGCCTCAAGAAAGGACAAGTCAACCTCAACAAGGGAATTCGACCTCACAGACTCACTATATATTGGAGCAACTCGACTCATTTGAAAGCACATCTCTCACAAGTTCGAATTGCAGTAGCTGGAAGTAGAAAAAGTGTGAAATTTAAGAAGGAAGAAGGAAAGGGCTAACGAAGGAGAAGGAGGTCGTTATCTAGCTAAGTAAGTCAAAATTTTCTATCTTGTCTCGCACGTGCGAAGGAACTAAAGCTGCATGAGGGCCGAAATTGTAGTCTTGAAGCTGGGCCAAAATTCTGATGCAGTAGGGTCGAAAATCTGTCCTTGATGCAGTATTGATGCAATATTGAAGCAATGTTGATGCAGTCGATCTTTGAAGGTTGGAAGAACAGTTTGAGGGTTGACTTGGTGGAGGAGGAAGGTCTTTGGGTCTAGGGTCTTGTTCTATATGAATTTGAATCTACTGAAGGAAGAGTTCTGATTGGGTTTTCCCCTATAAAGGGGTTTTAGCCTTGGTTGAGTGCCTACATCTGGTGTTCCTGATCTTCATGTTTTTTCTTTGATGATTGCTTGATGAGAAGAAGATAAAGAAAGAACATAAAGAAGTTAATAAGAACATAATAATATCACAAGTAATTATCAATATAAGAAAATATTTTTTCCTTTTTTATTTTCTAACATGGTATCAGAGCTAAGGTGAAAGAAGGAAGAAAAAAACAGCCTAAAGATTTATTGAAAGGAGAATAAGGAGTTTCAAGGTTAGAAATAGAAGATATCAATGTGACAAACTCAATGAAGGCAAAGAACAAACTAAAACGAGCCTCCAATTATAGGGCATGGAAAAAGAGGATAGATCTTATCCTTGAAAAGCACAAAGTATTGAATCGTGTTCAAGGGAAAGTCAAGAAACCAACAAATGAAGCAGATCAAGAGAAGTCTAGAGAATCCGAAGTCTTGCTCAAGAAATGTATGAGGTTCTCTCCAATTTATTCACCATCAAGAACATTGGTCAAATAGCAAGCCTCAAGAATGAACTAAGATCTGTTAAGATGACGAAAGATAATACTGTTTCATCATATTTTGTAAGAATCTCCAGAATAAGAGATGAACTCCAAGAAATAGATGAAATCATACCAGAAAAAGAGCTCATAATTACTGCGCTTCTAGGACTACCAAAAACTTAGAGTGCTTTTGCATCAAGAATCAACAATTGGAAAGATACTCCAACATTTGAACAAATGTGGAATGCATGCAATCAAGAAGAAGCCATAATATCATTAGTAAACAACAAGAAGGAGGATGAAGAAGAAAATACATCTAATGCCTATTCTGCTCATCACAAGAAAAAGGGAACCTTCAAGAAGTTCAAAGGACCAAAGAAGAAAGTTGACCTATCAAATATTGAATGCTACAATTGTCATAATATGGGTCATTTTAAAATTCAATGTCTTGAGAATCCAAGGAATAGGAAGAGAGAAAGAGAACATGCGAATATTGTCGATGAAGCTCCACCAAAGAAGAACAAGATAGAGGAATCGAAAGTCAAGGACTTATACTACTAAGTCCTCTCCTACATATCCTTCTTAGTTTTGTATTGTTTTCATTTATGTTTTGATTTCTAGAGTTTGTAGGTCTGAAATGTCGCGTTAGAACAATTTTGAATATTTTGATAAGTTATAGGTATCCCTCAAAAGGACTATGTTAAGATGGAGCCTCCACCATTTTACCAAAATATAAGTATCTTATTCTTTGTTTTATCTTTTCATGTTTGGTTTCCTCCTCACATCAAGACTTGTTTGTATCATATGTTAATAACCTTTTTCTTTATATTTTCCTTCGTTAGGAAAGCTTGCTGAATGCTCAAGGATTATGGAAAGACTTGAAGCATGGAAGAAGTTCTGCCCTTTAAGAACTGATGTCCTACAAGGTTTGTTAAGGAACAAGTCAAGGTATGTCTTAGACTATAAGCTTTGTTATAAAGTTATGCTCATATGAAAGATACGATTATTCTTCTTTTGGAATTTGCTTTATATTACTGCAATCATTATGTCTAGGGTTTTGAATCTTAAAGATTCTTATTAAGGGTAATTAATCATTATATTGAATTGGCCCTCATGATATTATTTATAATTCTTTTGTAACCCTAACCTTTAGGGTTCACTATAAAACCCTAGCCTCTTGTTGCTAAGGGTATGTCAATATTGATTATGAAACCCTAGTTTACTTAGGGTTGTTGATCCTACCCTTTGATGTTTAGATTTTGATATCATTATGATAGAAACCTTAGCCCTTTAGGGTTTGCTGTTAGTGTCCAAGATATGTATTGAAACCCTAGATCTTTAGGGTTTGGTGAATTAGGGTTTATGAGAAAAACCCTGTAATGTCTATAATAAGATCCTAGGAATGAAACCTTAGGTGTGTATTCGTCCGATCAAAACCCTATCCTGTATGAAATTGTTGGATACCTAATTTTGATGTATTAATGTTGCATCTTGGGTATACCTAGAATGTATGAATATTGATATAAAATGCTAGTACGTGATAATGAAATCCTAGATAAGTATATGCGAGTATGCTGACCTAATTGTTGATGCTCATATTTTAGTTTGAGAAATCCAGGGTTTGTAAAAAAACCCTAGTAGAAGATTGATATTCTAGGATATGATGATATTGTTTAGTCTTGATGATAAAATTTAGGTTTTGCAACAAACCCTAGTAGAGTAACATGTAAATTCTGAAAATTGTTGAAACCTTAGATGTATAGTAGGATTGTTATTTGATTGAATTGCTAATATCTAAGGCTTTGTGTCTCGAAGATGGAGTCTAAGGGTTTGTGACAAAACCCTAGCAAGAGGTTGAAGTCTAGTATGTGTCTCTTGCTGATTATGAACCTAACTAGGCTTAGGTATTTGATGTCCAAAGTATTTGATTATTTTGATACTTCCATTATAGTATTGACATGATTTTGATATAGTTGAATTCATGCTTCGAATTGTATTTGGTTGTACTTGCTCTTAAAGTTTTGCAGGTACATAATCTTCAAAATGTTGAAGATGTTCGTAAGTGAAGATGACTTGATAATATTTATAAGCATGATGAAGGAAGTTATGATAATCAAGATGACCTTGATGCCATAAGAAGAAATGGAGCCATAAAAGACTCTTCGATGTTATAGAAAGAAGGAAGTAGTTGATTTCCATAAGTTGAGAGGGAGCTTGGATAAAAGAAAGGGTATATCTCCCCAGTTGAGAGGGAGGCATATTATGACAATGAATACTTTGAAGTAAGCAAAAGTATGATTGATAAATGTTCATGAAGTTTCAAACAAAAGACTTGAGGAAATCTGAGAATGAATTTGGTGCTGCTGAAGAAAATAAAGAAGAAGAAAGCTTCTAACAAGTTGTAGATTGGATAATTTGATATAAGTAACATCAGAATGAATGAGGACCTCGAAGGTTTGTGTTTACTTGTATGTATATTTAAAAATTTATTATTGATTGGAGTTTGTGTTTGTATAGGTAAATCTCTCTACACGAAGAATGAACATTTGGGAAGCATACTTGGACAAATGGATATATCTGGTTTAGTTTATAAGGAGAGGTGAAGCATCTTATGGAAAGATGCTTCCGGTCCGTGTGTTGATGTCTAGATCCCGAAGAGGGAGGGTGGCGTTGGTCATGGAGCTCTGACCTTGGATACGCACCTAAATCCCCGGGTTGGTGGTAGAGCTTAAAAGCCTGATGGTACCTAGAGTTGGCTAAAGCTCGAGTTCCCTTAGTCCCACCCGGATAGAATACCCTGGTCAGGTATCTAGTTCGCAACACTGAGTGTGCTAGAACTCTTCGTAATTCATTTTGAGATCTTCCATGTACCTCTATATATATGTAATTATGAATACCTCCCTAGTTAAGAGGGAGTGTTGAAGATGTAACTAGTGTCGATCTTCATAATTGTGTTTGAGTCATGATGTATTGTATTTGTCAAAAGAAAGAAAAATAAATTTTATTATTAAAGAATTTGACTTATTGAAGCATCGGTTTCATGCTTGGGTCAATTGTTTTTAGGTCAAAGTCTCCATTGAAGACTTCTAGGGTTTATGTCAAGTATCCTTGTCCATGTCATAATGTAAAAGACTCATCTTGGGCTCTATTTGTTAAGAAATAAATTTATTTAATGTAAAATAGGTTAATTAGGCCTCCTCCACCAAGTCGGCCTCAAGAAAGGACAAGTTGGCTTCAACAAGGGAATTCGACTTCACAGAATCACTATAAACTGGAGCAACTCGACTCATTTGAAAGCACATCTCTCACAAGTTCAAATTGCAATAGCTGGAAGCATAAAAAGTGCGAAATTCAGAAAGGAAGAAGGAAAGGGCTAGCGAAGGAGAAGGAGGTCGTTATCTAGCTAAGGAAGTCAAAATTTTCTCTATCTCGTCTCACACGTGCGAAGGAATTGAAGTTGCAGGAGGGCCAAAATTGTAGTCTTGAAGTTGGGTCGAAAATCTGTCCTTGATGCAGTATTGATGCAATATTGAAGTAATGTTGATGCAGTATTGATGTAGTCGATCTTTGAAGGTTGGAATAATAGTTTGAGGGCTGGCTTGGTGGAGGAGGAAGGTCTTTGGGTCTAGGTTCTTGGTCTATCTCAATTTGAATCTATTGAAGGATGAGTTCTGACCGGGTTTTCTACTATAAAGGGGTTTTAGCCTTGCCTGAGTGCCTACTTCTCGTGTCCCCGATCTTGTTTTTGCTTTGATGATTGCTTGATGAGAAGAAGATAAAGAAAGAACATAAAAAAGTTAATAAGAACATAATAATATCACAAGTAATTATCAATATAAGAAAATCTTTCTTCCTTTTTGATTTTCTAACACAAAAACCATAAGAGCATCGAGGTGGACCATATTCAATGTCAAAGCCATCAAAGTTTTTCGCACAAGTATCATCTTCAAATGCCTTACTAGCTCATGATTGTGCAAAGGTTAACATACTTTGGTACGGGAGGGTTATCACATGGCCCTATTAGGCGTTTCCAACCATAAAGTGAAGAAAAATTCCTAGGCCGACACTTTCAAATGATAGTTACAAGTGATAGGTGTTATGGATAACAATTTACTTCATGCAAGGTGTCATAATTTTACAGAGGGTTATGTAAAACCATTGTCCATAAGTGCCTTTCTAGAGGGAGTGCTTAGCCGCTTGATTTACTTTTGCTCACCTTTGTTTTTCCATGCCCCTATATTTGCCTTTTTCTCCATTTGATAGTAGATATGACTTGTTTAACAAGTTTCATTGATTTATCAAGTAATAATGATGATATAATCCCCCTTTAATGATGGGTAGTTTATCACTTCCTCGGGGTTAGGATGTTCATTAAGAGTTCCTTTTACTTTGATAGACATGATATGCATGGATTCTCTCGAGGACAAGTGGCTATATAAGAGGGGTAGATCTCGAGATATAAGTGGCTTTTGATTTCTTTACATTTGTTGGATTGTAGACCAAGAATAAAGATAAGCTTGCATTGTTTTTTCCTTAATAATATACACATATAAATACAATGTTTTGACCATTGGATTCTTCTTCCAAGGTCCTTCGGACTCCTCATGATGGTTCATATTCCAGACCATAACCCTTATGGATTAGGTGTCTAACATTATCCCCCTTAATTCGGAAGGGTTGTATGTAAGTCCAAGTGGAGAGATGAGGACAACTGCTATTGGCTGAATGTGTTTTCTGAATCTAGTGGTTTAAGGAATACCACAAACCAAATGGGTAGCATAAGCTGAATTCTTCTACTGAATGATGGTTTCAGTTTGACCACTAACTCTTGAAGTCAACTCTAATGCTTAACAATTCTCAAAAAATTTCCAAATTTGGTTAAAATTGATGTCTTTCGCTGATTGGAAGCGCTCACAAATAACGATTTGAAGATGACCACAAACTGTTGGATCTTTGCTCTAAGGCTCAACAATTCTTGGAATATCTCTTGATTTAGTTGAAAGTTGATGTCTTATGCTAATTGGAAGTGCTCACAAATGGCGATTTGAAGATGAGTGCAAATTGTTGTTAGTTTCAAGATGACCACAAATTGAATCACACTCATGGCTTTGACTCTAGCTACAACTTGTACTCTAGCTTGAGGTTTGAGGCTTCGTTTCTGGCTATGGCTCAGGCTTGCTTGTACATGCTTGATTGATAGGGCTTCAAACTAGAAGTCTCACTATCAATCACTTATATCATTCCCCCCTGTTAGATACAAACTGAGAGAAGGAAAATCTTTCCACAATGCTCACAAGGATAAGGATAAAAATCCATGATGCTCCATGTGGCAAACTCAATGAAGGTGTCGTACACCATTATTTTCACACATAACAATTGTGCAACGACATCGAAGGGCAAATTCTCTGGGATCTTCCCCAAAAAACTTTGGCTACAGATAGTCAAGATGAGGAACTTCCAAAGCTGATAGAACCATGAACATTAGTGCTGCTATACATCCAAATGACCTTCTCTTAATATTGTTGTTGCCCTTTGTGACAATAATTGTAATGACTATAACTATCCTTGGAGAAGAACTACTATATGCTCGCTGATTTGTTCTCGAAGCCTAGTCGTAGTTCAAGGGATGATGCACCAATTACAAAATATATGCTTACAATTGGTCGCCGACATGGTTGAAAAGGAATTTCATGTGATGGCCATGGAGGTGTAGATAAATGTCAAGTTGCAATAGGAATTGGCCACATTTGAATCCCTAATAATCTACCTCATGGTCACCAACAATGAGTAGAGAGGCAAAGCAAAAGCATTCAACATTCCAACACAACATTGGCCGATTTCTCACATCTGTGACTGAAAAGAGAGACAAAAGCCATCATGATTAGATGCTTGACCAGTGCCCCTTTAGATTCTTGATGGATAAGGAGAGGGAGCATATGCTTCTTGATATATTATCACCATGCAAAAAAACCTGAAACTGATACAAAAAGCTTATCTGGAGCTTTGAAAATGGTAAGAAACGAAGCTTCTCATTGCATAATGTGAAGGAATAACTTTTGCTTGTGAATCATAATTAATGTCTAAATTATGTGATGAAAATGTAATGAAGTAAACCAACCATAAAAGTGTATGAAAGAATGAGAGATAGGAGAAATGAGTGATATTAGGGATGAAGATTTTTTTAGAAATTTATAGAGATATTGTGGATGAAGTTAAGGAAATGGTTTAAACTAAAAAATTAATTTTGACATAACTATTATGGTCATCTCATTATATATAGTGACCATTTGTACAATATAAACACACATGAGAATGTTTTTATAATATAATTTCCCTTCGAAGGTTTCTTCTCTAAATTCTCTATGTCCCTTGCTTCCTAATTGGCTATTATAGCCAACATTTGCTATCGTAGCTAGGTTATGTTGGATGGAGTGTGAGAGATGGAAGTATGTATGTGGCTGCAAATTTGATTGAATGACCTTGAGTTTCTGCACATGAGATGGAAATGAAGAGTGTTGGCATGATAGATGTTGGGATTCAAGAAATAAAGGGGACGAAGGTAGCTCCGCTCATGCCAATGTTGATCTTGTATGGCACTTGGCTAAAGTTTATGAATTTGAAAAAGATAGTTTGATCAGGAAGAAAATTAAGGGAAATTTCCCATCATTGTTCTCGAGCCTGGCGCCGAATGTGGTTGAAGTGTACAATAGTGGAGGTGTATGTTGAAATTCGATTACAAGGTTGAATTTCTAATCATGATAATTACTTGTGATAGTTATATATGTTTCTCTTTTAGCATTCAATTCATTTAATTAGGTCATTAAACAATTATACATTCAATTATGAAATAATAAATAAAGCATATATCACAATGCACAAAAAGGCAAGAGACACCAGAAATTAGGCCAGTGGTAGGGAAGAACCCACAAGGGGAAAACCCAACAATCCTTTTCTTATAGAATCTTTTGTCAACAAGAAAAATCCAAGTCATAAATGAACTGACCAATATTAACTAGATGATACTCTCCAAATGCTAAGCCAACCCTCCGAGACTTCTAGAATAAGGTGCCTCAAACTGTCCATGATTAAGCTTGCAAAGAGGTCTGCTTCTGTTCTTCAAGAGAGATGAATTTCATCTTCTGCTTTAGTCCTAGATTAATGCCACAAAACTTTGGATCATGCTTCAGAAAGGGAGCTTCAAAACTTCACAAGATTTCTACAGAGATACTTCCTTAAACCTCACATCACTCCACAGATATATTGCCTCAGACTTCACTTTCTTCTACAGAGATATGTAGCCTCAGATTTTGCTTACTTCCATAGATATGTGTAGCCTTAGACTTCGTATATTTCGACATATATATATTCTTCTTGCAAGGTGCCTTTTGGGGAGAGACGAGTGGTCTATAAATAGCCGTCAAGAGCGAGAGGGTGTCCATATAAGT
Organism: Pinus albicaulis; assembly: GCA_034641835.2. Classification (NCBI taxonomy): domain Eukaryota; kingdom Viridiplantae; phylum Streptophyta; class Pinopsida; order Pinales; family Pinaceae; genus Pinus; species Pinus albicaulis. The sequence goes on along the minus strand of CM076574.1, from coordinate 3,469,010 downwards.
AGGCTGTCATGACTTCTTGGAGGTTCGACTTAGGCATTTTGGAGAGACATAAATATACTATAAAATTCAATTTTCTTCTCATGAAAAACCAATTTTCCGTTGACTCTTAACATTTAGAAATATGCTTTACATATTCATAATGTCTCAAGCATGCATTATGAAGACCGACGATAGCTACAAAAATCAACACTCCCTCTTAACTAGGGAGGTATTCATAATGACTATCAAGATGTTCTCAAGTTGCAAAATTATATAAGGAAGGATCATCAAGATTAAGATAAGCATCATCATTAATATTATAATTACCAACATCAACCATAATTGTCAATGCCATAACCCAGTCATTACCCCTGACGTATGGCACATATGCATCGTTTGGTATCCACCAAAACAAGCTCACTCTAGACAGAGATCAGAGCATGATACCAAAACAAGCTCACTCCAGAAAGAGATTAGAGCACGATGCCAAAAACAAGCTCACTCTAGAAAGAGATCAGAGCACGATGTTGGGAGACTCCTGCTCACTCTAGAAAGAGTTCCAAACAACCTTTAGGACAATTCTCCAACGAAAGTCTAACCGACATAGGGACAATATCCTCTACCGAACCATTCTTCAGACCAAGGTCAAAGTGACACAAGGAGAATTCATTCTGCAACCAAGGTCAAAGTGGCACAGGAAGAATGTCAGTCCACCGGACCATTCTTCAACCAAGGTCTATGCACTTGACATAGGGATAACCTCCCTAATCAGGTCAAATTACATGACACATTAAGAATGTTAGTCCATGATGCTATCTAATCTGTTAACCATTCTCCAACCAAGGTCATAATGACACAGGGAGAATATCAGACCATTCTCCAATCAAGGTCGTGAAGACACGGGGAGAATGTCCATTCATAATGATGTTTCATCATCTCTCCCTCTCAAAAGAGAGATATTCTCCACGAGCCCAAGCTTGTCTCGAAAGTGCACAAACTTCCCTCTAGAAAGAGGCTTTATAAGAATGTCAACAATCTGCTCATCAGTGGAGATGCATAGGAGTGTCACAACTCCGTTCAACACCATGTCTCGAATGAAGTAGTATATTATCCCAACGTGCTTCGACCTATCATCATGGTCATCACCAACACTTGATATTAAGACAATCTTGCAAGTAACATTTGAAGCCTTACTACTTCTCAACTTGCGAATCCAGCTGCAATGTACTCGATCTCTGCCATATTGAGCGCGATAGATGACTGCTTCATGCTCATCCAAGAAATTATAACGGAGCCCAAACTAAATCTGTAGTTGTACTTCTCAAATCATCCATGACCAACTATACCATGTTGGTACTCCAACATGTTGAGCAACACATCTTAGCTCAACCATAAATAGTCCTGCTCCCTTCACTAGATCATAGATACTTTCTAGTTACCCAAACTGGATGCTCCCTCTACCACGAATGTATATCAACTATCAATGACAATCTATCATCTCGGACACAAAAGTCAGTTCCCTCTTGAAGTCAAAATAGGGCTTGCTAACTGCTCCCTCTGGATGCAATACCTTCTCCGCAACTGCTCCCTCTGGATGCAATACCTTCTCCGCAACTGCTTTCTCTAACACATGAGTCCTTTCGTTAGAGACAAATCATACAGGATCATCTTTGATCCATTCAACTTTGAGACTTGTTTTTCATGTTCTTCAAAAACTAGAGGCAACTTTTACAACTGAGGCAAACTTCTTGACATGATCCTCTCCCTCTTTCCGAGAGAACCTTTTTAAATCTTGCTTCCATGTTGCGATCTACTACATGCTAGATCTTGACTTCTCTTTGGTAGAATCAAGACATACTTCAAACAACTCGCTCCCTTTGAACTTGGGTCTTATCTGGTACAATTTCCTTTAAGTAGAAATTCTGGAAAATTCTCTTGCTTTGCTTCATTCTTCTACTTCTTCCATCTATTGCCAAAGTCTAGGTATTCCTTGCTATTGACCTGCGATCCTCACTAGGAGGTCATGGGAGAACGATTACAAACGAGCAAAGGATACATAGACAAGGAGCTATCCAAAAATTAAAGAGAATAACAATATTCTTAATCAAAGAGATAAGATATATAATACTTATCTTTCGAGAAAGGTTAGCTCCCTCTTGGTCTTGGACTTCTTGTAATTATCACCATCCTTCTCCTTATGATGTCATTTTCGTCTTTTCCAAGAGCTAGGGCTTCTTTTAGCGGAAATGATCAATCCTAAGGTTTTGTCCACAAACGCTAGGGTTTTTAGTCTTCCAAACCTTAGCATCTGGCTCGTCATATTCCATGCTTTAGCAATCACAAATATTTACTAATCTAATGTTGATTCTTATCCCAAGTAGTGTGACAGTCCAAATAACTTTGGACTCCAATCTAAAGAGGAGTTCAACCTCTTCTTGTAAGCTTAGAAATAAGATAAGATCTTTGTACCTCCATTGAATTAAATACTTCTGCTTTAGTAGTTGTATCTAGGATGCATATGATCATCCAGTGTTACACGGGGTCTCGCCCCCCCACCTAGGGGTCTAGATTCCTCGCCCCCTCGCACTCCGGGGTCTTGGGGACTTCTAGGGGACGTTTCCCTCACGCCCCCTCAAGCCCCCGCACACCCCCTTTCACGCCCCCTCACGCCCCCTCACACCCCCCTTCACGCCCCCTCACGTCCCCTCACCGCCCCTTTTAGTTTATGGTTTCGTGTTAAAAGTTGATGTGCCACTTAGCATATTTGAGAATCCAAGTGATTCTGATTCAGATGGTGACATGGTTGATCATGATATATTCGTGCAGAAGTTGGATGCAGAGACTAGTGGGGCATTAACTTGAGCATTTATGCTCATTTATCATTATGATGATATCATTTGATATTCATATGTTATGTTTTATGTTTTATGTTTCAGACATAACTTATTTGCGTTTAAGTTTATGTTTCAGACTTGAGTTGTAAACTTCAGTTTAAACTCTATTTTGAATCTTGATATAATATGTCATATGATATCTTAAACTTTATTTTCATTGTACATTGTTAGTAGTTACATTAATGATTATATAGTTACAAACTTACATGCATGATTGTATGATGTATGTTTTAACTTTTAACTTTTAAATTTGTTTCAATTATATGATTCATCATTCATCGATTTGTAATTTTATCATTTATGATTTATCTTTCATGATGCAAGTGTATGATGACTGTATATACATTCCTTACAAAAATATAGTTACATTTTAAATATTAAATTTTATAATTTTTATGACCCCGACGTCCCCCCACGTTTCCTGAAAATTGGTAGGGAGCTTTTGCATAGGCCGCTCCCGCGCTCCCTCGCCCCCTCGCTCCCACCTCCAGGGGACTTGGTGGAACATTGTGATCATCACTTCACTCGTATCATTCTTGGATGCACCAATAATGGCCTACATGGTTCTTTAAGGATTCCTTAATAGCTTCGGTCTATTCAACTGATAAACCTCAAATTACAGGACCTTGGACAGAAGGTCTAGGTCTTGGTATCACGAAAAATAGTTCAGACCAACATAGCTTGAACTTGAAACGCAAAGAAACTTGATCTTGAATATAAGTTGGAGCATATACCACAAAATCTTGGATAGCAATCATACATTTTGCTAATTTTGGACTTGTATAGAGAAACTTAATTTGAAAATATTAGGCTGATTTTTCATCTTCTTTAGGAGCTAGGACAATTTCACAGAGGTATGCTTCGGATTTGTTCTATAGAGAGGATATTTTGTTTGTAATTCTGACTGTATAACTGAGAAGCTCGGTTTATACCACAGAGTCTTTGGATCATGGTTGCAAGACTTTGATACAGTGATGACAAATAGTAAACTTTTGGACTTGTTGCCATAGAAGAAGTTGACTCAGATTTGTTCATGTCTTCACAGAAATATAGAGACTCGGATGTTCATCTTGTCACTCTTCCATTCAAACTGAAACGTGATTCAAACTTTCCTTCATGCAACTCAGACTTGTTTACTTTCTTAAATGCTTGGACCTTGTTCCATAGAGAGAAAAGGCTTGGACTTATTCGTTCTACAAGATCTAAAGCCAAAACAAGCATACTGGAGTTTTTCTAGGCTTATTCAAAGTCTAATGTCTTCAACGTAAAATGGGGACTTCAATTTTCTCATTGATGCATAGAAGAACTTTGACTTAGTCTTATGAGGTATATCCTTTTCATTGTCTGAGATCTCAAATGTTCTGAGGCTAGAGGATTTTCAACCCCTGCAATAACCCTTGAAATTCACAAAAATTCAGATCTGTAATATTATGTTTGCATCAAAACTAGTGAAGCACCACTCGTATAAGAACCGCGTGTCTTCGCAGGTTCTATAACGAGTCGGGTCACTCACATAGAACCCGCGCTCTCTACCCTTACCCACTCAAACTCGTATTAAACTCGCTTACCCGCATAAGACTCGCGGGTTTCTCATAGGACTCGTATCGGACCCCTATAAGACCCGTCCCACAACAAAAGGAAATTTTTTTTGGATTTTTCTCAACTTTTTTGATTTTTCTATTCTTTTTTGGAAATGAAGTGGAGGAAAAGGAAATTTGGAGGGAAGAAAATGATTTATAAGCATCTCTCTCTCTTTCGGAGGCATAGCAAGGAAAGTGGTAAGTTTTTTTTCAATGCTCATGATCATGGAATGCTGGTAAATGCAGGGACCATCATCTACTCCTAGCTTTTGGAGCAGGGATATGGTTTCAGGTGATGCAGAATCGGTCATTTTGAAAGCAACAAATGTTTAGACAGTTGTATAGTCCTTTGTTTTCTTGGGAGTAGCAGCACTAGCGGAGTCACAGCATTAGCTGAGTAGCAGCACACTGTAATAGCAAGGCAGAGTCATAACACTGGCGGAGTAGCAGCACTGGCAGAGTAGCAACACACTGTAACAACAAGGCAGAGTCACAACATTAGCGATGTAGCAGCACTGGTAGAGTAGCAACACAGGCGGAGTAGCAGCACACTGTCCAGGTAGGCTTCATGATCCTTGTTTCATTGTTTTGTTGCTTGCATGTAATTTTTTTTAAAATTTTATGTAATCAATTCAATTTTTTGTTTTTTTCACTTGCAATCTGCAAATTTTTTTGGCCTTGTGGATGAGTTTCTCAGCCACACAACGATCCTGTGTGGCTGAGAAACTCATCCACAAGGCCAAAAAAATTTGCAGATTGCAAGTGAAAAAAACAAAAAATTGAATTGATTACATAAAAAAAAAAAAAAAAATTACATGCAAGCAACAAAACAATGAAACAAGGATCATGAAGCCTACCTGGATAGAGTAGCTGTGTGGCTGAGAAACTCAGCCACAAGGGCTTGCGGGCTGCCTCCGAAGCCTGCAGGCCCTGTGGCTGAGTTTCTCAGCCACACAAGGCCGTTGTGTGGTTGGGAAACTCAGCCACCCAGCGTCCCTGTGTGGCTGAGAAACTCAGCCATAGGGCCAAACAAAATTGTAAATTTAAAAATTTAAAAACCAAAAAATAAAATAAAAAATATCAATTAGATTTTTAAAAATTTGATTATTTTTTTCCAGATTTCGTCACCATGCCACCAAAGGGTTCTAGAAAGTCTCTTGATCTGGCATGGGCACATGGTCAACGAATCATTGCCTGTAATGACCACCATGTCAAGTGCAATTATTGCAATGCCACAATGCATGCAGGCATAAATAGGTTAAAATACCACCTAGCTAGAATTCCTGGGAATGGTGTGGGATGTTGTCAAAATTGCGCTGATGAAGGCACTACTGGAATGGAAGCTGCTTTAGAAGCCATTAAAGAAGAAACTTCTAAGAGGGCAAGAAGGAAGGATGAGATTGTTGGGATAGGTAGATCTTCATCTCAGAGTGAAACACAGATTCAAAGTCCAGGTATTGGTAACTCCTCTTCAAGTGTTGTGGAAAACAGGAGTATAATCTCTTCTTTCTTCACTCCTCGTACAACTCCAGGATCTCAACCAACCTTGGATAGTTTCAATGAAAAGAAGAGGAAGGAGGCAGATATGGCAGTGAGGAGGTTTTGGTACCATAATAGTCTTTCATTCAACTATGCAAAGTCATATTTTTATCAGCCCATGGTGGATGCCATTGCAAGTGCTGGCCCTGGATACAAAGCCCCATCTTATAATGCACTTAGGGGGAAAGAGCTAGATGAGGAGCTTGAGTGTGTCAAGGAACAATTGGAGAGCATTAAAATCTCGTGGAAAATTACAGGTTGTACAATTATGTCTGATGGGTGGACAGATCAGAGGGGTAGAACACTAATAAATTTTGTTGTAGCTTGCCCTAAAGGAACCATGTTCCTAAAATCCATTGATGCATCTGCAAATGTAAAAGATGCACATTTGATTTTTACATTGTTGACTGATGTGGTGGAGGAAGTTGGGGTTGCAAATGTTGTCCAAGTAATCATGGAAAATGCAACAAATTATGTAGTAGCTGGAAGGTTGCTTTGTGCAAAATATCCCACCATTTTTTGGACTCCATGCGTTGCCCATTGCATAGGCTTGATACTAGAGGACATTGGGAATTTGGAGTGGGTGCAGGATGTTGTGCAAGAATGTAAGCAAATTACCAAGTATATTTATAATCATGCTTGGGTGTTGAACCTTATGAGGGAATTCACATAGGGTGAGCTTAGTCGCACAGCTGTCACTCGGTTTGCTACAAACTTTCTTTCCCTCCAAAGCCTTTTGTATGAGTACCAAGCTTTGCGAAGAATGTTTAGCAATGGGTATTTTGGAAAGATAGCACAAAACCAGAAGCATTGTCTGTGAAAGCATCTGTCTTTGGTGAAAGTTTGTGGGACAGTCACCGAGATTGTCAGCTTCATTGAGCCCCTTGTGAAAGTCTTGAGATTGATGGATGGAGAGAAACCTCCAATGGGATATATTTATGACGGCATGGGTAGGGCCAAAGAGGCCATCAAGACTTTCTATAAGGGAGATGAATCTAAATATCTCCCTATATGGCAAATTATTGGTTCCAGGTGGGACAGGCAAATACATTCACCATTGCATGCAACAGGAGCATATTTTAATCCGACCTTATTCTATAATGAGTGGTCTAACATTCAAAGAGATCCCGAGGTGATGAGAGGTTTCATGATATGCATTGAGAAGATGTTCTCTGATGTAGATATTCAGGACAAAATCAACCTACAACGAGATATGTACAAGGAAGCATCTGACATGTTTGGATTCAGCTCAAGCCAACGTCTCAAGGACAAGAAAATGCCTTGTAAATGCAAATTGTTAGAACTTAGCTTGTAATTTTGCTAGTTCTCTTTTATATGTTTGGCATTGCAAACTGATAACCTTTGTTGTTATTTTTTTACAGCTTATTGGTGGATAGATTGTGGCTTTGAGGCACCGCAATTATAAGAATTCGCCATCAGAGTTTTGAGTCAACCCTGTAGTGCTTCTTCTTGTGAGCACAATTGGCCAGTGTTTGAGCACATCCACAACAAAAAGAGAAACAGGTTGGAGCATGAGAGGTTGGCGAAGTTGGTTTTCATCTACTACAACCTTTGAATGCTCACAAAATAAGTGCAACCAAGGGATACAAATCCAATTTTATTGGATACCATTGATTTAGAGTCTGATTGGGTTGTGGAGGAGGAGCCCCCTGATTTGAGTTGGCTTGATGAAGAGACTTGGGATCTCTCTAGTTTGCCATATCAAATGGAGACTCCAAATACACCTGCCTCATAGTTGCTTCAACCTTCCGATGCTACCATGAGCTCCACGAGGGCTTATTATAGGTGTGGTCGACCATGAGTGATGAGACTCAAGATTGTTATGAGACAATCATTTATCATTTATGACATATGTATTTGAATTTTGAACTTGCTGAAATTTTTTATTTTAATTATGGAATCATGATTCCTTTTCTTATTCAATATCTAAATGTTTTGCTTACAAAAATCGAATATGTTATGTTGTACTTTTATAGATATGAGATGATGTTATGATTTATTGCATATATTGTGGTTTTTATAACTTATAAGGACTGGAATTATAATTAGTGTTTGTTTTTTGTTTTTTTTTTCTCTGTTTCTGCTTAAAATTTACCATATTTTAAGTTTTTTTTTGCATTTTGACGAGTCGTATACGAGTTTTATACTGGTTGTTCCTGAGTCTTATACGAGTCGATGAGTCAATGGTTGGACGAGTCTTATACGAGTACGAGTCGTGCAACATTGATCAAAACTTAGATCTACTTCTAAACAAAGAATTTCGAATTTTAAGATATGTGGAATTTTTTGCAGAGCTTTTATATCCATCATAAGGCTTTTTGAGACTTGAAATAGGGCAAAGGATTTGACTACCCTATAGCCTAGCTCTGATACCATGTTGAATTTCGATTACATGGTTGAATTTCTAATCACGATAATTACTTGTGACAGTTATATATGTTATCCTTTTAGCATTTGTTGAAAATTGTAGCCATGGTCGACATTTCCATCAATAAAAATAAAAGGAAGAAAAGAAAATTAAAAATTGTAAACTTGAATTTATGTTTTCCCTCCCAAAATCTACAAGTCGGCCTCATATTGTTTTAGGTCTGCTGGGCCCCCAAGAGGCACCCATTCGAACCCCTCTTCAAGTTTATAAATAGGAGACATCCTCTCCTCATTTGGATCATCGAATTTTGTCTTGATGAGCTCTGATCCAACGAAGGAATAAGTATGAAATGGAGGGCTGAAATTTTAGGAGGATTTTGGGATTTCATCTTGTTCTTGGGTATTGTTTTGGCTATTATCTTGATGTCGCCTTTGATGTATTGATGGACTATGAACTCTCTCTCTCACATAAGGAAGAATTTTCTGGGTTTTCCCCTTGTGGGTTTTGCCCTGGCCTTGGGCCTAATTTCTGTGTCTCTTGTTTCATGGTTTCTTGGTTATTTCTCTACTGCTCTGTTCGTGCTTAATGGTCTATGGATAACTATTTAATGATGTAAAAAGGTTATAATAAATATGAAAAACTAATGCTAATAATGATTTTTCGAAGCTGTTATGTGTGTATGTAAATTGCTCTTGTTATGCCCTAGTAAAATAAACATAAAATCAGAGCTGGGGGGCATTGAAGAGCAGATAGGCCGAATTTCTATGGCTCAATATTCCTTGATATGCGAGTTTTCTAAGGCACTAGGCGAGTTTCTTAAGTCATGCGTGTTTCCGGAGGCACTATGTGGACTTGTGGCATCATCCTACTATGTATTAGATGCGAGTTTTGTGGCATCCTAGCAAGCCTCTATGTCAATCAAAGTTATCTCTGTGACCAGGTGTGAAATTACCCTGTGGAGCAGCCGAGTCTCTGGGCAAAGTAAGTCTAATCTTTGTATGATATAAAAGTAAGTATGCAAGCTCCTATGGTATCTTTGAATTTTTGTGGCATATGAATTTATGATTCGTCTTTGTGATATGCGAGTTTTTGTGGCTCCTTTATACGATCTCTGTGGCACACTTATAAGAGCCTTGTATGTGAACTCTGTTTCTAGTGTGAGTCCTGTAATCTCTGTTTCAAGTGCGAGGAATCTAACCCCTATTACAAGTGCATCCAATTCTTGTTCTATGGCTCGTTGCTGTGGAAGGTATATACAAAGTTTTGAGATATACGTAAAGCTCTATGATACATACAAAAGGCTGTGATTCGTTCTCTTTGTGATATTGTATAACTCTTCTATGTAAGCATCCGAGCTGTGGAAGGCATCCGAGCCGTGTTATCTCTGCTATGCGAACATCTCTATGAGCTATTGTGCTAGTTCTCATGCGGACCTGAAATGTTACAAAATTTGAGAAGCCTTAATGAACAAGAAATAAGATTTTTCTTGCGGTGATTCATGCGAGCTCCCACCTATGGAAATATTGTGAGCTCTGAAGTAAGTACCGAAATCGCTTTGTCAGGTAAGCTTTCTGTGGCACTTATCCGATCTTGAGGAAATTAAGGACCATAGAAGGATATGATTCTAAGGCAGATCCTGTGGTATCATTTGTGCAAATTTTATAACTATTAATCTAAAGGTCTGTGTTGATACAAGATTGAGACCCTAGAGATCCATGCTTTACTAAACCGTTTCTAGTCTATGGTGAGTCGACAAGTTCGAGTTCTTTCTAAAGTTGATCCAATTTTACATCGCTCATGCAATTTTCAAGCCCAAACCCCTCTGTGACTTGCAAAATGTATCTCTGTGGTATCTGATTCTTTTGACTGAATGAGGAAGGTTTGAAATTTGTGCCCAAGAAAAGATCCAAGCTTCATTTGTGGAAGATGTCTGGTCAAAGGCATTTGAAGCTGACTTAAATCATGTTTTGTAGAAGGTTGATGTTTGAAGGGTCATATCCTTGTATAAGTTCTGTGATGTATCTCCCTTAGCATGAATTCACTCTATGGTTAACACATTGGTAAAATATTGAGGAATAGTCTGAAAAGAAGTCCAAATAAACCGTGGATCAATGGCAAGCTTAAGGACCAAACTTTTGTGAGTTTGTAACTGTAATTACTAAATAATTCATCTATATATATAGAAGAAGGTCATCTTACACTTCAAAAGAGCCGACCTGGTCAATCTATAATTCACATCAAATAAAAGTACGAAGATTTAAAACTGAGATATGTTGTGAAAGACATTGTCATGTACCTTTTGACAAGTATGAAGAATAGTTGGTCTCTACTTTGAGATTTCAAAAGGTCTATTAGATGCTACTTGCCTCTCTTCAAGTCCAGTAAGTGCTAACATGAATGAATAAATAAGACTGAATGATGAAATTTTATTAAAGACAATTGAGGACCTTGGAAATAAATGCAAAATTACTCCATTTGCTATGCTGTTTCTTGTCTTATATTACGAAGGATATTAAGCCTTGACGAACTGTTATATCTAGGGTTTGAAGGTCTGAAACATTTTAGGAACTCTTGTAAAGGGTTTGAACAAGAGAAACCCTGGGGGTTGTAATACTCTAGGATTGCCGGATGAAAATGATGAATATTGCAAGGATAAGTGTCATTTGATCATTTGAAGAAATCCCATGACATTGGAAAATTTTTGGACACTGGTTTGATTAGGGTCAAACCCTAGGTTTGATAGCAAGGATAATAAAGTTGGGAAATTAGGGTTAGATTCAAAACCCTAATTGATCTATTTTTAAGCCTATCAACTCATTAGGGTTGGTAAAAGAAAGTTTTGATTAATAGCTTCCGCATAAATGAAGAAACCTTAGCTTCTAAAATATCTGTCATCTTGATGATGAGTATAATTTACAGGCTGAATACAAGAAGGCTGAAGATTAAGAGGGAGCTGTCATGTTCTCCAAAGATAAGTATCTTGTACCCTCTTTATGTTACTGATGATGTGGACTTGTCTATGATGATTTGATCAAGGTCAACTGTTTGATGATAATGATGTAGATTTCTTGTTGATTGATTCCTTTTCTTGATGATGACATGGAATGGATAATGATATGTACTCCTTGTTGATATGGATTTCTTGATAATTTCTTGATGATGGTAATGATATGGATTGGACTTCTTAATGATTTGATGATATGAATTTCTTGATGGTGATATGGACTCTTTGATGTCCTTGATATGGGATCTTTGATGTCCATGATGATGTGAATTTCTTAAAAGTAAGGACTCCTTGTTGATATGTGGACACATTGATAATTTGGAATTCTTGATGAAGATGCAAAATCCTTGTTGATGAAAACTCCCTAATAATGTGGACTTCTTGATGATGTGAAGAAGGTCAATTCCTTGTTGATGATGTGAACTTCCTAATGATATGGACTCCTTGATGATGTGCACTCCTTGATGGTGTGGATTTCTTGATGATGTGGACTCCTTGATGGTGTGGATTTCTTGATGATATGAACTCCTTGATGATGATGACATGGACGAGATTAACTAGACCCAAGAAGACTTTGATCAAGGGGGAGCTGACACAATCTCTCGGGATAAGTACTTTCTTGATTGTTTCTATTATTGTTTCATTATGAGTCTCTTGTTTTTGTATATCTTGTTTGGTTGCATTTGTTTTCCCATGGCCTTCTAGTGAGGATTGCAGGTGCACATTGAAGATTGCTAAGGCTATGGCAGTAGATGAAGAAGAGCAGAAGAACAAAGTCAAGTAGACTCCTGATTGGATGAGCTTTTGGACTCAGAGGAAGCGGATAACATCAACCATTGTTCATGATTTCCAAGATGAAGATGACTAGAAGTTTGAAGAGCGATGCTGAACCGAATTTGCTGAAGATGAGCTTGCTATGTGATGATGATATGTTTCTAACAAAAGTTGAGGACCTCTTCAATGTAAGAGGGATTTGATTCAAGAATTGGCACAAGCCTTGTAAAATCCTTGCTGAGATTGTGGCATAATTAATTGTGAGTTCATGAACACTTCCCTGATGAAAATTTGTAGAAGCTATAAGATTATGTTGTTGACTTGGTTGATTCTTTAATTGGCTCGTTGAACCACCTTATTGCTAAATCTATTTGGACTTGATGAATTTTAGAGTGCTATATTGGTCTGAATGACATGGATGGTCCTGCTACATGTAGCACGACTGAAACTAGAAATGTAATTGACTCGTGAAGCTGGGCACTGATGATTGCTTCTATATGAAGCCTCTTATTGTTCGATGGATTCGACTATGGCACACTTTTCTGCTGATATGCAAGGTGTTGATATTTGCTTCTGTGACAAGCCACTTATTATCTGCTGGTTGTTGATGTTTGCTTCTGTGAGAAGCCTCTTATTGTATGATGGATTCGACTATGGCACACCTTTCTGCTGATATGCAAGGTGTTGATATTTTCTTCTGTGAGAAGCCTCTTGTTATCTGTTGGTTTGTTTGCCTCTGTAAGAAGCCCATGCTAAAGTTGAATGAATAGCTGGATGTTGTTGTCTGTTGGGATGTTTGATAAAGTGCTACTTTTTCTACAGTAAAAAATGTTTGTGTGATTTGGTACTAATCGTGGACTAAGATGATGATTTGAGACTACATGGGTATTCAAATGCAAATTGCGCCGAGAATGTTACAAACAGAAAGAGCACATTAGGGTGTTGCTTTAGCCTGTGATCTGCCATGATTTCCTGAATGAGCAGGAAGCAAAGATCTGTCGCTCTTAGTACAGTTGGGGCAGAGTATACTGCAGCTAATATGGCTAGCTGTGAGGCAGTGTGGTTGTGAAAGCTCTTTGCAGCGCTGTTTGATCATGTGCTAGATTTGATCTTCATATATTGTGACTATCAAAGCAAGATCAAATTTTCAGAGAATCCAATGTTCCATGACAGGTTGAGACACTTTGAGTTTAGGTACCACTACATCAGAGATATGGTACATAGAGGAGCAGTGAGGCTCGAACACATCTTGACAGATGAATAGGTTGCATATATTTTCACCAAGCCTTTGCCAAAAGCGAAGTTCTTATTCTTCAGAGAGCAGCTTGGAGTGTAGGAGAATGTATCCCTCCCTGAGAGGGAACACTGTTGATCAAGAACATTGAGCATATGCTCTTCCCCTAGTCTTTTGACTAGCCATGGACTTGGTGTGTGGGGGGGGGGGGGTTGGGGGAACGAGTAGCGAGACTCCTGGGTGTGAGGGTACTCCTTAAAGCCATGGACTTGGCTGAGTACATGCCCTAACATGCATCCTACTTACAATCGTGTCTTTATTGACTAAGGGCCATATTGAGATGGTTAAGCTTGCCGAGATTACCACCCATTTGGCCAGTGGGTGAAGAGATTTAGGTTTGTGTGATCTTTACCAAAGCCATACGTAATTGCCATGGACTTGGTTAAGGTAAATTGATCTCCCTAAGTGTTGGATGCAGGTGTTCTACCACTTGATCAGTGAGGATCAAGTTGGCTGAGGATCAGTCAGTGGGCATAGGGTATGTGTGATCTTTACCAAGGTCATTTATAACTACCATGGACTTGGTTGTGGTAAATTGATCTCCCTTATTGTCGGTTGTGGATCATTCCTCCGAGATGAGATGAGACGATGATACAACTATTAACTTTCCTTATGTAGAGATATGTACATCTAGAATGATATCTATGATATACTCTTTAAGGTCATGGAGCTTGACCTGGAGACTAGTAGGGTGTGTGTGATCTTTACCAATGTCAAATGTGACTACCATGGACTTGGTTGCGGTAAATTGATCTCCGCTATCATCTGTTGTGATCAAGACAACATTGTTCACCGGAGATGAGATCTATGAAGAATACCTCCCTAGCTGAGAGTGAGTGTTGAAATTGGATTGTGATCCTATTTTCTTCTCTTATGATGAAATAAAATGAAAACACCTCCTTGGCTAAGAGGTAGTGTTGAAAATTGTAGCCATGGTCGACATTTCGATCAATAAAAATAAAAGGAAGAAAATAAAATAATAAACTGTAAATTTGAATTTATGTTTTCCCTCCCAAAATCTACAAGACATCCTCAAATTGTTTTACGTCAGTTAGGCTCCCAAGAGGTGCCCATTCGAACCCCTCTTCAAGTCTATAAATAGGAGACATCCTCTCCTCATTTGGATCATCGAATTTTGTCTTGATGAGCTCTGATCCAATGTAGGAATAAGTTTGAAATGGAGGGCCGAAATTTTATGAGGGTTTTGGGATTTCATCTTGTTCTTAGGTATTGGTTTGGTTATTGTCTTGATGTTGCCTTTGATGTATTGATGAACTATGAAATATTTCTCTCTCTCAATAGGAAATTTTTTTTGAGTTTTCCTCTTGTGTGTTTTTCCTTGTCCTCAGGCCTAATTTTTGTGTCTCTTGTCTCATGGTTTCTTTGTTATTTCTCTATTTCTCTCTTCATGGTTAATGGTCCATGTATAGTTGTTTAATGATGTAAAATTGTTATAAGAAAAACTAATGCTAATAATAAATTTTTGAAGCTATTATGTGTGTATGTAAATTGCTCTTGTTATCCGCTAGGAAAATTAACAACATTGACTTCATTTGATTAGGTCATCAAGCAATTATACATTCGATTATGCAAGAATAAAGAAAGTAGCGATCACAATGCACAAAAAGATAAGTGACACCAGAAATTAGGCCAGTGGCAAGGAAAAAACCACAAGGGGGAAACCCAACAATCCTTTCCTTATAGAATCTTTTGTCATCAAGAAAAATTTAATTCATAAATGAACTGACCAATAGTAACTAGATGATCACTCTCCAAATGCCAAGCCAACCCTCTAGACTATCCACGATTAAGTCTGCAAAGAGGTCTGCTTCTGTTCTTCAAGAGAGCTGAATTTCGTCTTCTGCTTTAGTCTTTGATTAATGCAACATAACTTCCGATCTTGCTTCAAAAATAGAGCTTCAAAACTTCACAAGATTTCTATTGAGATACTTCCTTAAACCTCAGACCATTCCACAAATATATTGCGTCAAACTTCGCTTTCTTCTACAGAGATATGTAACCTCACATTTCACTAACTTCCATAGAGATGTGTAGCCTCAGACTTCGTATATTTACACAAATATATATATATATTCTTTTTGCAAGGTTCCTTTTGGAGAGAGACGATTGGTATATAAATAGCCTTCAACAAGAGCGAGAGGGTATCCATATAAGCAGGCCGACATAACTTATTGAAGGGCTGACTTAGGCATTTTGGAGAGACATAAATATACTATAAAATTCAATTTTCTTCTCATGACAAAAACAATTAAAAATATGCTTTAGAAATTCATAATGACTCAAGCATGCATTATGAAGACCGACCATAGTTACAAAAATCAATAGTGTATGCCATTTCCATGCGAGATTTGTGCACCAACAAAGGCCTTGGAGGAACTGGAATGGTTGTTGAGCTTTGTTGATGACGTGTTTATTGCGATGCTAAAGCTTGTTGTACCAATGGACTTCATCCATGAATAGTTATAGCACTCTACAACTTGTGAGACATTAAAAATGATGGAGAATTTGTTTGCTTGCTTGTGTAGCTTGATGATGCTTGTGGAATACAAAGAGAGGTTTGTTAAGGTTGAGGATATTGAATGATGATCCTGGTCAAAGAAAGAAGGGTGTTAATGTTGTTTGGATAAAGTGTGCAACTAATAGTAAAATCGCCAGACAATCAATCATCTTACTAGATAGGAAGCGTGCTTATACGATTGGTTAGAGCAAGCCTTCTTTTTTGTACATTTTGTCATCAAAGAAGGGAAAATTATGCACAAAAGATCTTTGAAGTATAGACTTGTAGTTGCCTGAAACCTGAGTGTGAAGCCTTTGTGGCAGAAACATAAGAAGCCTATGTGGATTGACATTGTTATGTGTAGAAGGTCTACCTACGTGGAGCATGGAGCCTTTAGGAATGATATCACCATGCATAGAGCAAGCTGGTGTGAAGCAATGTCAAGACTTGTGACTTGGAGCTGCGTAGATTGTTGTTTACTGCCGCCACCATTTTTACTAAATCACATTCTATACAAGGGAATGTTTCCACACTTTTAAATTTTTGATTTGAGAAAGATAGAAAGCAATGTGGCATTGTATTGAAGGCTTTGGATGTGTAAATGCTTTGGATGTGAGATTTGAATGGTTCACTTTTTGCAAGGGATATTTCCGAGATTTTATGAATCAACTTCCAAGTGGCCATCTAGAATAGAATTTGCAATACGAAGGGAAATTCTTCCACAAAATCAGAGAGAGGAAGCAATAGAGTCTTGAACCATGGATGACAGTAAGCATGGAGAAAGAAGTTGGTGCAAATTATGAAGAAAGCAAAGTTTATTAAGGAAGAATGGAGACATCTTAAAGGTAAAAAGTTTATTTTTGAAAAGTGCTTTATGAAGATGGTTAAATGAAGTAATGATGCCATTTTTATTCTGTAATGATATCATGGAAGGGAATTTAGAGAAGAAGAAGCAATTTCAATTATGATGTATGTGGAGGTAAGAAAGTTAGGCTTTCTTCATTACTTTTAAAAGTAGATTCAAAAGTCAAATGAGTGAAGAGTTCTCATTGTAAAAATGCGATTGCATTAAATTTGAGTATGTAATTGAGAGTTTATAGACATCAAGTGAAAGCATAGTGCATAAAATCCTAGAGGTAAATAGCAAGATTATTGCTTTTGTAAATAGGTGAGTCATGTCAAAAGTCAAAATCTTTAAGGTGGAAGTTATGAGATGGATGATGTAAGAGTTCAAGCCAAAGCCAAGATCAATTGTCAAGTGTGATAAAGTTTTTTTAAAGAATTTATCATGAAATTTTTTGTGCAAGAGTCAGCTGAAATTAAAGTTGTAATGAAGGTCAGAGTTTAATAGGAATTTCAAGTCAAAGTGAAGTTTAGGGTGCATTATTGGTGTTAGCCGACACCATAACAAATTATGTCAAGTCATGTCATAAGTAAAGTCAATTTGAAAGTCTAGAGTTAAAGTTAAGTCTAAGGTAAAGTCATGTCAAATCTTGACATTAGTGCATCAATTATGTTCGACAATCTAGTGTCGTTGGTGTTTTGTTGGATGGAGACATCCCTCCTACAAGAAACAATTTATGCAAGTACAATGGAAGATTCAAATGACAAAAGTAGATGTAGAAGAGCGAAAAAGATTTAGACTCCATGACGGAAAGATGATTGAGAAAGCATAAGCAACATGAACAAAGAAGATGCAATAAGAAGAAGATGACACCATGAATGAAGTAGACAGATGAAGAATGATGAAGCATGCCATGACAAAAGTCGAATGTGATAACGATGATGTAATGAAAGCAAGATGAAATAAAAAGAAGGAAAGATGAAGAAGACAGAATCAAGCAGTAGAAGAGAAGCGACTAAAAAGGAAGACAAGAGAAGCTGAAGAAAAAGGAAGATGAAGATACAGGAAAGAAGGACACGAAGTAGGGTAAAAATAATAGTACCTGTTACCACACAATGTAGCAAGGGTCCTAGGATGGGTTCCAAAGGGACTACTACTAGACCAAATGGCAGCAATGGGACAAGGACCCACTGTCACCTCAGTCGATGTCCCTTGCTCTTTACGGACTTTCACCGATGGGAGGAGTCCCGGTATGAAGGAAATCATTAGAAAGGTGAGATCAATGATAAGGTACAATGTGATTTCCAAATCCCAAAGGAGAGGCTCAAATAATGGCCTACTTGCTTCAAAAGCAAGATGAAGGGATCTCCAAGAAAGGCTTATTGGAGGAAGCCTAGACCTAGGGAAGAAGGATATTAAAAAATAAGGGATACACCTCGATTGGATTCCTAGGGGAATATAACCTCTCAAACAAGCTTTTGAAATAAGCAATTGCATCAAAGATAGGGCTAGGTTTGAGAGACCTAGGTTGGGTCCGCATTGGACCTAGGGTTTTAAGGTTTATCGTGAAAGAGACACATCGAAGGAGGACCCTAGGTCAAGGTAGGACAAAGAAAGGGTTAAAATTGATCAAGCCTTGATTGAATGTAACCCTCAACAAGACTCTCACTATGATGTTAAAGGTTGACTTCCAAAGTCTGAGCTAGGGCTTAGCTTTTCTCACAAATGAACCATTGAAAACACGTGAAACTTGGTGAACCTCAAGAGGAGACAACAACGAAGAAGTTTGTCCAAGTGGAAGTGTAAAATCACCCCTCTAGAGAAATTCGTATAATGCCCTAGCAAGGACGTCTAGGCGAGAGACCAAAATTTTTGGGAGAAAAAGAAGAAGAAAAAGGGGCTGATCACCAAATTTGCTCGGATTAGTGCCTTTTTCTTGGGCTATGGAGTCTATGTGATTCGAAATCCGACCGAAATTGTCTTCAAGGAGGCTAGAAAATGATGCCCTACAAGCACTCTCTAACATTTACCCACCCAAGATTTATAGACTTTCATGGAAAGAAGACGAGTTCTACTCCACTAGGAACATTCATCTACTTTTTATCAATGAGTAACATGCACAAATTTGCATTCTAACATTCTTTTACAATGGTATTCAACAATTAGGGCATGAAAGAACAAGAGCTAGTTGCATAATTTTTACACGTTAGACATTATTTCATAAGGAAAAATTTCTCAGCAAAATTTTACTTACAAAACAACAAGAGATATATCCAAGTCCAAGATCAAGAAGATGGCTCCAAGAAAGAACGAAAAATTTCAGCTCCAAAGATATCGAAATGCATCAAGTGATCTCCAATAGACAACCAAGAAAAAGTGCGAAAGTCTCTTTTAGAGAGAGCTAATCCAAGTCAAGTGATGATGAATCAATAAGAGTGACTCTCATATTTATGCAATTCTCTAAGGTACTCGAATGGCCTAAATTAACCTAATGATGCCCCTAAAATATTATAATGTGCAAAATAACACTCTAATTGGTGACAAGCCCACCAAATAGCTCCAAGATTACAAAATAAGCCTTCCTAGTGAGCCTGAAATGACATAATCATGGTGCAAAGGGCCATTGGAAGGCCAATATATATCCCTCATGTGCTGAAATGAAGAAGAGGGCTCCCAAAATGATGACCAAGGGGTTGGCCCCTTGGTTTCCAAGCAAAACATCTGTGGTGCTCCCAAGTGGCTGTGGGGGCACAGTAAATGGTCTCATGGGTCTCAAACTGGATCAATATGTCGATACTCCATCCATGAGGGCTAGAATGATGATACATGCCCTCCCATGTCTCCCTAGGTGAGAAAAAACCCCATTTGGGACTTGGATCAACTGCCAAGTGTCTGGTGCATGCATGCGGACGGTTGGGCAATGTGGTCCAAGTACATCATCATCTCTCGCATGAGTGGGGCACGAACAAGCTAAATGTGGTGCTGAAGGATCCTATGGTGTGGCAATCAATGCTCTGCTACGGAGGAGGCCCATGGCTCTCAATGCTCACCCTACAAGGCTACAAGTGCCATCATGACCCTCTAGAGGGCTTGGATCCCATATAGTGAGGCCAAACCGAAGGCAAAGACCCACCTGCATTCCTACAAAAGATCCAATGCGTCTGCTGACCTTCTAGTACAACAATTCATTAGTGCAATTGAGTAAATGAGCTTACAAATAAGAGATTGAAGTGGACACTTCATAGTGGCATGCCCTTCCATAATGGGCTTTAGAATGTATAGGTGTCTCCAGGCGCAAGAGGGTGGTTAATAAAGGATCCTTTTAGGTGGTTTCAACCTCTGGGGGAGTGACAGGTCCATGGTACATCCGTTAAATGGCAGGTGTCATGTGAAATAATGGTGGAACAAAGTGGGGTAGTAAGGGAAGGCTCCAAGCTATATGCCATGGTACAAGGGTAGCTATAATGAGGGAAGCCCACACATGGGTGTGTAGATGTAGGAGGGAGCAATTGTGGTACATGAGTTACCCCGACCTTTGTTTTTCCACCCTTCTTCATATGCCTTTTGCCTTTTATTGATTTTTCCTTTAATTGCTTGAGGCTCCTAGGAATGAGAGCATGATGTGATATAACAGTGAATACCCCCTTGAGGTTGTGCAGTTCATCGCTCACCAGGGGTTTGGACAATCATGGGTTTCTTAATGATGCAGGGGCCTCATATAGGGGCCCTAGGAACTAGGGTGATGGCCATGATAAGGGGTAGAGCTCATGTTTGGCTTTTGCCCACGTGTTAAATTTTGATGTCCCGACCATGTTTTTCATTTTGTGGTACATTTCCAGTTGTTTGTCGCCAAATTATGCTTTTTAACTTTCTTTTTAGCTGCATCAACCTCTAGGGCATTGTTCTAGGCCCGACCCAAAGTGTGGACAAGCGGAGGGGGAGGCTAACTCCTTGTGTGGACTCAGATGGGAAATATGTAAAAAGGGGTTATAATGAGCCGAGGGGAGTGATGTATGTAGTGTCAGGAAGCGGGACCACACAACCAAAATTAGGGTTTCCCATGTAATGCCACTCTTAAAGCTAGTAGCCACCAGAGGGGATCCCTCAAGTCTAGGATACAAGACTAACCACCAAGTTGGACAAGGGGACAAGAATTCAAACCAAGCTCATTCTTTCCGTTGAATTCCCCCACTAATCCATGTCCAGATGTGTCCATGATAAGTAAGCAAAAATACCAAATTACATCATGAAGAGCCATATCTTCGAGGTTGGAAGGTCCACCTTCAAATATGCGATCATAACAGATGGGTGAGGGCACATAATGGATGGCTCAGGTGGCGGAGAATGGTGGCACATCGAGCTATCTACTGGCTACAAGGGGCTGTTGGCTGTCGGCTGAAGACAAATCTGGGAGAAGATTTCTCCTATGTGTCACTCATTGGTGGTGGGTAACAGTATCGTATGTTTAGAATTGAGATGCAGACATAGTAAATATATGGAAAACAACATCCATAAAAAGTTTAATGGTCCTCAATGTATTTGAGGTGGAGAGGAAATGCTTATATAAGGGCTAGATTAGCCTGAATGGAAATTTAAATCGAATGTACTTGAGTAAATGTGATGTAAGCCTAATAAGGTTAGTATACTCCCATTTGAAAAGTAAGTGGTGCCCAATAATCACTTGTCATGAAAGAGGAAGGGGTGGTTAAGGGTACTCTAGGAAAACCCAAAGTATGGTTACAGGTAAGCCAAAGAAAACCCAGGTTGGTGAATGATGATGATGTATGGGAGTTAAAGGTACATGTGTAAAGATATGTTGCTAAACCATGTACGAGAAAAGGTTTCCTATAGAATCGATGGATATAGTTGCTGGTGACCCATGTATTTTGGTGGATGGTAACTTCTTTATGTGGACTTCAACAAACACATTATTTATGTTTTGTAGGTACAATATGAAAGTTGAAGATAAATGAAGATGAAAGCAAAAGACCAAAGAGGAAGAGTGCAAAAGATTGAAGATAAAGAGGGGACTAGTTTAAAGGACAATTGATGATAGAGAAATCACAAGTACTAGTTAAGGGGGAGTATGAAGGAATGACTTAATTAATGTCTAAATAAATTTAGTTTTGAACCATATTTAATGTCTAAATTAATTTATTTGTGAATCATAATTAATGTCTAAATTATGTGATGAAGTAGACCAACCATATAAGTCTACAAAAGAATGAGAGATTAGGGGATGAGTTCTGTTAGGGATGAAGATTGCGTAAGAGATTTATGGAGAGATTCATGGAGGTATTGTGGAGGAGGTTAAGGAAATGGTTTGAGCTAAAAATATAATTTTGACATAATTGTTATGGTCATCTCTCATTATACATAGTGACCATTTATACAATATGAACACATATGGGAATGATTTTATAATATAATTTCCCCTTTGGCGGTTTCTTCTCTAAATTCTTTGTGTCACTTACTTCCTAATTGGCTATTATAGCCAATAGTGTGAATAGACATGTATCGAAGACTTCAATATAGCTCGAAATCAACACCTAATGAATTTGTGCTCTCTCTATGTCACGCACTTTAAGCTTGGTTGGCCATTTTCTAGGTGGTGGCTACTTTCATAAAACTAGTTGTGTGAAGGTTTTAGAGGATGATTCTCTACAGACTACAAGTGATTGACCGATCGACCTTTAATGCGTTTCCTCGAACAAATCCCCAAGCTACAACAATGATGCTTGGAAAGTATATTTGCACTTAGAGATATGGACAAGCATGCAGACTAGAGGCAAGAGAGAGGGCTCGTGAGGGTTCTAGATCATTGAGTAGAGAGAGGAGGGATGTATAGAGGGAGCTTGCACCAAGCAAATGAACGAGCACAGGAGAGAGCAGATGAAACAGTTAGAGAAATCCTTAGATGCCACAAAATGGATGCATAGACAGGGAAATTGACTGAATGAATGTCATATTAGAGTAGGGCATAATTTT
This sequence comes from Pinus albicaulis, assembly GCA_034641835.2. Classification (NCBI taxonomy): domain Eukaryota; kingdom Viridiplantae; phylum Streptophyta; class Pinopsida; order Pinales; family Pinaceae; genus Pinus; species Pinus albicaulis. The sequence goes on along the minus strand of CM076574.1, from coordinate 3,446,207 downwards.
AACAATCTTTGGGAGCATTCAACTTTGATACCACTGTTGGACTGCAGACTAGGAATAAAGATAAGTGTTCATTGCTTTTTCATTAATAAGATACACATAAATAAAATGTTCTAAACATTGGATTCATCTTCCAAGGTCCTTTAGAATCCTTGTGATGGTTCATATTCCACACCATAACCCTTACGGATTAGGTGTCTAACAACATCCCTTGCCATCCTTTTGCATTTTGATATTTGGCTCATGCTTTCTTATAGCTGCATCAACCTCTGGTATTTCCAACCCCTCCTCATAGGTCAAGGCCGATAGGGGAATAGTACGAGTGACTGACAACAACTAATCCAAAGAAGGGATAACGAAATTAGGATAATGATGACAAGTGTTAAGTATGAATAACATGGAACACTACCATCTTTAGATTTTCCTATTTGTGCCACTCCTAGAGAATGAAAGAAAGGTTCTAAGGAAGGTCACATTGGACTAGAGGCATATGATAACCTCCAATGTTAAATAAGGGAACAAGTATGCAACCAATGGTGGTCTATAATCCAATGTCAACCTGTGATACATACTTGAATGCCTTAAACATTAGATGAAAGCACTTGAATGCAAGGATGGTTAATGTACCTCATAATAGATGACCCACCTTCATCGGATGAGTAGGGTAGACCAGAATGTATTGACCAAAAAATGGGTGAGGGGCATTTGAGGCTGGCTATCTGTGTATCATGGTAGAGGCTGCTGGCTCACAAGCTGCATCATAGGAGAAAATTTTTCTCCTAGGGTCACCCATGTATGTGGATGGGTAACAGGTACTTCATATGGCACTTTTAGTCTTTAATGATTAGGGATCATAAAATAAATGTATGTATTGCCCTAAAAATGATATGCTTGTATCCAATTCTTAAGCCTTCTCTGGTCCCTGATATCAATGCTGCCAATTCTACTTGATCATTGGTTTTTTGAACTAGCTATTGGAAGATAGTGCAGATCATACTACCTTCATGGTCTTAAGTACAGCTCCTGCACCTGTTGGGTCTGGGTTACCTTTAGATGCCTAGTAAAAATATACTTAACATATCCCCTAGGAGGATGCCATCGTTGTTTGCATATGCCTTTTTTTTCTGAATTCTGTCCCGTAATGGATATATTGGCATATACATGTATCACCTTTGTGGACAAAGGTGAGGGTCTGCACTGAGGGTTTGTGTACTCCCATTTAGTAATGGTTTCCCCTCAACAGTAACTGCTAATGACATTGAAGCCTGGAAAAAGGAAACTATGCAACGTGATCCTAGCCAACATTCAATTGTCAAAATATCTTATTGACATCTTTGGTGGTCAAGATGTCCCTTTCTTATTTGGTTATATTTTTTAAATTTTAGTATTTATATATATATATATATATTTTTTTTTCTTAATTTTTTTTTTTTTCAAGTTATATATAGTTCTATCTGAATTAATTAATGGTACATAGAAGAAACTCAATAAATTACTAACTAGTAGGATTCTTAAAACAAGGTTCGGGTTCTTTTAATCTAAAACAAAGATTTAGCCTTTTAGGTTGTTTCTGCATTTGCACCCGCTTTTGGCAGTGGGAAGTTGTATCATTATGAAATTTACCTGACAGGCCTGAAGATGTTAATGATATTGAAATGGATGATAATGAAGAATTGCTTATAGATGACATGGAGGTTTAGTTTATTGTTGATGCTTATACATTTTTTCCTCTGTAGTTATATGTGACAATAGAGACTGTTCATAAGTTTATCATAGAAGTTTTGAGGTTTGACTTATAAATTTCATCTTGCATCCTCTTTTTGTTATTAATTTGATTATATCAGATTTTATATGAAATTTTTACATTCTTTGAAGTTTAATTCCGTTGGATCCTGACATCCTGCCAATTTGAAAACCACTGATGTATTGGTACCTCTGTTTATATCCTTACACATTTCTATACTACTTCCACTGTAATGCTTGGAACTAAAATAACGTTGCCCCCTACTAAATAAATAATAGTACATTGTTAGAGTTTTACATGTTCATAGTTGTAGGATTAGGACGATGCCTAGCTGGGGTAGCTTCTATTTTTTTAGTTTCAGAATCGCAGGACTGAATAACAAAAATCCCAACAATTTTTAAAATATTTCCTTCACATGCTGGAAAAAATATGTGCACCTTATCCAACTTCCAGCAGCATGGTTTTCCCTGTTTCAGGCCAAATCTTGTTGTATACCAATTCAACCTAAAGTTCTTACTACGAATAATTTATGTACTTGCAGATTGAAATCATCATGCTGAAAATTTGTCACATATAACTTACACAAAATTAACAATCACAAATCTGTGCATAGGTTAATTTTTTAATTTGCCCCACCCCTAACTAATTATGCTAAACTTATTGCTTTGCATTATGAATAAATATCATGGTTTTCCTTACCACTTTTCAAGAATTTTTGTTACTGCTATATAGAAAACATCTAATGTTATAGTAGATTCAAGCTTGTTCATTTTCATAGTGTAAACTGTGGCAAGTGTTTTTAATTATTACTATTTTAATACCATCTGGTATCTGACTGCAGATGGGTGCAAAAGCAACAACACTCACTGGCCTGTCAGGCACTGGAGACATCATGCTTACATGTTTTGTTAAACTTTCAAGAAATAGAACTGTTGGGGTGAGACTTGGCTCAGGGGAGAAACTTGATGACATTCTAGCATCCATGAATCAGGTGATTTTCAATTCAGCTTCATGAAGAGAGTCATTAAAAGAGAAGGATTGTTTTCTTGTGGGCTTTTGTATTCTTGTATACAGACACCTATAATTGTAATTCAGAATGTTTATTTGAGTATTTATCATCTATGTATTCTCCAGGTTGCAGAGGGTGTAGCTACAGCAGGAGCTGTCATTGCTTTGGCACAGAAATATCATGTGAAGATGCCTGTTCTGACTGCAGTAGCTCGTATTATTGACAATGAACTGACACCAAAGAGAGCTGTTTTAGAGCTAATGAATCTTCCACAGGTTGGCGAACTGTCAATATTTAGTTCGCTGTATATCTGGTTAACTTTCATGTTTTGGTTCCAGTTGGACAACGATTCAATTCTATGGAAATACTATCTGGTTTTTAGTGGGGAACTGCATGTACATTAGCTGCTATCAAATCTCTTTTGGAACAACCTTAGTTACAATCTATAGAACTTGTTTCCACGTACAAGTGTATAATTATCAAGAATGGCCAGTTAAATGACGAGAATTCCAGCTATCTTTAAAAATAGGCAACGAGGATTCAAGATTCCCGAAATTATAGCAGTAGGAATTTCCTTAGTAGAATATACCTGGAAGCTTATAAGATGAGCAGTTGAAAAAAATAATATGGTGTGTGCATGTGCATGTGCATGCACACAGAGACAAACATATATAGGAGCTTGTGTTTCCTACTAAGAGGTTATGGGTTCAAATCCAGAGGGGGTTAGAGTATGTACATCTCTTTAGACATTAGCAGTCAAATAACTGTGCAGAGGTGGGTCCCTTGTCTCACAAACAAGGGGGTCTCATATATCAATTTGGTGTTTGGCTTGGCCGTGACCTTAAAATCATATATATATATATATATTCGTTCTACGTTGCACGTGTACCGCTCCTAGGTGTTGGAGGGCAAGTACCCCAAGCTCCGCCACTCCTGGGAGCTTTGGCACTGGTAGCAGAAACCTTGACAGGAGCGTTGGAGCTTTTCGGGAGCTTCTGTCTGCAAACTTCGCCATTTCCGGAGCGGGTTTCAGGTGGGAGTGTGGATCGGGAGCCTTTGGGAGCTCCGATCCTCTCCCACACGCTTCTGATACACGTGTATCCAAAAATCCCGGGAAAAAATTGGAGGGAGTTCTTAGTTCGGTGACTCGGATTTGGCGGCAAACCCCTCTATTTTTCTATATATTTGTCCCTCTTCAGCTCTGAATCATCCCTCTTCTTGCCCGCCGCTGTTGTGTTGGACGCAAGCGCTACAAGCCTGCAATTGTTCAACTGTTGTGCTGAGGTCTGAGGAGTAAGCGCTGCAGCCTGCAATTGTTTAACTGTTCACTGTGTTCAGCTTTCACCGTTCAGAACCTCAGGTATATTTTGTGGGGGTTCGATGGAGCTCCTTCCATCGAAGCCATTTCTGAGTTTCTCGGGTTTGCTTTATAATTTAATAATTTATGCTAGTTAACCAGTTGCTTGTAGATATGCCAATAATTATTGTTAGTGTCTACCTGAACATTCACTACGAAACATTCTCTTGTCAACGTCGTTAAATATTTTTATTAAATATTTTGAATGATTGACGATACGAATCTTTACCCAGTGAATGATGTTTACTTCCTCTTCAGCTCGTTTTGGAATTGCCATCTTTAACATATTGCCATCTTTACTTTATTTCCTGATGGTCTTGTTTGCTGGAATTGATGAGGGGTCATTTCTTACTTATCCAGAATGCAATAATTCATATGCGCTATTTCTTGATATTCTTTAGCCTTTATTCATGGTCGTATAACATATTTCTCGCTTTTTTTTAAATAATAAAAGCATCAATCTTTATTTTAAGGTTTTGTCTTCTTCAGAAACTGCTAGAAACAATTTGCATAATTATATAGAACTGCATTGTTCCAGATTCATTCCTTTTTCTGTTCCAATTTTACTAAATTGATGATTATCTTTGCTTATCAGTTTCTTTAATTTAGCCAACAGTCGAATCTAGGAATGAGAATCCTATGTTGATAATTTCCGATTTCGCATTTCATAAAAAGGTTGAGGATCATACATTTCATAGAGAAACTTTTGAAAACTTAAATAAAGGAGCAACTAAGCAATCGGTTGCACATCTAAAACAACATTATTGAATTTTATTTGAGGTTATCCCTTTCAAAAAAGCATTTATTTTTTCAACTGCTAGCCTCTGCAATTGTGTGAGCTCAAGCTGTAAAACATGGCTTTTGTATCTGATGTTTCACCATTTCTATTGGCTGCATGTGAATGAAAACAGTCGAATGGCTTTGTTCCTTTCAAATATATTTTAATTTTTAATTGTGTTAAGGTTTATATGGTTGTCTCTTGAATGATGAATCATTTAAAATTTCAATTTGGTACATTAAACATTTAATCTTCACACTAATTAAAAAAAAATCATAGATATTAAATTTTATTTTTTAATATATTATATTATTGCCGCTCCCAACACGATGTTTCCTGTAAATTTGGGCAAAGCTTCTAACCGTAACGGATACTTGTTCCCACATACCCAAAGTACCCACATACCGGAAACTCGTGCAACATAGTGTGTGTCTATATATATATATGCACCTATGGCCCTGGCATTCTCTTCTGTGAATGCACTTTGTGGGCTCAGAAAGGCATGATCTATGTGGCTTTGTGTGCATGAGTCTTGTGGGACCAAAGGGCTTATGCCATATGTGCATGCAATTTCAAAGGGATCTGCAAGTCATAAGTGCCATGGGCCACCAACAAAACATGAAGATTATTAGCTCAAAGCCCAAAAACAACATTGAGCATATAATATATATATATATATATGGCCCTGGCATTCTCTTCTGTGAATGCACTTTGTGGGCTCAGAAAGGCATGATCTATGTGGCTTTGTGTGCATGAGTCTTGTGGGACCAAAGGGCTTATGCCATATGTGCATGCAATTTCAAAGGGATCTGCAAGTCATAAGTGCCATGGGCCACCAACAAAACATGAAGATTATTAGCGCAAAGCCCAAAAATAACATTGAGCATATAATGTTTACATACATTAAGTATTTACCTGATATCTGCAATGAAGCTTGCAGATATAATGTTTATATACAGCGAAGCTTGCATATAATGTTTACATCAAGTATTTGCCTTATATCTGCAATGAAGATCGCTGATCTGCAATAAAATACTTAAACCTCCACACTTCGTCAAATCAGGACTAGTTAAATTCATACTATGATAATATATGTCACAACAACTCAGAAATTTCATAAATCTGAAATAAGCTCCTTTTGTTTCTGAAATAAAGTTGTGGAACAAGGAACAAGGTTGACCAAAAATGCAAGGAAGACACCCTAAATCAATGTTTTATGGCTGATATAAGGTAACCCCCTCCAAATCTGCAACTAAGTTGGAAAACCAGCAATGTTATTCTTTTAAAGTTTCCTTGAAAATACTTATACATCACGTCTTTTTTGGAGATGACCGGTGCCTTGTCCTTGGAATAATGGAGTGGATAAAAGAGAAAACTTGCAAGGTTAAAGTTGCTTTTCAAATCTCACAAGTTCATATATTTGAGAATTAAAATTTTAAACATGCAAGAGCTATACTAGATGGAATATTTACCCAATTTACAGAAACCGTGGGTGCAATCTGAATCAGCAGAAGAATCCAGTGTGGCATCAGGGAATCTGAACCCTAACCCTATGTGTGTGTGTTTTTAATTTTATATTGAAAAAAAAAGAAATGAAATCTCAAATGATAAATATGAACTAAATTTAAATCATATCAAAGTTATCAACTAGTAAAACAAAATACTAAACTAGTAATATCAAGATTCAATTATCTGATTCATACATCATGACATCATAGACCCATGCCATTTTCTGAACTGAAATCAAGTTGAATTTTCAGATTTCCTATGTAAGCAAAATTTGAAAATCTATGACTTGAAAGTTGAAACAACGAAACTCAAGCATTAAAATAATAAGTCATATTTCAGTTTTCATTTCACAAATCCAAACATTCTAGACAGATTGAGATGAGTCAACCGAGGCCCATATATTAATATCAAATTGAAATCCAAATATCATAAATTCATGAGATGCCAACATATCAATGATAAAGACTAAAATTCTTCAAATTAACAGAAATTGAGCTTAGAAAGATCCACAGGTCCAAATTAAATAATTAGAAATTTGAAAATCTAGTACGTGATAGACTAATGTGACATTATTATTGTCCCCCACATCCTCCAATGGAGCATCACCTTATTCCATAGCTTGATGATATGAAGCAGGATGGGCAGAAGATGCAGTGCGAATACCACTTCTGCCCATCAACGATAGAGGCAGAAGAACTTACCACAGCCAAACCAAACATAGGCATGGATTCCACATCTAAATCTCCAACATGAAAAAGTTCTTTGGAAGAACTAGCGAATGAGGTTGAAATTAGAAACGAAGTTGGATATGGAATAACAGCACTGTCCTCACAGTCATCGAGCTCCCTTAAACAATTAATGGTTGGTCTAGAAATCCTAGTTGTTGGTTTGCTAGAAGCTTTTGGAGACCAAAAGCCTCTCAATGGGGAGGTGTCATCTGAAACGGATCTGAAACAAAGATGAATGGTTCATGAGACTTAGAACACAAACAATTGACAATGATTGAGGGCTGAAAAAAAAGGACAATGCAAGCATTCAGAATTTATATGTAAGAAAATGAAAAAAAATGAAGGAGAAAAGATGAGAGGGGGTCTTTTAGTTGAGAGGAGAGGATGCAGAAAATGATCATCTATGTAAATTTCAGTGTTCTACAGGGATGTGCACCCTAGGGTGGGGGGTGGTCCACTGACGTTTCCCACACTCCTTGGACAAGGGCTGCTTGGTGAAATGCTTCTCCATGTCCCCCTTTTGTGGAAATGTGGGGGAACATAGGGGGGAATGTTTCCCCAATGTGGGAGATGCGTTTCCCCAAAAGGGGGAATTTTGGGCATCCCTCCCAGAAAAGAGGTGCTTTTGGGCATCCCCCCATAAAAGGGGTGCTTTTGGGCATTTTTCCACGGAAAGGGGACTTCTGGGAATCCCCAAGGTTTTTGCCTATAAAGCTAAGTTACCAGGATTCATATACAAATATGGATATGGATACAGATACAGATCCGAATTCGCTAGTTTTTTGAAAATCCATGATCCGGATACGACAAGGATACGTTAAGTACAAAAAAATTAAAATCTAATAATATTTTTTAATTAAAAAAACACTTTAGAGTTCAAAAATCAAATACTCCCTGAAAGCATCAAACACTTTTAGAACTGAAATCATTAGATATATTATAAATATGAAGAATGAAACACTGAAATGATGCAAACTCTCTCATACATATTACAAAGTAACAAAAAGGCTAAGTTACCAGGATTCAGGTTCGGATACGGATACGGATCCGGATCCGGATTCGCTAGTTTTTTGAAAATCCAGGATCCGGGTACGGCAAGGGTACGTCAAGTACAAAAAAATTAAAATAGAATAATATTTTTTTAATTTTAAAAAACACTTTAGAGTTCAAAAATCAAATACTCCCTGAAAGCATCAAACACTTTTAGAACTGAAACCATTAGATATATTATAAATATGAAGGCTGAAACACTGAAATGATGCATCCTCTCTCATAAATATTACAAAGTAACAAAAAGGATAATTTCATAGATGATAACAGTAAATACATTTAGATATCCTCAAATGGATATGCATTATCTTCTGCAGATTGCAATTCTACATCATGAGTAGATATGGGGGTCCTAGAATGTATGAAGTTGCATCAGTAGGTTGGACTGGTGGTGGAACAATATCCTCAAGTAGGTTGAGGTGAGTCATGGCATTCAGTGTCAGGTTCAAGTCAGAGATCTCAGGCTCCACATCCCACATTCTGCTTGAACCTTTTTTATACTCTGGTTCAACATGTGATAGAAGACGGAGGTTGGAATGAACATACGCAAGATCCTCAGCCTTTGTTGTTCCCAGCCTGTTTCGCTTCACTGAATAGATGAAGCCATATGTACTCCAACTCCTCTCAGCTGATGAGGAACTAGCAACATGTGATAACAACCCGGTGGCTAGAGTGGAGAGATGAATGCTATTCCCACCATGGAAGCCCCACCAAATAATAGGATCAAGATGTCCTCGATCATCCATAGCTACTAGATCTGAAAAGCTGCCAATCGATTGTACAAATACTCCAAATTCTTGGCGTACTTCTATTGCAACTCCCATATCTCTATAAATTTTCCTCAAAGCTGTCTTGTATCCTTGTACCACTTCAAAATCCTTGTTTGGAGTTGTTCTACCAGGTAAAGACAAAATTTTGGAATGATAATATTTAGGGTGCAATGCATAAGCCAAAAGGTGTAATGGTGTGGTCATTTTGTTCCACCTTTATGTAACTATATCTTTCACTAAATAATAGAATGTTTCATAAGGGTCATTTTCACTTGCCCTGATAATTACCCTTATCCTCTCTAACATACTATCAATGTTTTCATAAACTTCCCCCAAGCAAGGTGTATCTGTGTCAAATGCCCTGATCAAGGTCAAGATTGGTTTGGTAAACCACAGAAGGTATAGGACCTTGTCCCACCATGCATCATCAAGAATGATGGACTTAATTTTTTGCCCTTTATCAGAAGTGGAAGTCCTCCATGATTCCCAAAAAGGGTCAATGACTGTTGAGAATTTGGTAGGGCATAGTTTAATTCAATTCTCTTACTTGATAACTGCTTGTGTTATACTTGTTACACTTCTTTCACTTAGATCTTATCTTTGTTAGATTATTATGTTCTTCATCAAGTCAGTTATCAAATGCACAAGAGACACAAATTTTAGGGCCAAAACCTCTCCCTATTGGAGAGGAAAACCCGAAAGAAATTCTTCTTGTAGATCTTCAATTGACGAGTACCATAAGCATGACATAGACCCTTGACACCAGTATGCTTCCAAGACCCTTGTCACTACTCTTCTTTATGATCTTCTCGACTCCTTATGTTGCTTTTCCTTTCTGTATTGCACTGCACCAATACTAGAGAAAACTCGGTCTCTAACTTGGTTGCTTCAGACAGTATGCTTGCTCAGCCTCTTTAAGGGTCCCTTTGTTAGTCTTCTTTCTGCATCTTACTTGTGTAAAAGTCCTTGAACAATACCACACTCCTCCGAGATATATGAGGTATGTATTCAGACTAAGACTGGGACTAGTAGGCCCTGATCTTGACCTCTTTTCTTCGCTTTCACACTTAAGTTACTTCTGAGTTATGCAAGATAGATGAGAGCCAAACAAAGACCACCCTTCTTCGCTGAGATGTCTTCTTCTTAATCTTGTTACAGTCCTTTCCTTCACACAAGTTGCAAAACTAGACTTCGTATTCTTATTACGGGTTTATCCTCGCATAGCTATCACTGACTTGATTCCTTCCTCGCATCCTTTATGGCCTTTGTCCCTGGCTGTATATTCACTTCTTTTCGTACTGCAACTTTTTATTTGAATTACAGACCTTATCCGAATTGATGTGTGTCAAATGTGGCCGCATAGCCTTCTTTATATAGGGACTTCATCCCTCTTCTAGGCCGGCATGTCTTCTTGTAGGTAAGCCAACTTGAACAACTGATGAGGGCCGACTTGTCAAGGAGTGTTTCCAATACATTTTGAGCTGAATTTGTGGAGCAAGGTGACAAGGTCTTGGAGCATATGATTTGTCCTTTACACAAGTGTAATATGTCTTCACATGCATGACTCTATTTTAGACATTTATGACAAGATGCCAAATCCCTAATAGACATCAACAAGAAGTCTTTGACCTATAAAAAATACTTGCTCATGAAACCCATGAGTTAAGATTTACAAAATAAATTTTATTATCTTTTTCTTCTTCATTACATAAATTTGTAATAGTCATTATGAAGACCGATCCTAGTTACATTTTCCAACACTCCCTCTTAACTAGGGAGGTATTCATAATGGTACATGGTCACTTTTAATCTGAAGAATCTCATAAGAAGAATTTGATTGGTAATCCATCTGTTATAGCATCATATTATCTAGCATTGTGACATAGCAAGGCCTTGACTAACAACTCCATCTCTGCACGAGATCTTGAGCTACAATGCTAGTGAGACTAATGACTATAGACACCATTGTTGTTGTCTCCAAGGTACATACTTGTTAATTTTAGATAACCATGGTATGTTCTATGCTTAATCTAGTTTTACTTCAATCTTTCTTATAGGCCCAATTTAATTATGTAAGTAAAATGCTGATAGAACATAATAATAGATCAACAGAAGACAAGCCAATAATATAGATAAGAATTTACAATTCTTTTTGTCCAACAAGGATAGAGAGTGATGTGCATTACGACAGTCAAAAGGATGCACCAGCCAGCAAAGTCTTTCTCAACATCAGATCAGCCAATCCTCCAAGTGTCACACACACCCCTCAAGGACAACTCCTCAAAAATCAACGCTGGTCAACAGAAAGTCAACGCAGAAAAGTCAACACAACAAATTAGGGCTTCGATCAATGGTCTCTCTTTTCCTCGATCTTTGTGCCCTCAAATGCAGTCTCAAGAGATCGAAATTTTTGCACTTGTTGTAGGTCAAAACTCCAAGGTTTGACCACGATCAACGTTGGTCAACGCACTAGCAATCAACCCTAAAACAATTCGCACTTTCCCAGCTTCAGCTCCGCACATGAGAGAGAGAGAGGCCTCCAAAAGGCTGATCGAACCAATCAGATCACAATAGAGAATGTGTGATGAGTTGATGAGCAAATGATCTCTAAGTCTCTCCAATTTATATCCATCAATGAGGGTGTGTGACACATCTATTAGGCTTGTGAGCCTACATTACAAATCTGGCCGACCTTGCACATGTGTGTAAAATAAAATCAAAATATATGTTCTGCTCATCCAAACAAGATGATCCTTAGATCAATCTTGCACCTCTCCGAAAGAGGAATCCAACAAAAATATAATCATCATCATATGAGCAGTGCAACCTAGAGTTTGGACCTAGTTTTCCAAAATTAACACTCCCTCTCAACTAGGGAGAACTCCATCTATCCACCTGTGCCATCCAGTGATCAGTACCATCGTGTACTATCATATATCATCTTGCACTCCTGCGTCATCATGCCCTACCTTGCTTTGCTAGCTCTCGTCGCAAATAGAACAAGGAGAGTGAGTCACAAAGACATCACGCTCTGCTGACCTGAAGTCAGCTTCGAATCAAAAGAGTCACATACTAACCCAAAGTTAGTTTACTGACCTGAAGTCAGTTTAGAGGATAAAACCTCAATAGACTAAAAAAGAGTCACATACTAACTCGAAGTTAGTTTACTGACCCAAAGTCAGTTTTAGAGGTGAGAACCTCATCAAACTTGATCCCAGATCAAGGTGTTGGACACGTGCCATCCTAGACATGGAGAGTATGACAATCTCTGATGCGTTCATCGGTCTTGCTATAGGTCTCTATCCACATTTCCCACCTCATTGGCCAAATGAGAGGTACTTCCGATGAGTTCGAAACTCCATGGGTAGGATGCATGTGGGGCATAGATCAAAGAGAGGTGAACCAACTCAATATCATAATGGTGGGACAAAAGCATAACAAGGTTTGGTAAGCCTAGCCTTGTGTGTGCTTATAGCTCCAAGAAGCTATCCCCTAGCCCCTTGGAGCTCCCAGAGCTCATAGTCCAACTTAAGCAGGACCCTCACAATAGGGTCTTTCCACGATTCCAAGCTTCTCACGGAAGGTTAAGAATTTGGCCTTCCCCAAGGGCTTCGTGAGAATATCCGCGACCTGCTCCTCAGTCCCAATGTAATCAAGCCTTATGACGCCTCGTTGTATCATATCTCTGATAAAGTGGTACCTAATATCAATATGCTTGGATCGATCTTGAAACACGAGATTCTAAAAAAGATGAATCCCACTCTGGTTATCACAAAGGATAACAGTGGTATCTAGCACATGTCCAAACAACTCACTGAAGAGATTTCGCAACCAAATAGCTTCACAACAGGCATACTCGCTGCAATGTATTCGACTTCAGCGGTGCTTAAAGCCACCGACCTCTGCTTCCTGCTCATCCATGATATCGAAGCAGAACCCAAGGTGAACCAACATCCAGATGTGCTCTTGCGATCCACAACATTGCCAGCGCAATCGACATCAGTATATCCATGGAGTCTCAAACTCCCGGCAGTGTATCTCAGCCCATGGTTGATTGTGCCCTGAAGATATCTCAATAGATTCTTGGCACCAATCCAGTGAATGTGATGAGGATCAACCATATGTTGACTCAAAGTGTTCACTGCAAAACATACGTCCAGACGAGAGTGCACTAAGAACATCAGGGCCTCTACGAGTTGTCGATACTTGGTTTGATTTCGCAGCTCGGGCCCAACAACGTTTCCACACAACTTTTTAAAGTTGAGTTCCATCGGTGTTGACATAGACTTACAGTCCACCATACCAAATCTCTCCAGCAGCTTCACGACATATTTTCCTTGAGAAAGGAAAATCTCGCCTGGCCTTTGCCAGACCTCCAAGCCTAGGAAGTAATGCATCAGTCCTAGGTCTTTCATCTCAAACTCAGAAGCTAGCTCCCTCTTACATTGATGAATGAGAGGGTCAACACCTGTTAGGAAGAGATCGTCCACATAGAGAACTAGAATGAGAGGCCTTTTTCTATCAACCTTAAAATAAAGGTTTGGATCAGCATTACTTCGAGTGAAGCCCAACTTCATCAAGTAGCTATCTATCCTCTCATACCAAGCCATGGGGGCTTGCTTCAACCCATAGAGGGCTTTCTTCAACCTGCATATATAGGTGTCTCTATCTTGGACTTCGAACCCCAGAGGTTGCTCCACATACACCTCTTCCTTTGTTGAACCATGCAGAAAAGTAGTCTTCACATCTATCTGATGGAGACTCCATCCTTGCGTTGCAGCAAGGGCAATAATAGATCGAATGGTGGTATAATGAGCGACAAGTGCAAATATATCATCATAATCTATGCCTTCTTTTTGAGAGAAGCTTCGGGAAACAAATCTTGCCTTGTACTTTTCAGCACTACCATCAGATCCATGCTTGATCTTATAGAGCCATTTCGAGGTGACAACAGATTTGTCCTCCGGTCTTGGGACCACTTCCCAGACATCATTTTTCATAATGGACTCATATTCTTCGTGAATAGCATCCTTCCAAACTTGGTGCTTTACGACTTCTTCAAATGATCCAGGCTCAGATTGTACAATTGTACTCGTGGCTGCTAGGTACCCTTGGTACCTATTCGGCTTCTTGCTTTCACAGAATGTCCCCCTTGGGGCAATATGTCTCTTGGCATCTTCGAGAGTGTCCCGGAGCCATGAGGTTCTTCTCTTATTTGAAGGAGGTGGATCAATAGGATCCATTGGTCCTTCAACATCGAGCATCGGTTCATCCTTCGGCTCTTCCTGCTTCCCTGCTTCTTCATCTTCTTTGTCTTCCTTGGAGCTAGGAAGATTTCTTACTTTCTTGAGGGCAGCATCTTCATCGAAGGTGACATCGTGGCATATCTCCACTTCTCTTTGACCAGACACATAGATTCTATATGCCTTCGAAGTTTCACTGTAGCCCACAGACATTCCCTTCTTTTCAGAAGCATCCAACTTGCTTCTCTTTTCTTTCGACACATGAAAGTAAACAGGACAACCAAAAACTCTAAAATGAGAAACATCATGTTTCTTACCAGAGAAGACTTCTCCGGGAGTCTTGGAGTCCAAAGAGGAATGTGGGCATCTATTTTGAACATACACAACAATTTTCGTAGCTTCTCTTCATAGAAACTTCGGAAGACCTTGGTCACATAGCATGGCACGGGCAGCTTCCACAATGGTCCTATTCTTTCTTTCAACGACACCAGTTTGCTCAGGAGTATACACAGTTGTGGTCTCCCTCTTAATGCCAACTTCACTGCAAAAGTCACTGAATTCATTTGACTCATACTCGGACCCATTATCAGTCCTCAAAACTTTGATTCTCTTCTCGGTTTGATTTTCCACCAAGGCCTTGAAGGTACGAAACCATTTAAATGCTTCACCCTTCTTCTTCAAGAAATATATCCAGGTCTTGCGGAAGAAGTCATCTGTAAAATTCATGTAATAGGAACATCCTCCCAAAGATGTCACGGGCAACATACCAAATAAATCATAATGTATCAACTGCAAGATATTAGTTGTCCCCTTGTATGCTTCCCTTCGGCACAACCCTCACATATACCTTCATGATCTAGGCATCCCTATCACCACCTTCCTTGCTTCGGGAAGGGCTTTGTAATGAAGGTGTGCAAACCTCTGGTGCCACAACTCTATTTGAAGAGTTGTATCACATGACATAGACCCTGATGGACTTCCTCCAACCTGGGAGAGTGTATCAACTCTAAAACCAATAGTAAGAGCTTCTTTGAAGTCCTTCTTCCAGATTCGTACCTTTCCATCAACGAATGCCACCTTGAACCCTTTTGTCTTCCATTGCCGAAATAGACACAAGATTCTTCTTCAAATCAGGTACATACAACACATCTTGTAAACAGAGTACTTGACCTTGAGATAGATGAAGGGTTACAGTTCCTGCCCCTTTCATGGGATAGGTGGCATTATCTCCAAGGATAATTTCTAGATTTGTATCCTTCTCAATCAAATCAGAGAGGGCTTCTTATAACCAGTGAGGTGCCTTGAAGCATCACTATCAATCAACCAGACATCCAGGGTGTCGGGAGGATGCAACAGAGAGGGCAGATACAAGAATAAATTCATTTTTCTTATTATCAACAACATTAGACTCATCGTACCTGGAATTTCTTGACCTCTTGAAAGGTTGCCCATTTCCACTACGATCAGAGGGAGCCTTCCTTTTTCCTTTGAACTTGTTGTTCCTTTGATTGCCATTTCCCCTGGAGTTGTTGTTGTCATCATACCTTGGAGAGTCCCTTCTATTGGGGCACTCTCTTGCATAGTGAACAAACTTGTTACAAGTGTAACATCTTCCCTTCCTTCCTTTAGGCCCCGCTCTTCCATAGTTTTGATTTCTCGAGCCACCATGGTTCTTCTTCTTTGCATGAGCGGTGAAGGCAGTAGGGTCACTTCCATTTCCATTAGAGGGATGATCTCTCTCCATCATTCTTGTCTCCTCTTGAGTGCATCTCGTCAATATTTCATCAAAATCAGGAATCACATTATTATTAAGAATAGTGGTATTGAATACATACCAATCACAGGGAAGACCTCCAAGCGCAATGAGAACCATCTCTTGATCAGCGATTTCTTCTCCAATAGCTAAGAGATTATTCCTGATTTCAGTGAGCCTCATAAAATAGGATTGAATGGATTCTTCTTTGCCCTTCTTGATATTCTTCAATTGATTCTTGAAGAAAAGAACTTGATTAGCATTGCTAGCCCTGAACATGCTAACCAACTTATCATACATCTCTTTAGATGTGCTCAGCTCAGAAATATAAGCAACCAAGTGCTTATGAATAGAATCCTGGATAATCATCTTTGCTTTCATTTCCCTTTTTCTCTACTTCATCTTTGTGGCAGCAGGTGCATTTGATGGAGGCTCAAGAATCTTCCCCTGCACAGAATCCATGACATCTCGATCTTCTAATGCCAAATCCAAGGACATCTTTTATGCATGATAATCAGACTTATCAGTCAACTTATCATCAGACTTGAAACCCTTGTAGGTTGAGGAGGCCATTGGTCCTTGATAGGATTTCTTCTACGGTGATTGCTTTTCACACTATCTTGGGCTTTGTCTTCACCTCAACTCTGATTCCACGTTAATTTTAGATAACCATGGTATGTTCTATGCTTAATGCAATTTTACTTCAATCTTTCTTATAGGCCCAATTCAATTTGCAATCACAACATGTAAGTAAAATGCTGATAGAACATAATAATAGATCAACAGAAGACTAGCCAATAATATAGATCATAATTCACAATTCTTCTTGTCCAACAAGGATAGAGAGTGATGTGCGTTGCAATAGTCAACAGGATGCACCAGCCAATCTTGTTACAGTCCTTTCCTTCGCACAAGTTGCAAAACTAGACTTCGTATTCTTATTACAAGTTTATCCTCGCATAGCTATCACAAACTTGATTCCTTCCTCGTATTCTTTATGGCCTTTGTCCCTTGCTATATATTCATTTCTTTTCGTACTGCAACTTTTTATCCGAATTACAGACCTTATCCGAATTGATGTGTGTCAAATGAGGCCGCATAGACTTCTTTATATAGGGACTTCACCCCTCTTCTAGGCCGACATGTCTTCTTGTAGGTACGCTGACTTAAACAACTGATTGAGGGCCGACTTGTCAAGGAGTGTTTCCAATACATTTTGAGCTGAATTTGTGGAGCAAGGTGACAAGGTCTTGGAGCATTTGATTTGTCATTTACACAAGTGTAACATGCCTTCACATACGTGACTCTATTTTATACATTTATGACAAGATGAAAAATCCCTAATAGACATCAAGAAGAAGTCTTTGACCTATAAAAACTACTTGCTCATGAAACCCATGAGTCAAGCTTTACAAAATACATTTTATTATCTTTGTCTTTTTCATGACATAAATTCATAATTACATAGTCATTATGAAGACCGATCCTAGTTACATTTTCCCACACTCCCTCTTAACTAAGGAGGTATTCATAATGGTACATGGTCACTTTCAATCTGAAGAATCTCATAAGAAGAATTTGATTGGTAATCCATCTGTTATAGCATCATATTATCCAACATTGTCACATAGCAAGGCCTTGGCTAACAACTCCATCTCTCCACGAGATCTTGAGCTACAATGCTAGTGAGACCAATGACTATAGACACCATCGTCATTGTCTCCAAGGTACATACTTGTTAATTTTAGATAACCATGGTATGTTCTATGCTTAATGCAGTTTTACTTCAATCTTTCTTATAGGCCCAATTCAATTTGCAATCACAACATGTAAGTAAAATGCTGATAGAACATAATAATAGATCAACAAAAGACAAGCCAATAATATAGATCAGAATTTACAATTCTTCTTGTCCAGTAAGGATAGAGAGTGATGTGCGTTATGACAGTCAACACGATGCACCAACCAGCAAAGTCTTTCTCAACATCAGATCAACCAATCCTCCAAGTGTCACACACACCCCTCAAAGACTGCTCCTCAAAAGTCAATGTTGGTCAACAGAAAGTCAACGCAACAGATTAGGGCTTTGGTCAACGGTCTCTCCTTTCCTCGATCTTTGTGCCCTCAAATGCTTCTTGTAGGTAAGCCGACTTGAATATCTGATTGAGGGCCGACTTGTCAAGAAGTGTTTCCAATGTGGAGCAAGGTGACAAGGTCTTGGAGCATATGATTTGTCCTTTACACAAGTGTAACATATCTTCACATACATGACTCTATTTTATACATTTATGACAAGATGACAAATCCCTAAAAGACATCAAGAAGAAGTCTTTGACCTATAAATACTGCTTGCTCATGAAACCCATGAGTCAAGCTTTACAAAATACATTTTATTGTTTGTCTTCTTCATTACATTAATTCATAATTACATAGTCAATGAGTCATTATGAAGACCGAACCTAGTTACATTTTCCAACACTCCCTCTTAACTAGGGAGGTATTCATAATGGTACATGGTCACACTTTCAATCTGAAGAATCTCATAAGAAGAATTTGATTGGTAATCCATCTGTTATAGCATCATATTATACAACATTGTCACATAAGAAGGCCTTGACTAACAACCCCATCTCTCCACAAGATCTTGAGCTACAATGCTGGTGAGACCAATGACTATAAACACCATCGTCGTTGTCTCCAAGGTACATACTCCACCCGGGTGTTCACTGAGTATGACCTCATAGGACTATTCTTAATTCTCAAAGAATATCCATCCTTTCACAACTACTCTTTTCATGGATGCCTTAATACATCTCACAAAGTATTGGATGCTAAATATTTACCCAATTCCACATTCTATCTTCCAGAATGATGTGTCTATTTGTCCCTCTCAACAAGGGAGGATCCATTCACCATGTGTGTACAAATCCTCCAAATTCTTGTCGTACTTCTATTGCAATTCCCATATCTCTATAAATTTTCTTCAAAGTTGTCTTGTATCCTTGTATCACTTCAAAATCTTTGTTTGGCGTTGTTCTACTAGGTAAAGACAAAATTTTGGAATGATAATATTTAAGGTGCAATGCATAGGCCAAAAGGTGTAATGTTGTAGTCATTTTGTTCCACCTTTATGTAACTATGCCCTTCACTAAATAATATAATGTTTCATAAGGGTCATTTTCACTCGCCCTGATAATTTTCCTTATCCTCTCCAACATACTATCAATGATTTCATAAACTTCCCCCAAGCAAGGTGTATCTGTGTCAAATGCCCTGATCAAGGTCAAGATTGGTTTAGTAAAACGCAAAAGGTATTGGACCTTGTCCCACCATGCATCATCAAGAATGATGGACTTAATTTTTTGCCCTCTATCAGAAGTGGAGTCCTCCATGATTCCCAAAGAGGGTCAATGACCATTGCCTGTAATGCCTGTCTCACCTCCACAAGCCTCTTTATGACAAGAGTGGGAGGCAAAACGAGTTTCAGCAACCTACAAGTTTCAAAAAGTCAAATCTCAAATGAGAAATCATATATAAATTTGTAATTAAAATTAAGAATTTCCAATATAAATAATATTGAGTAAAAAATGAGTACCTTTCGTAAATCTAACTTTGCAAAATCTCGATATATGGCCTGAGACATTGAATGATTGGTTATGAACATTTGAATTTCTTTTGCTACTACATATATTTTATTAATCCATTCAATCTCACCAATCTTGGCAAGCATAAGGTTCAATGAATGTACTGCACATGGATTCTAAAATATGTGATCATATCAACCCTCCACAATTAACTCTGCAGCTTTACAAACCTGTGCGTTGTCCGTAATGACTTGGACAACATTATGTGGCCCCACACATTCTATTGCCTCAA
Source organism: Pinus albicaulis (assembly GCA_034641835.2). NCBI lineage: Eukaryota > Viridiplantae > Streptophyta > Pinopsida > Pinales > Pinaceae > Pinus > Pinus albicaulis. Next base: position 3,426,393 of record CM076574.1, on the reverse strand, counting down.
TAAGAATTGTCGATATGAAATATGCATCTTTCTCTATTCCACTGCAATCAACAACCTTCAAAAACATTGCCCCTTAGGGGCATACTGCAACAACATTAATTAATGGACGGTTTCTTTGGTCTCTCCATCGATCAGAAATGGTGGAGACCCCTGTTTCTTCCCATGTATCTTGGATTGCCTTTAGCTGTCTATGCACAAATTGTCTCTCTAATGCCAACAAAGTAGTGCAGACCTTTTCATATCCAGGGCTTTTGTACCCTTTTGGCGTTTCATTAACTGCCTTAATCATTTGTTTCCTATAAGGGGAACACGCCAAATTGAATGCTAGCCCATTTGCATAGATGCATCGAGTTACATGTCCTGTTAGAGAAATGACAGTTAATTAGTTTCTCTTATCATTACATTATCTTGTGATTATTATTATGTGTTCTTGTGTTTTATCTTTCATCATCAAGACTAATGTCAAAACAAATAGAAGAGGACACAAGATGTAGGAACGCTGCCAGGGAAAAACCCCACTCTTTGGGGAAAACCCAGTCAAAATGCTTTCTTCAATAGGTTCAAGATGAGACGACCAAGACCTTTAGAGTATAGGCTTCCTCCATCAAGTCATCCCTTCACTGTGTAAGCACCTAGATCTCCAAGACACCAAGATCTCTCTTTCTTGCACCCAAGCTTCATCCTTATCATCTTGACTGATGTTGAGATAACAACATAACACCGAGCATCATAATGACACAACACTTGAGCATCATACGAACATTACTGATCATCATCTGTAATATCATCGTGCATCACTTGTGGCATCGATATTCATGATTGAGATGACACTGAACTTGGAGCACCGAGTTTATGTGTAGTTGAGATAGCACCGAGTCCATTGTAATATATATCATTATGTCATCGAGCGACTGTATGGTACCTTCTCCAAGTATAGAAATGAACCACAAAGATAAAGAGCACTGCAACTTAACTTCACCGAAACAGAGAGACTGTAACTTCATCGAAACAGAGAGACTGTTATGATTTCACCGAGCCTATAATTCGAGCCTTTATTGCAGAGAAGTCCAAACCATCTCATCATCCGAAAAACACAGACATGTATATCCGAAGTTTTGAGTGTGTAATGTGAAACTACTATTGAAATTTGGGTACCAGAGGACAAGTGGTTCCCTAAGGCTTTGATCTTTGGCCTAGGGAAAAGTGTCCAAAAGAATTAACTTTTTCTCCTAAAGTGACTTTATAAGTTGTAAAGTCAAATCTAATTTAAAAGTGACTTTAAGTGATAAAGTTACTAAGTCTAATTTTAAAGTGACTTTAATAAAGTCAATGTTAAATTAGAAAGTGAAAAGTGACTTTGGAAATAAATGACTAAGAGGGTCTTTATTAAAGTGGGGTGAATTAAAAAATAGAAAGTGAGATTTAAATGCACATTTAATCTCAGCCCTAGATCTAAAGCTATCTCAGCCATTGGATTTAGGGATTCCCCAAAAGTCACTTAGGGTTAGGTTAAAGGAGGAAAAGAGGGAAAATATCATTTGTTCTTTCATGAGTAGATTGAGAGAGGAGGACAGAAAGCAAGGAGACATTTCTGAGCAGTGAGAAGAAAGAGGGCAGCAACAAGAAGACTTAAGAAAATCCGTACAACAAGGTTATCGGCACAAATCCCAAGGCAGAAATCTGTACAATAGGAGAGGCACTGTTTCCAAGAAAGGAGGCACGAAAATCGAGGAAGAGTGTAGCAACATTAAGCACGAAGTTCGAGGCAGAAATCTGGGCATGGAAATCGAGAAGTGCTGCTGATATTTTTGGCACAAAAACCGAGAAAAAGGATAGCAGCTTCAGTGCAGATTTCTAGGCACAAATTTCGAGGAGGGCTGCTATACTAATCCGTACAGTCCGTACAGTTCCATACAGCTGGTTTCGACACGCTTCCCACAGTGGCCGTACATCATTTATTGTTGTCATTAATGCTGTAATATTTTCTGTTTTGCAAGTTGCTGATTTGGCACAATTTTCGAGGTGGTGTGCAAGCACGGAAATCGAGATAAGTCTGTAATTTTGGTTGCTGAAATTTTTACTATGTTTTTCTGTCTCACTGTAAAAGCGATATTCAGAAATAAAGAGAAGCTTTCAAACTGGTTTTCCCCAAGAGTTGTAGGGGGTTTTTCCAGGGTCATATTGACCAAAAATCAACGTGTCATTTTCTGTGTGCGTGGCTGATATATTTTTTGAGTTTTTATTTATGCATTTTCCAGCACTTCGAAATTTCAAGAATTTGTGTTTTCAAAAAAATATTTATTATTTCCAGCTTGTTGAATGAATGGTTATGGGAATGGGCATTTAACTACATGGGAGTAATAAGGAGAAATTGAAAACCGGGGTTAGGCTAAAATTTCTACAACTACAGTGGGGTATATGTAGTAGTTGATCCATAGAAAATGAGCTGACCTGTATTGAATGAAGAGACACGTCCATATAATAGGCCGACATGCCTTTTAGTGAGGCCGACTTGTAGGATATTGATGGAGGCTGACTTGTATATCATTTGAGGACTTTTATCACTTGATTTGAAGGCTGCTTTGTGAAGAAGATTTTGCTGAAGCCGAGGATGATAACCTTTGAAGGAGATGAATTAATGGAGGATCCTTTTGACCAAAAACCTAATATTACATGATTTAAAAGCCCAAATAGGATCAATTTAAATCTGTAACAACTAACCTAGAAGTCCACAATTGGGACCTTAATCTAAATATGACCCAAGCATGAAACCCATGCTTTAATAAGTCATTTAATAATAAATTCTTTTGACAATTACAATAATAATGAAGACCGAACCTAGTTACATTCTTCAACACTCCCTCTTAACTAGGGAGGTATTCATATATAAAAGTAGTACATGGAAGATCTCACTTTATCTATGAAGAAGTTTTAGACACTTAAATGTCATGGACTAGATTCTTGGCTAGGGAACTCTATCCATTGGACACTCAACAATTTAGGCACCGCAATGCCATGGACTAGATTCTTGGCTAGGGAACTCTATCCATGTGGGACTAAGATGGACTAAAGCTTACAACCTCTATAGGTACCATCAGGCTTACTTACTAACCATCAACCCAGGGAACTAGGTGCACATCCATCCGATGCCACCCTCCCAACCAGACATCAACACAAAGTGCCGCCCCGATGTCTTTCTAGGCAATGCTTCACTCACAAAGCCTCAGGCAATGCTTCACTCACAAAGCCTTAATATACCTTGATCCAACAAATCAAGAACAACTAATCTCTCCCAATCATACTGATTGGTAACCAACATGCTATCAAGTCCTTCAAGAGATTCACCTATGCAAACACAAACCTCAATCATCAATAAATTCAAATGCATAATCAAAACAAGCTTTGGGGTTTCGATGTTGCCTTTCAACTAATTCCAGTAGGACTATCAATAGAATCTTTTAGGAGAAGATTCCTCTTCTTGATTTACACGAGGCAACATATCTTTTCATAATATATTCTCCAACCATGACTATGATTCTTACTCATGGTCTTCACTAAGACTTACGACTGTTAGTCCTTGTCTAGTGCATGACACATGAAGTAGAGAAGAACCATAATCATTTCTTCTTTTATCCAAGCTTCCTCTTAATCTAGGGAGATCAACTTCTATTCAAGCTCCCTCTTAATGTAGGGAAACTTAACTTCTTCTTTAGGTGTTGGAGAATCTTTCATCGCTTCCATCCTTTTCATCATGCTTATTAGCTTCTCATCTTCATGATGTACCTGCACAACTTTAGATAGCAAGTAAAACCAAAACTATAGAAGCATAAAGTTAGCCATATTAGAGTTACGGAAGCATTTTCAACTTTATATTAGATACCTAGACAAGAGACATATACTCTTCAACATTTTGCTACGGACTTTTATCATAAACCCTAGACTATGTCTTTCATTCTTATCTAGGGTTCCAATGTTTCTTTCAAAGGTATAAGATACCTTGCTACAACATTTAGTAAACCCTAGAACCAATATATATCTAACAACCTTTAGAATTCACATGTTAGACTTTCCACTAGGGATTCATATAAATCCTAGATTTCATATAAAAGAGTCAATCAAAATTAACCACAACTCAGACATTGTCATGATCAACTTTCACTAGAGTTAGATGCATACCCTAGATTTCAAATCAATTATCAAAACATATCATGAAGAGCTTCTACTGGGGTTTAATATTAATCCTAGAATTCAATAAACACAACATAAGTAACTTCCACTAGGATTCGATGTAAACCCTAGATTTTCCATATATAAATTCTCAACACACATTATATAGATTCAAATCAGCATACATACTAGAGAATTTAATCATTACTAGGATTTTGTTATAAACCCTAGACTTTTCCAATCATCATCCTAGAACTTTCAAACTTTGAGTAGGGCTTGTCTCCAAACCCTAGGACTTATGACCATTAAAAATTTGGTCAACTCATCTATCTAGGAGATTATCATCATGCAGAAGCAAATCATATGATCAGTCAATATTTAATATATTAGACATACATTGATCTAGACTAAGCTAGGAATTCAATCAAAGGAGAATATACCTAGGGTTTCATTCTAGGACTTTCATGGGAAGGAATTTGCTTTTAGACCTAACCAAAACTTAGGGTTTCGGTTCATTGTCAAAGCAAACCCTTATTATATCAAGAATTCATCATTTCAACCCTCATAAGTTAGAGCTTCCATGTTCATATCAAAATCTCGAACACGACATTATCAATTAGTAAAACAATTTCTTCATTAATCGCTGTAAATGTTGAGAATTTAGTAGGGCATAGTTTAATTCAATTCTCTTACTTGATAACTGCTTGTGTTATACCTGTTGTGCTTCTATTACTTAGATCTTGTCTTCATTAGCTTATTATGTCTTTCATCAAGTCAACATCAAAACACAAGAGACACAAAATTTTGGCTCTTCAAGCCAGGTCCAAAACCTCTCCCTCTTGGAGAGAAAAACCCGAAAGTAATTATTCTTCTAGATCTTCAATTAACAAGAACCATGACCATGACCTAGACCCTTGACCTTAGTATGCCTCCAAGACCTTGTCACTATATTTTGCTCTCCTCGACCTTCACAGTTCTTGTCCTTCCTTTCGTGCACTGTTTAGCACTATCACATAGAGAATCTCGGTCTCTATATTCCTTAGTTCTTGACATAGTCCTTTTGGCCTCCAATATTCTCCTATTCGTTGGTAGAAGAGTCTCCTCCCTTCGGCCTCCTTCCAACATTCTCCTGCTCTGAATGATAGTCTTAGATTGAACTGTTGCACTACTGAAACAACATTCGACGTTCACTATGATTGCAGAGGTAAGAGTATAGATGTAATATCCCGTTTCGGGGATATCTCTAAAACACAAGCAAACTCCAACCAGAGATGGACTGGGAGGGCGTTTACCAGATATTTCACCTCTGTGAAGAGGGTGAGATCTGGAGGCTACCTGGCCCTTTCTAGACTCTGTCTAAGAGTATGAGATAAACACACCAAGTGGTATAGAACTAGAATGCCCGAAAATACATAAAGATAACAGTAAGCAGACATACAATAGCATAAATAGAATGTATGATAAATCATCCAGAAATATAGAGAGAGAATGCTAAGCCATTTTATTATACTAAGAAATATAATGGAGTACAGTAGGTGATCAGAGTGATGGCACCTAGACTTGCTCAAGGCAAGTGAAGAAATACTCTCAGAATATCCAAGAAATGGCTGCTCTCTGAACTGCGTCCCAGCTGCTGGAAAACTGCCGTGTAGCTGCTACTGCTGAAATGAACTGATGACTTGGGGCTGATCCCCTCGCCGGAATGAGCTGAAAATATGGAATCCACCTCTACTCATCCACCACAGCAAAACCCAGAAATCATATCTGAAATGGCTGACCCCCGAAAATCACCCCCTTGGGGAATCACGCTGTCCTCCAGGGCTCTGCGCAGAGGCTGAATAGAACCCACTGAAATGCAGCCTCAAACTCCACCAAAATCCTCCCAAAGGCAAAGGATGATCCTTTGCTCAATCTCCAAGCTCGAAACCCCTACAAGAAACTCAATCCAGAGCTCCCCTAGAATGGACTGCGTCCTCCCGCTCAAGACTGCACAGTCTCTGAATGCCCAGCTCCACAGGAAAACCCAAACATCAATCCTCCCACAAAATGCTGAAGAAACTACCTTGCCTGAGCAGGCACTCGAAGTCCCCGGGGCTAAGGGCGAGATCTCCGATCGGAGACACTCAACGCACTAAACAGTGCTGCAGACAGGCTAAACAGCCAGCGTGCTCAAGAAGTCGAAATGACCAGCTCAATATCATCAACAACGAATGATCAAAATGAGGAGGCTCTCCCCTCTATATAGCGTTAGCCCCTCTCAACCCTAAGGCTCACCTCCTCCAACGTTGCCACGTGCTCCCTCTTGGCCTGCGCAGTCCCTCCATGTGTCTACGTGGGCCCCCTCTCTGCGTGGTCTCTTGGCCCCCTTGGCTCACTTAAGTTACAACGTTGTGCTATTAGGGAGTGAACTTTTATTTCTAAAGTGAGTTATGTCTTCTCTACTCACTTTTTTATTTATGAATGAACTATAGACGACAAAATTGAGCAAAATCGAATATTCCAATTAGCCATAGCTAATTAGGAATATTACAGTCTCCCCCGGCAAAATGTTGCTTGTCCTCAAGCAACTGAAGTGATGGATGCTGCAAAATTTTCTCACTCTCCCAAGTGGCATCCTCATCCGGCAAATTCTTCCGCTTCACCAAGAATTCTCGGACTGTCCTGCTCCGTAGCTGCCTCTCCTTGGTATCAATAATAGCCTCTGGCTGCAACACCAAATGCCCCTCATCATCCGTGGGTGGTAGCTCATCTGTCACTGTCACCTGCTGCCCCAGTGTCTTCTTCAGGCATGATACATGAAAAACGTTATGAATCTTGCTGCCTTGGGGCAGCTCCAACTCATATGCAACCTGTCCAATCCTGCGTATCACCCTGTATGGCCCGTAAAAGCAGGGCTTGAGCTTTTTAGCTCCCTTCTGCTTCAGTGACGACTGTCGGTATGGCTGTAATCGTAGGTAGACCAAGTCCCCTACCTCAAACTGTCTCTCCACCCGACCCTTGTCAGCATACAGCTTCTGCTGGTTTTGCGCAGTAGCCATATTGTCTTTGAGAGCTCGGAGAATATCTTGACTCTCTTGGATCCAAATCTTAGCTCTTGGAGCCTTGCTAGCACCAAACATCACGTCAGCAAAAGATAAAGAATGATGCCCATACAAAGCATAGAATGGTGACATACCAATGGACATGTGATGTGTAGTGTTGTAGCAGTACTCCCCCAGATGCAACCACTTCAGCCAAGCTCGCTGCTGTCCACTGACATAGTTACGCAAGTAGCCCTCTAGCCACTTGTTAACTATCTCCGTCTGTCCATCTGTCTGTGGGTGATAACTGGTACTCGGTGTCAACTCCGTCCCCACCAACCGGAAAAGCTCCTGCCAAAATCCGTCCATGAAGCGCTGTCCCTGTCACTGATGATGGTCTTAGGAAGACCATGTAGCTTGAAAACCTCTCTGAAGAACAGCTCGACCACCTGTGCTGCTGTGTAGTGCGTGGATATGGCGAAAAAATGCGCATACTTTGTCAGTCGATCAACGACGACAAAGATACAATCCTTGCCCTGCACCATGGGCAACCCTGTGATGAAGTCCATCGAAATACTCTCCCATTTCCCCTCCGGAATGGGAAGAGGCTGCAATAATCCTGTGGGATGGCTCATCTCCCCCTTGTTCCTCTGGCAAACATCGCACTCCCTGATGTGCTGGAGTACGTCCTCCTTGAGACCCTTCCATGAGAACCTCTCTCTAATGGCCCTGTAGGTTTTGGTAAACCCCTGATGGCCGGCCAAAGGTGAATCATGTGATGCCTGAAGTATCTTCTTCTTGAGCTGAGATCCCTCAGTCAAGAAGATTCGGTCCCTGTAGTAGATGATCTTATCGACCACCCTGTACCTGTCATCCGCCGCCTGTCCATCCAGAATCTCACATGCAAATCTGTCCTTGGAGCACTCTACTAAAAGTCGAGCCCTCCAATCTGTATCCAAGTTCATAAGAGACAATGTGGCTGGTCTACGTGAAAGGGCATCTGCTACCACGTTGTTCTTACCCTTGACATACTTAATGTCAAAGTCATATGCCTGGATCTTACTGATCCACTTCTGCTGCCTCTCCTGTAGCTGCTTCTGCTCCAAAAAGAACTTGAGGCTGTTGTGATCAGTCCTCACCCTGAACCTGTTACCCACTAAATACTGTCAGAATTTGGCCAATGCATGCATAATGGCCAACATCTCCTTGTCGTATATAGAATACAACCTCTCGTGTGGAAGGAGCTTCCGGCTCTCAAAGGCTATAGGGTGACCTCCCTGCATCAATACTGCGTCGATCCCCTCTCCCGACGCATCACACTCCAAAACAAATGGCTGCGTAAAATCCGGCAATGCAAGCACTAGGAAGCTGCTCATCACCTCCTTGAGCCTGTCAAAGGCTCGCTGCGCTGTATCCGACCAACTGAATGCCCCCTTCTTCGTCAAATCTGTAAGGGGTGCAGCAAGCTGTGAGAAACTCCTGACGAACTTCCTGTAATAAGTACAAATGCCAATGAATCCCCGAAGTTTTGTCACGTTCCTCGGCTCCGGCCAATCTCTGATGGCCCTGATCTTCTCCTCGTGGACTCTCACTCCGTCCACCCCTATGATATGTCCCAAGTACAACATCTCCGTCAACCCAAACTCACACTTGGAGAGCTTGGCATAGAACTGCTGCTCCTCCAAAATGTGCAACACTGCCTCAATGTGCTGGAGATGCTCCTCCCAAGTCCTGCTGTAAATGAGGATATCATCAAAGAACACCAACACAAACTTCCTCAAGTGACTGCGGAAGATGTGATTCATGCAAGACTGGAATGTCGCTGGTGCGTTGGTTAGCCCGAAAGGCATCACCAAAAACTCAAAGTGCCCATAGTGACACCTGAAGGCGGTCTTGGGAATGTCCTGTTCCCTCATGCGAATCTGATGGTACTCCGATCTCAAATCAATCTTTGAGAAGAACTGGGCTCCTCTCAACTCATCCATCAACTCATCGATCCTGGGTATAGGGTACCTGTTCTTCAGGGTCTTCTTGTTCAGGGTCCTGTAGTCAATACACATCCTCAAGGTGCCGTCCTTCTTCTTCACCAACACCACGGAAGAAGCAAAAGGACTCGTGCTCGGCCGAATGTGCCCAAGAGCCAGCAACTCCTGGATGGCCCGCTTAATCTCATCCCGATAGGCTTTGGGATGCCTATAGGGGGTAGTAATCACTACTTGTATGCCCTGCTCAAGCTCAATGGTGTGCTCAAACCCTCGGTCCGGTGGCTGTCTCGGCAGAATATCCCCAAACACTGTGGCATACCTGTCAAGGATGGACTGCATCTCTGGGTGCACCGTCTGCCCTGTAGTCCCTGCCTCTAATGCACGCAGCTCCACTGCGCACTCCACGTTTCCCTTTCGGAAGACTGCCTCCATCCGATGAGCCGAAACAGTCTGAGGCGGATAGGTGTGCTGTCCCCGTATCTTCTCATGCCTCCCTGTCTTCTCATCATCCCACTCCATCTCTAGGGCCTTCCAATCTGTAGTGACCTTCCCTAGAGTGATAAGCCACTGAACATCTAGTACCATGTTGTTGTCCGGAATATTGACCACGAAAAAGTGATCAGTCAGTGTATAGGTGCCCATCGTCACTGATAACTCTGGAACATAATGAGCACACATCATGGTATAATCTCCTGGGACCAAAACTGAAAATCCATCGAAGCTCTTAGTCTGAATACCTCTCCGCTCAACCATCTGTGCATCGATGAAATTGTGGGTTGCCCCACTGTCAACCAAAACTGATACACGCTGGCCACGTATTGTCCCCCGTACGCGCAACGTCAAATACTTGGGAACTCCTCGCAATGCTGCAAGGGCCCCTCTGGTAAGTGCAAAAGCTGCACCACCTGCCGCTGGAGGTGGGGGTGGCAAAGGATCCTGCGTTGCATGACTATCTCCTGCCTCCACGTCACCTCCTCATCCTCTTCCCCACTGCTCTCGGAGAAGACCTCAATAAAGTGTGCTTTTCCAGCAGCACATCTATGTCCTAGTGCCCACGACTCCTGACAAGTAAAGCACAACTGCTTCTTCTTCAGCTCCCTCTTGGCATCATCATCCATCTGTGCCCGTTCTGGATTCCCCTTTGGAGGCGGAATCCTCACATCCTTCCCCTTGGGCTGGAAAGCCTATCTCTGGGGGTAAGGTGTTCGAGTCCTGGGCAATGCATCCTGTAAATCCCGGGTCCTGCTAATAGCATCCTGGAGTGTGGCTGGTCTAATAGATCTGACTAGACCCCGAAGTGGCTCTGCTAACCCCTCCACAAACATATAGATCATCCGTGCCGCGGATAGATTTGGCACCATCACTGAAACCCTCAAGAAATCTGCAATGTATGTCTCTGGGCTCCCGGTCTGTTTGAGCCTCGTCAGCTCAACAAAGTGCTGTTCCGGATCCCTCCGGTCGAATCTCTCTATCAACCTCCTGGTGAAATCGGCATATGTTGTCACTGTAGAATGTCCGAGCGTAACCATCCCATGGAACCACCAGTCCTGGGCCTCACCATCCAAATGTAATGTCGTCACCTTGATGGCCTCCGTCTCCGACATCTGGTTAAGCTGGAAATAGATGTCCAGCTTCTCCACCCACGACTTTGCCGAACTGTTTGATGAACCATCAAACGTAGGCAAGTCGAATCTGCTAGCTGTGCGGTGGGTATCTCCGTCATGATAATGCCGGTGCCCTCTATGATGGTCGCGGGGTCTACTGTCCCGCTGAAGCTGAACAAAATCTCTGAACGAGAGAGCATCCCTGAACTCCTGCCCATAGGCCTGATACTCTGCAAAATAATCACCCATATGTCCGGGCTCTGCCTCCTGCTGGGTTCCTGCCCCTGTGTCTGCTCCCAAGAAAGTGGGCATGGTAGAGTGTGTAGGTGCATGTGAAGCCATCTGCTGAGTAGTATCACGCTGAGTAGCACCATGCTCTAGCAAATGGTGGGATGTACTCGATCCCTCACCTACTTGGAAAACCCGTGGGGTCTCACGCTGTCTAGCCTCCACAGCGATGAATCTCTGACCCATCACCTCAATCTGTCTCGCTAGATCCTGCACTGATTTGAGGAGTGCCTCCCCAAACTGTTTCGCCTCACTATCATCTGCCATCGGCTCTCTCTGCTCTGAATCTAACAAAGGCTCCTCCTGCTTTGCGTCTATCACAGGCTCCTCCTGCTCTGTGTCCACCACCCGAACACAGTCTCCCTCTCCGTAGGTGTTCTCCAACCTACGCTCACGATCTCTGTACTTTCTGCCTCTGTAACAAATGTATGGCCTCTTTCCCGGTGTCGCGGGGTCTACTGTCCCGCTGAAGCTGAACAAAATCTCGGAATGAGAGAGCATCCCTGAACTCCTGCCCATATGCCTGATACTCTGCAAAATACTCACACATGTGTCCGGGCTCTGCCTCCTACTGGGCTCCTACCCCTGTGTCTACTCCCAAGAAAGTGGGCATGGTAGAGTGTGTAGGTGCATGTGAAGCCATCGGCCGAGTAGTATCATGCTAAGCAGCACCATGCTCCGGCAAATGGTGGGATGTACTCGATCCCTCACCTAACTGGAATACCCGTGAAGTCTCACGCTGTCTAGCCTCTACAACGGTGAACCTCTGACCCATCACTTCAATCTGCCTCGCTAAATCCTGCACCGATTTGAGGAGTGCCTCCCCAAACTGTTTGGCCTCAGTGTCATCTGCCATCGACTCTCTCTGCTCTGTGTCTGTCACAGGCTCCTCCTGCTCTGTGTCCACCACCCGAACACAATCTCCCTCTCCGTAGGTGTTCTCCAACCTACGCTCACGGTCTCTGTACTTCTTGCCTCTGTAACAAATATATGGCCTCTTTCCCGGTGTCATAGACAACTAGCTCCACATGCTGAGCCAAAAATATGCTCGGATACCACTGTAATATCCCGTTTCGGGGATATCTCTAAAACACGGCAAACTCCAACCAGAGATGGACTGGGAGGGCGTTTACCAGATATTTCACCTCTGTGAAGAGGGTGAGATCTGGAGGCTACCTGGCCCTTTCCAGACTCTGTCTAAGAGTATGAGATAAACACACCAAGTGGTATAGAACTAGAATGCCTGAAAATACATGAAGATAACAGTAAGCAGACATACAATAGCATAGATAGAATGTACGATAAATCATCCAGAAATATAGAGAGAGAATGCTAAGCCATTTTATTATACTGAGAAATATAATGGAGTACAGTAGGTGATCAGAGTGATGGCACCTAGACTTGCTCAAGGCAAGTGAAGAAATACTCTCAGAATATCCAAGAAATGGTTGCTCTCTGAACTGCGTCCCAGCTGTTGGAAAACTGCCATGTAGCTGCTACTGCTGAAATGAACTGATGATTTGGGGCTGATCCCCTCGCTAGAATGAGCTGAAAATCTGGAATCCACCTCTACTCATCCACCACAGCAAAACCCAGAAATCATATCTGAAATGGCTGACCCCCGAAAATCACCCCCTTGGGGAATTACGCTGTCCTCCAGGGCTCTGCGCAGAGGCTGAATAGAACCCACTGAAATGCAGCCTCAAACTCCACCAAAATCCTCCCAAAGGCAAAGGCTGATCCTTTGCTCAATCTCCAAACTCGAAACCCCTGCAAGAAACTCAATCCGGAGCTCCCCTAGAATGGACTGCGTCCTCCCTCTCAAGACTGCGCAGTCTCTGAATGCCCAGCTCCAAAAGAAAACCCAAACATCAATCCTCCCATAAAATGCTGAAGAAACTACCTTGCCCGAGCAGGCACTCAAAGTCCCCCGGGGCTAAGGGCGAGATCTCTGATCGGAGACACTTAACGCACTAAACAGTGCTGCAGACAGGCTAAATAGCCAGCGTGCTCAAGAAGTCGAAACGACCAGCTCAATATCATCAACAACGAATGATCAAAATGAGGAGGCTCTCGCCTCTATATAGCATTAGCCCCTCTCAACCCTAAGGCTCACCTCCTCCAACGTTGCCACGTGCTCCCTCTTGGCCTGCGCAGTCCCTCCATTTGTCTATGTGGGCCCCCTCTCTGTGTGGTCTCTTGACCCCCTTGGCTCACTTAAGTTACAACGTTGTGCTACTAGGGAGTGAACTTTTATTTCTAAAGTGAGTTATGTCTTCTCTACTCACCTTTTTATTTATGAATAAACTATAGACGGCAAAATTGAGCAAAATTGAATATTCCAATTAGCCATAGCTAATTAGGAATATTACAACAGACTTGGTCCGAATATGAAGGACCCTTCAAGAACTGTTATGTTGTCTTCTTCTTCGCTATGTGACGCTTAACACTTTACTGTATTGCCCTCAAACTTACGCACTGTAATCCTTTTTGATGAGGTATCTTGTATTGCGGATCCTTCACAGAGATAAGTAAATTCAAGACTGAAGTATGTTAGCGCTCCTTCACTGAACTGTCCTGGCTTCTTGCACCCATACCGAACCTCAAACTCGCACTGTAATCTCAGAGTGTTAATCAAAATCTCAGACAGATCCAAACTGTGCTTGCTATGATTTGTGCGAAGTCCACTTGGGTTTATATAGTGGCTTGCCACTGAAAATGAGCCAACATGACCTATGAATAGTTGTGTCTATACTTTGCGCTGACTTGTGTGTGCATTCACTGTTTTGAGGCCGTCTTCATGGAGATAGTGACAAGGTCTCGAGGCATTCTTTTTACATCAATAATTGTCCTTTGCAAGTGTAACAACACTTCATATACATGACTCTAAATTATATATTTATGACAAGACAAATCCCTAAAGACTTCAAGAAGAGGTCTTTGACCTATAATATAAAATCCTTACTCATGAAACCCATGAGGCAAGTATTTATAAAATACACTTTATTATCTGTCTCTTCATTACATAAATTCATAACTACTAGTCATTATGAAGACCAAACCTAGTTACACTTTCCAACACTCCCTCTTAACTAGAGAGATATTCATAATGGAACATGGTCACTCTCAATCTGAAGAATCTCATAAGAAGAATTTGATTGGTAATCATCTGTTATCGCATCATATTAACCAGCATTGTCACAGTGCAAGGCCTTGACTAATAGCTCCATCTCTCCACGAGACCAAGAACTACAATGCTGGTGAGACCAATGATTATAGACACCTTCATCATTGTCTCCAAGGTACATACTCCACCCAGGCATTCACTGAGTATGACCTTAAAGGACTATTCTGATCGAGATTGCTAATCTTCAAAGAATATCCATCCTTTCACGACTACTCTTTCCATAGATGTCTTAATACATCTCAAAAGAGTATCGGATGCCAGATGATTACCCAATCCCGCATTCTGTCTTCCAGGTGAAGACCATAATGACGTGTCTATTTCTCCCTCTTAACTAGGGAGAACATATTCCTAAGCTTCCCTCTTGACTTAGGAATTACCGAGTTTCTTCCAAGTAAGAAACTTATTAACTAGGCTCCCTCTTATCCAATGACTTGTCCAAGCTCCCAGGACTTGCTTCCATGTTCCCTCTTAGCCAAGGACTTGTCCAGAATCCTAGGGACTTACTTTCAAGTTTTTAAGTAAGAAGCTTATTACCAAGTGGACAGAGACGATCCTTCTAGCCCTAGGATGGGTCTAGTAACAACAGGGAACAATTAGAAGCCTACTTTCCTAGATTGTAAATGCATGCAGATCGTGAATAGATCACTTACCTCGGTCTGATGCTATTCCTTGCTTGAATCCTTTAATCCTTCGCGTTCCGTAGTTAGATCTTCGCCTCGCTGGTGCTTGGTTACCTGCACAAGGGATCAAACAAAAACAAACGTGAAAGCATAACATATATCTTGCATATACAATCTACCTAGTTGATCAAGGAAAACTAAGAATCCAATCATACATTGAAGACGAGAACGGAAAGCACGAATCAATTGTATTATATTAAAATAGAGAGGGGGAGTTACAACTTGTGTCTTGATGTCGCAACTCTCCTTCGACGGGTACAGATCCAGGCATGTCTCCAAAGTGCTTGTTTCAACTTGATGTGAAGGGCAAAAGGTCTCAACTCTCGCTCGATACCTATAGCAACAAATATCTCTCTGAGTCTCTGTTGTTCTTCTATCTCTGTTCTAACTAGCAGAGCTATGGGATATTGTCCATTTTATAGCAAAGGAGCAGGGAGCATGGATCCACTTAAGGTGGGGAAATGGGTTATCCCTTTGGGTGGTTCCACTTTTGTAGGAACAAAGAGCCCAAAGTGAGAAGCTCAATTCTATCCTCAGGATCAAACAACCAACTCTCCGCCACGAAGTTTCTAGATCTCGAAGCTTCACTTCCATTTTCAAAAAACTTTCCAGAAGAGGATTGCGGTGGGTATGATCCTGATTCCTCATTCCAGCGCCGATCGGCGCTACCCTAGACCAAAAAAGAGCCATCGGCACGAGTGAGACACGGAGAGGGCGCACCGCTCTAGATAATCATGTTTTCAAGGAGCTGCTTCAGTAATGGTCAACAGAGAGTTTACTCATTGTGCTGGAAGGGATATGATGGCACATTTTCATGATGGAAAATAGACACAGGGGTCACCGTTAGGGGTCTCCAGGATCAAGAATGGGGAGTATAGGGACAGTGAAAAATTGCTATGTAACAGATGCCCCCTAAAGCATGAAGGCCGAACGAGAGTGGGGTGAAATGCTTTACGAGTACGTGCTAGGAGCAAGACGTTGCCATTGGAAAACCTGCGCAAACAAGCATATATATACATAAACTGAAATCTTTGAAATATCACATGACATGAGGTATGGACGCAACCATCCATAGAAGAGATCAGGAAACAAGATCCGAGGTATAGTCGTAGCCATCCAAATAAAGAGGATCACACATATAGACTCAAGGTATGGTCGTAGTCATCCAAATGAAAGAGTCATGTGTACAATCATGAATAATACATATCGCCTCGCAGCCTAGGCTTTATTAGACAAAACCTAGGGTCTTGCGTTTCGTCACAACCCGATCAAGTACAAATTCAAGCATGTGAATAAATGAGTTGATGTCGAAAATGCAAGAAAATCTCCTGATTGCCAGTCAATGATGTAAACCGTTAACAGAGGCGAGAGAAACCACCAATGATGACAATGGCTCTCTAGGTACCAACAGTGCAATCCACGAGATGCGAATAAGGAGCTGACATCGAACACTCGCGGAATCACCCGATCGAAGGCCAATGATGTAAGCCTGTCGTCGGATGCGAACAACCTGCCGTTAGGGCATGCAGGCTCTAAGGTACCGAAAAATGATCTCTAGATTGACTTCTCGGATAATGAGCTGAACTCGACATGAAGTGATCTGTCGAAGGAGGGCCATAATGTATCCCACATCATCGACACGAGAGGAAGGCAATAAGATAGTAATGAAAGTGATCAGAGAACCAGGCAATGAATGAGACACAAAAGGAACTTCTCTTGAACATATCAGAGACACGACTCCAAAGTTTGGCAGTATTTGACTCAAATGGAATCAGAGGTTATGTTTGACGAAAATGGTAATGGCATGAGAGGCAAAACATATTTCCCAAACCCATGGAGGCAAAGTGACGAATGAAGGATATCCCCAACCCGACACAAAACAGAGGATGTGTCATGTTCAAGAGAGACATACTGCCAACACAATTGATTAATGCTTTCCATTTTCCCCCACCATTTCTGGTGAGTTCCCCAATTATTTTTATATACAAGCTTGAAGGGGATAACATATGCTTGTGATATAAGTTTGTCCTTCGGAAAAATCCATCCTAGTACATTTTACGAGCCCTAGGAAGGAGGAACTCGGTGTCGTCATGATGACGGATCCAATGCCGTTAAATTTTAAGGAGTTCGATAAAGGTGGAACTCGACATCTTTTCATGTTTAGAGAGTTTCAAAAGAGGCGAAAAGAAAAATCCATATGGCCCTTTTCGTAAATAGTCCCTCATACCTGAAAAGGTAGAAAACGAAGTGTGAGAGAACCTCTTAGTCGCGATTGACTAAGTTATTCCTTTTTCGTAAATAATTTATCCCAGCCCGAAAAAGGGGTAAACGTATACTCGGTAAATGACGTTTCGTGCACTTTGACGAGCTCAAAACGACAAGAACTGGGCAATCTTTTCAAGTTTAGAGAGTCATAAAAGAGTTGAAAGACGACTCCTCCTGGAGGAACAAGTGGTATAAAGGATAGCAACTGGTTCCATTTATGGTGGAACTGCTCAAAACATGATAAAAGTCAAGAGGCTGGCTAACAAGACCACTCATTGCAGCGGTTCCTCAGGAATGGGTGAAACAACGAAGTGAAGGCATATGATTGGCCAAGCAGATGGTGACGGCAGAATGAGAAAACCAAGGCTCATTTGGCAAAATAGGTTGAAAAAATGGCAATCACAAGAGGTGTAATGAGAATGGTTTCATTTTTACACAAGCTTGAAACATTGGAAACTTTGCTCGAGAAAAGAAAAATTGCATGCCCCCAACATGGTGACTCAATTCGAGGTACATGCCCCCCAAGCTTCATTTCATTCACCCAAGTAGACTGTTAGTCACTGACAGGTGATGTAGCAAAGATTCAATTACGAGATCAAGTGAAAGACTTGACAGGGATTTTACGAGATTTGATCAAAGACTCGAATTGAAAAGGGAACTTGTTTCATTTTTTAACGAGGTCGACACTGTAAAAGAACTATCCTCCGACACCTTGTTTCATTTTTTAAAGAGCGTGACACAAGAAGAAGGAACTATGCTCCGAAGAGCTTGTTTCATTTTTTAAGGAGCTTGACACAAGAAAATGAACTATGCTCCGAAGACCTGATCAAGACATATGAAAAGTCATGGCTTCCAAGAGGTTCTCATTTGATGGGAGAACAACATCTTGGAAATTGCGATTGAATGTCCCTAGTAGACGGTACGTGACGACACTATCGCTGGATGAGGGCAATGAACAAGTGGCCACGTAATTAACTTGTGGCAGGGAAGATACCACTGGCAAGAAAGAGCCAGGAAGGGACGATGGTAAACTAGATGTCACATCAGGACCAATAAATTAAAGTTGATCAATGGTCATGATCCGACCTTCATGTGGAAAACAGATCACAC
This sequence comes from Pinus albicaulis, assembly GCA_034641835.2. Lineage (NCBI taxonomy): Eukaryota > Viridiplantae > Streptophyta > Pinopsida > Pinales > Pinaceae > Pinus > Pinus albicaulis. Next base: position 3,408,087 of record CM076574.1, on the reverse strand, counting down.
GAATGAGGGAAGAAACAAGCGCTCCCATGACAAAGTGTAGTTGCGCCCCAGGGGTAAGTTAAAATCCAAGGGGCCTTGGACAACCATCACGTCTATATAGACAATCTTTCCTCCCAAAGTAATATGTAACTTCGGAAGGATCCCTAACGATTGACTAGTTCCTCTGTTAAAAGCCAACAGAGTTTGAGTAACAGGCACAAGTGATGAAGAACCGAAAGCTTGCCAGGTAGTTGAGGACATGATACTAACCGAGGTGCCTTCATCTATAATTCCGCCTGGTACGACCATATTGCAGGCCTGTACAATGATCTCAAAGGGCACATAAGAAGGAAGATGGTATCCCATGAATCGACTCCAATCAAAGGAAGCGACCAAACTACATGGAGGGGGTGCCATAGGAATAAGAGGATTATTCCCCTGCGTTACAGGAGCGGAAAGACCATCCTCCTGGATTTCAGTAACGAGATTAGGAGGATAACTTTTTTGGACTATGGCGACGGGAGTCGGAGGATCACCCTCCTGGATCATGGAAATGGGAGGATCGCCCTCTGGTCCCGGGGAAGTAGAGGAAACAAAGAGAACCTGATTGGGATGAGGCCCACTCTCGACGGAAAAGACCTGATGAACTGTAGGTGGAATTAGGTCGACCTCTTTCTCAACCAATGATTGGTCAGAAATGGACTCAAGAGACTGACTTTCAGAGAGAGTGGAATTGACCGGAGATGAATCCTGATCAATTACTTGATCAACTAGCAGAGGACTCAAAGAAAACTTTCGGTAACCAATGGGAAGACAAGACTCAGAAGCCAAAAGGGTATCCAACACTTTGGAAGCTTCATCCATATAAGGACAGAGGTGAATGGGATGGTTCCCTTCACACAACCTACAGGGAATTTTGATTTTACCCTGTTTCTTACGAGTCTTATTATCTCTAGCTGAAGGCTCATCATCAGCATGATGCCCAGAGGTTGATGATGAAGGATGAATCAGGCCAACGGACCACACTTCTATCACCTTGGGAATTCCAAGGCAACCACGAAGAAGGTGGTCACCCTCACATAGCTTGCAAGGGAATTTGACTTTACAGGACGCGATGAGAGGTCTCTCAACATTAGTGGCATGGGTAGCAATAGTTGCTGGTTTGCCCCCTTGCTTATTTTCCTTCTTCTTCTTCTTCTTAGCTACCTGGTTACTAGAATCCAGACATTCACCAGGTGAAGAGGAAGAATGAGGTGAAGAAATAGGCGAAGAAGGCGAGGGGTCAACCTTAAGATCAACATGGGGTTGACATGGTTCAGGCGGAGGAGAACTCGGTTGAGAAACAATTTGGATGTTCGAAACCACAGGGGTCAAAAATAACCAAACCGACAGACCAATGGTTAATCCCGGAAGGGACAACGTTGCCATATACGGAGCACCAACATTTCTGAAAGAAGGAAAAGACCAGGACTTCCATATGAGGAGATTCCTTAGTTGGGGATCTCAGGAACTGTTGCCATTGATCTCAATCTAAGATGAGCACGGGTAAAATGTTATCGTGGACGATAAATTTTAGAAATTAAAAACAAAACAAATAAAAAAGGGTGAACTAGGCAAAAGGATTACAAGGTAGACGTAAACTGCAATATACACCTTGGTGATCAAATGAAAGAGAAATGACCAAGGACTTAACGTACAACAACCAATCTCCCCGAATGTCGTGTTCGGTGTATCATGTCTACAAGGCGGCCAACTTAGTTACCTAAGGTAGGTTTGCAGCCTAATGGTGTCTCCCAAAATATACGCGACGATATGTGGGAGTCCAAATCCGTAGTAGTGCTGTCTGATGCGTAACCGTTTGATGAGAGCGTCCCAAAATATACTTTCATACATCAATATACTTCCATATGCGGGACGGGATATCACCCTCGAGCTGTAACACAGACCATTAGCGACAACTCCTACACTTAACGACACTGAAACACGTCTCTAGCGTAGACCTCTAAATGTGATTCCTTAGGTTCAAAATGCTCCTTAGTTTGATTGAATAAATTTCAAGGTTGACCTAGAATTATGTCTCGGTTTTAAAGTCCTACTGATGTCACCTGAACCCCTAAGATGCAGCTAAATGAGAGAAGAACTATTCATTTTGATGAATACTACGTTAACGAAGGAGAGAGAAACTCACACAATCAACGCAGAAAACAAAACAAATGTATAAAATGACATTTACTTTTCTCTTCAAGTGCAGAATTTTAAAGCGAAACAATTTTTTTTACAATTTCTTCCTTTCACTAAATGCACTTAGAAGCGAATCGAATAACGCGAAACGAAACAAAAAATCTTTTTGTATTTTTCTTATAAGCACAATGTGAAATGTAGAATTCAAATCAATCAACAATGCTTTGAGTATTAATGAAATCTCTCAAAAATGCATGTAAGAGGCAAAGATTTCAAAAAATCAAAGAGAGATGTAAACCATTTTCTTCAAAACAAGACACTCTTCATTCACACATTGATCAATCACTCAAAGAAAACAAACTTCAGTCGGAGGACAAGCAATTGTAATTTATGCTTGATGGTGAAAAGAAACTCAAATGCATTCAGAGTTGACACTTGAAAATGCTACTTGCGAGAACCGACCGAAAGACAAACCTCAATCAAAAACAAAGCCTGAAAGATACGACAAGACTTGATTCAATGAGAAGTCTGGAAGTCCACAAAGTAAACAATCGCTCGGATGACCCGAGGACACCTAGAAACCCTAGGAAGACAAGGATGCAATAGCTTTGTAGAAGAGACAACCAAAGGTGCAAAATTTGAATCAGAATTGTCACTGAACAGAGAATAACAATAGCTATTGAAACAAGAAAGAACACTCAGAAGGATCAGACCCATTGGCTGACCAAATGAAGGAAACCCTAAAAAAGTTACACACAGAAATCGTCGCGACTGTTAAGCTACAACCCGCACTGGAGGGGTAAAAGCGCGACTGTGTAAAACGCATTCAGCGCCGATCGGCGCGATTGTCAGAGAAATACAAGGGCCAATCGAGGAGAAGACTGAAAAACAAAAGGGTTTTCTAAACTGACACCAGGCTTATCACTTCAGTAGAGAGATAAAAGTCTGTAAGAAATTACAAGAGCTACAAAGACAAGGAGATGAACACTCGACGAAAATCGATGACAAAACAAGAAATCAAAAATTGAAAACAAGAGACTTAAAGGCTAGCAGTACCCAGCGGAGTCGTGAATAGATCACTACCTCGGTCTGATGCTATTCCTCGTTTGAATACTTTAATCCTTTGCGCTTCGTAGTTAGATCTTCGTCGTCTTCGACGCTTGGTTACTTGCACAAGGGATCAAACAACAACAAACGTGAAAGCATAACATATATCTTGCATATACAATCTACCTAGTTGATCAAGGAAAACTTAGAATCCAATCATACATTGAAGACGAGAATGGAAAGCATGAATCAATTGTATTATATTAAAATAGAAAGGGGGAGTTACAACCTGCGCCTTGATGTCGTAGCTCTCCTTGGACGGGTCAGGATCCATACATGTCTCCAAAGTGCTTGTTTCAACTTGATGTGAAGGGCAAAAGGTCTCAACTCTCGCTCGATACCTATAGCAACAAATATCTCTCTGCTGTTTTTCTATCTCTATTCTAACTAGTAGAGCTATGGGAGATTGTCCATTTTATAGCAAAGGAGGAGGGAGCATGGATCCACTTAAGGTGGTGAAATGGGTTATCCCTTTGGGTGGTTCCACTTTTGTAGGAACAAAGAGCCAAAAGGGAGAAGCTCGGCTCTATCCTCAGGAACAAACAACCAACTCTCCTCCACGAAGCTTCTAGATCTCGAAGCTTCACTTCCATTTTTAAAAAACCTTCCAGAAGAGGATCGGCGTGGGTATGATCCCGATTCCTCATTCCAACGCTGATCGGTGCTGCCCTAGACCAAAAAAGAGCCATCGGTGCGAACGAGACACGGAGAGGGCGCGCTGCTCCAGATAATCATGTTTTCAAGGAGCTGCTTCAGGAATGGTCAACATAGAGTTTACTCATTGTGCTGGAAGGGATATGATGGCACATTTTCGTGATGGAAAATAGACACAAGGGTCACCGTTAGGGGTCTCCAAGATCAGGAACGGGGAGTATAGGGATAGTGATAAATAGCTGTGTAACACTTCTTAATCAGGGACTTGCAGCAACAATGATGAAAACATCTCGCTGCTCATGAAGGGCTCCTTCCGTTGATGTCATGAATTGAGGAGCCTTCAACTTTGGGATCTCTTCATAGGGCACAAATCATCCATCACTTTCATCCAAGAGCCATGTCTTCTATCAGAAAATGATCCATCAGTCTTCTCATCTGGTCTAGCTTCATGTTATGTTGCTTTCTTTCGAACCATATATCTTCTAAGGATCTTTTATCTTGCCATATGGTTATCAACCTGTGGAAGACATATACTTCCGTTTAGCAGCCCTGCATAAGCTCATCAGATATTATTCAATTTGAATACTTAAATCAAGAGTTACCGTAGTGATGATCTTTCATCATGACATCCTTCTTGTAGGCATCGACATCCTTTGCATATGTTGACACATCTTGAAAAGATATGTATTACCAAGGGTCTTCATCTTTTCTGGACTTCTTATTAGAGTCTACATATCTTCCCAGGAGATTTTCTAGTCAAGTCTTCTTGGCTTCCTTGGATGTTGACTGCCTCTTTTCATGATTGCACTTTTTCACGATCTCTTCCTTTTTCTTTCTTTCTCCACACAATTTCATTTCATTTCCAGGAACTTCCATTGTGCAGCTCCTTGATAGTATATAATAACCTCATATTCCATATGAGGACATATTATGTTGATTTCATCTGGTGTGGAACATGTCTATTGACAACCTATGCATCAAATGAGTTTCTGCTTTCTTTGATCATACTTCTTTTGTCTATATAGCATCTAGTGTCAACATAAATATATATGTTCCTCATTTCCTTTCTTTAGGTCATCCTGCAACAATTTTCCTTGGAGTGAAGAGTTTCATTCCCATGACCTCTTTCATCAATATGTCATCATTTCTAATCCCAAAATTCTGCAAGTTTAGAATTCTCAAGGAAACCTATTGCTTTCTTTCTAACCAGTGAGTCCAAAGAGGACTCCATTAGAAAATGTCAGCATTTGTTTCCACAATGATTATTGAATGATGACCCTTGATCTAGATAACTACCTTCCATAAATATTGTTTTCAGTGAGGTTTCCAGGAGCCACTTTTATCTCATAGCATAGATGTTACATAAATGTTTTCAGACATCCTCTCATGACCAGTACTCCTTACTCAATGCTTTCATCATGATGCCAATTCTAAAGTGATGTATCTATTTTTCTAACATACTATTTACAACCAAGTTACCAACAGATACCTCTTAAAGAGGAAGATGATCTCAATCATAGTAGAGATCTTTCACTTCTTCTTTCTTAGGCTTCTTTGAATTAGGTTCTTCTATTTCTCCTGCAACATGGGCTTCCTCCTTTTTCCTCTTGTCCTTATATTTGGGACAATCTTTCTTATAGTGCTCAATTTCATTATATCCATAGCATCGTAACTTATCCATGTTTCTCCTTTTCTTCTAAGGACCAAAATTATCAAATCTTCCCTTTAACATGGCAACATAGGCTTGATTCTCTTCATTTGATCCTATATCAACTTTAGCTTTTAACCTCGTCTCTTTTATCTTACATAGAGACCACAAGTCCTGGAATGGTGTTACTTCTTTCTTCCTATAGATGCTTGAAGTGAAGTTTCCCAATCCCTCCGGTAGAGCATTTGGCATCACTGTAGTCATTTCTCCATCAGACATTACTTCTCCCAATTCCTGCAATTTGATCTCGTACTTCATAAAGTATGAAGTTATTCCTTCTCTTGATATCTTCAACCTATATAGTTCTTATCTCAGAGATATTATTTTTCCTGCAGTAGTTATCGAAAATAGCTCCACCAATTTTGTCATATATTTCTTTTGAAGATTCTATTTTGATACATAGGGGATGAGAGAGTCCTTTATGGATTCTATAAGAATCATCTGGGCTCTTATGTCTCCCTTCATGTATTTGGCATGACTTCATTGTCCCTTTTCTTCCTTGCAAGAAAGTTTGAAACCCTAATCAGTTTGTTGCTTTCTTTGCAAAAAGACATTTTGATAGATTCATATGAAGTCATAAAGATACTTACTTGGGTAGATGTTTTTTTTCTTCTATCAGCGTCCTTGTTGATGATGATGTAGATAGCAGCATGAGCTCCCTCTTAGATAGACTTCTTTAAAAGTATTGTAAAGTGGTAGATCACCTTGGATCCTTGATGATTACGATGATTAAGGATGGCTTGATGATAACTTCAGCAAAATGATGATTTTGTTGAGATTTTGTGTATTTGGGGTAGCATCAGTTGTGCTCTAGGTCCCAAATTTTGAGGAAGGACTAGAGTTCACCTGATGTAAGACCCAGAAATGGATTTGGGAAATTTCATCTGGTTTAGGAGATATTAATTTAATTAATTATTTTAATATATTTCCTAAGTTAAAACTTAGGAAAATAAAATAATTAAAGTGAATTTAATTAAACATGTGATGAAATTGTCTTAAGGCACACGGATCAAGCTTTCCTTTAATCTTAGCCATTGGTTAAAGATTTAATCTCAGTGTTACACGGGGACTTGCCCCCCCACCTAGGGGTCTAGAATCCTCGTCCCCTCGCGCTTCGAGGTCTTGGGGACTTCTAGGGGATGTTTCTCGATGCCCCCAAAAATCAAGAAATTAAGGGGGACGTCAAAGGGGGCGTTTCCTCAGATTGAGGGGTCGAGGGTGCTTTAGGGGGTCTGAAGGGGGGCGTGAGGGGACGGGAGGGGGCGTGAAGGGGATGGGAGGGAACGAGAGGGGGCGTGTGGGGCCCACAATTAAAAATAATAATTTTTAAATGAAAAAAATAAAAAATATATTTTAAAATCGATTGTTTAATTAAATTAATTTTTAGGTTTCATTTGTTTTCATTGTATCATTAGCACTTGCCGTAGCCGCCAAAAGAAGCCCGTAGCATCCCGCAGCTTGCTTCACTGTTTCAGACATAACTTTAAACTTATTTGCTTTTAAGTTTTAATATTTATATTTCAAACTTGAGTTGTAAACTTCAGTTTAAAGTTTATTTTGAATCTTGATATAATATCATATATGTCATGACTCATATGATATCTTAAACTTTATTTTCATTGTACATTGTTAGTAGTTACATTAATGATTATACAGTTACAAAGTTACATATGAATCTATGATGTATGTTTTAACTTTTAACTTTTAAATTTGTTTCAGTTAGATGATTCATCATTCATCGATTTATGATTTTTAAATTTTATCATTTATGATTTATCTTTCATGATGTAAGTGTATGATGACTGTATATACATTCCTTGCAAAAATGAAAAATATAGTTGCATTATAAATATTTATTATTAATTTTCATTGATATATCATATATAATATTATAATATTATATATATTTTTATATTTTATAATTTTTATGACCCCGACGTGCCCCCACATTTCCTGAAAATTGGTAGGGAGCTTTTGCATAGGCCGCTCCTGCGCTCCCTCGCCCCCTCGCTCCCACCTCCAAGGGACTTGGTGGAACATTGTTTAATCTTGGCCATTGATTTGTCAATGAGAAAAGTATAAAGGAAAGGCTTGGGGTCATTTGTAAGACACACAGAGGTAGAGCACTGAAGCTAAGCTGAGATTCTAGGGCGGGGTTGCTAAGAATTCTCAAGTGTTTTAGTTGCAAAGAGGGGAATTTAGACCAAGGGGATGATCTGATCTCGGGGTCCAGAATACACAAGAAGCAGAGAAGGGATCAGGAAAGACAGCGTAGAGGAAGGCAGCAGCAGCAGGCGGTAGCAGCAGACGGTAGCAACAGCAGTAGCAGCAGCAGGAGCAAGGACAACGTGATTTTTAGAAAACCCTTCAGGGGTTACGCAGAGACCCTTAGGGGCAGCGTAGTGATTGCGTCACCCAGTCTAGGGTAACACAGTCCCTTCCAGTGACAACACTGAGCATTTGAGGCCTTCAGAGGCTGACACAGTGTCTTTCAGAGGCAGATCTAGGGTTTCTAGGCCTAGATCTGGCTGAGTTCTGTAAATCCCATTTGAGGGTGTGGATCAGTCAGTATTGTTGGTCTTAGATCAGCCAGGTGTTGCAGATCTAAAGTTTTCTCTGTAGGGTTTTCCAGATCTGGAACCCAGAGTTGTGTATTCAGAAATATTCTTAATAATAGAGCCCTCCAGTAGCAAGAGACCAGTTTTCCCACATTGGGTTTTTCCGGGCACAATTTGTCCAGAAATAACTATGTCACTTTGTCTATGTGTGCATGTGCTTATTCTAGATCTGAATTGGTAGAGATTTGTTATGTGTTTTGATTTGATGTTAATTTGAATTTATTCAGTTCATAACTTGTATAAGTAGGAGAAGCTTAACCGGATTAACAGAAATAATTTCTACATAAGAATTAAGATTCAGAAATTTCTACATGGTATCGAAGCAATTGCAGATCTAGAAGGGTCACTAGCTGAAGAATATGAAGGATCTAGCTGCAGAAAGTAGCTGGAAAGGCAACAAAAAAGCAGATATGAAGGGACATCGCAGTTTTCAGGAGGAGATTCATGCAGAGGGAAGGGTGACGCTGTCCAATGCTGTGTCCTAGCAAGCCCATGCAATTACTGTGCAGAGGCAGCTCAGAAACAACGCTGGTTAGGTCTGAAGCCAGCCAGTGTGATTTAGATCTGAATCTGTTAGATCTAGAAAAAGTCTACAGAAAAGTTGCAGAAATTCAGAAGAGCTAGTGGGGTTAAACTTCTAAAGTTTTCATATTTTTAACCTTAACACAAGTGACAAAGTTTGGGAAGAGATCAACTTCTCAGAGAGTTTCTTGCCAAAGGAAACTTGCAGTTTGGTCAGAGGATCAAAGAAGAAGCTGAATCATAGTTGATTTGGTAGATTTCCAAGGAGGGAAATCAAGTGTCAGAGGGAGCAGAGGGTTCCCAGTTCGAAAGGACCCTAGATCCAAGATCTCTAGCATAGAGAAGAGGAGCTTCGACACATTCTGAGCAGATGGCTCCTCATGGACTGTGTGAGAAAGATAGGCTAGAGGGCCTCTCAAACTTTTCGGTGTGAGATTGTCCTTGAGGCATACGGTTTAAGAGACCATGTAGAGCAGACCCTGGCCACGCCGACAAATGCTGATCTCCTAAGGAAGCATAGAGAAACTGCTGGGCATGCCAAGCGGCTGATAATGGACAGTATCAAGGATCATATTGTGCCACACATAGCTGAGAAGAGGACAACTAATGAGATGTGGAAGGCCTTGACTTCCCTGTTTGAGGAAAAAATCAGTCCAAAGAAAGATGTTGTTGGAGGCCCAAATGAGGTCATTCATGATGACCAAGTGAGAAGACATCGAGCACTTCCTCTTCAAATTGCAGTGAATCAGGGATCAGTTGACTGCAACGGGTGCAACCGTAGATGATGTAGTGATAGTCAGGACTGCCCTCAATGCAGTCACGGATGAGTGGGAAACCTTTGTCCAAAGTATCTTGGGCAGAGCGGACCTTCCAGATTGGGACAACTTGTGGTCGATCTTGTGGCAAGAAGAACTACGAAGGTTCACCAAGACGCAGCACAACCTTGCGTTGAGCAAGGTTAAGAAGGAAGAGGAGGAAGATGCAGCCTTGGCATCAAAGAAGCAGCCGAAGAAGAAGAAGGATCTTTCTAAGATCAAGTGCTTCCAGTGTGGCGAAATGGGACATTTTGCCAGCCATTGTCCAGAAAAGAAGAAGGACAAGGAAGCATCTTCTTCCAAAGCAGTGGTGGCAGATGATGGGTCAGGAGATGATGTAGCCATGAGTGCTGATGAACCACGAAGGTGGGGTGACATGGACATGTAGAGGAGCTACATGGAAGAGAGGCGGGATCCTTGAGCAGCTCATCTCTTGGATCACAAGCGAGCTACGACAGCCTTAAGACAATAGCGGGACAAGTGGAGCAGTGGGTGCATAAATCACATATGAGGCATAAGCAGAGACAAATCTGGAGGCTTGGAGAAGCAGCGAAGAGCATAGCAACAACAACGTAGAAGCAGTAGCAGCGCAGGGGCTGATGTGACTTCAGCAGCGCAGTGCAGTACTGCTTACGCAGTGCAGAGCTACAGCAGCGCAAAGAGCTTTAGAGGGACAACGCAGTGCAGCAACAGTGTGATAGATTCCAGCACAAGGAGCTTATGTGACTTCAGCAGTGCAAAGGGACTTTGATTACGCAGGCAGAGCTGTAGCTGTGCATTGTTCTTTAGATGCCAACACAGATCTGTAGCTTATGGAGCTTTAGTGATGAGGATGCAGCCCATCTGACTTGTCTGTCAAAGATTGGGCAGGAGATTCAGTTGTTTCTCTCAACAACTGAAGTTGCAGTGCAGCAGATCAGCAGTGGCAGTGCTATGAGCAGCACAGATGCAACATATTGAGAGGGAGCTGCAGTACAGTGGTTGCAGTGGCAGTGGCAGAGTCACGGGTAGCTGTACAGAATGGCAGCAACAGTACAGAGTTGAGTGGCAGGGGGCCAAGCTTCAGCAGCATAGAACCAATGCCCAAAAGCATGTAATGCATAAGTGTGATGTATTGCTAGAGCACACCCTTGATGCTAAGAGGGAGTGTTGGGATTTTGTGTATTTGGTGTAGCATCAGTTGTGCTCTAGGTCCCCAATTTTGAGGAAGGACTAGAGTTCACCCGATCTACAAGACCTAGAAATGGATTTGGAAAATTTCATCTGGTTTAGGAGATATTAAATTAATTAATTATTTTAATGTATTTCCTAAGTTAAAACTTAGGAAAATAAAATAATTAAAGTGAATTTAATTAAACATGTGATGAAATTATCTTAAGTCACACGGATCAAGCTTTCTTTAATCTTAGCCATTGATTAAAGATTTAATCTTGGTCGTTGATTTATCGATGAGAAAAGTATAAAGGAAAGGCTTGGGGTCATTTGTAAGACACATAGAAGCGAGCATATTTGGCTTCATTTCGAGATTCTAGGGCGGGTTGCACAAAATTATAAAGTGTTTTAGGTTACCCAAGAGGAGGAATTTAGACCACTTTTATTATCGATCTTGGGGTCTAGAACAATGTTGCGAGCGCTCCCCCGACAACAGGCCCGAACCGTGTCCCATACGGGCAGAGTACGGGATCCGTACCCGGAACCGCGGTTCCTAAAAAAAATTACGATTCCTGCCAAATCGGATCCGTACGCAGGGATCCGCGGTTCCGTACAGCGGATCCGCGGTTCGTACGGCGGATCGCTGTACGGAACCGCCGCGGTTCCAGTACGGATCCGTACGGATCGCGAACGGTTCCGTACCGCGGCGTACGGATCCGACCATGACACTTAAAAAAAGCGCTTTTTTTAATTTATTTTTTTGATTTTTTGTGTTAGCTTGGTTAGTTAGTGAGTTAGCTAAGTTGAAGTTAAATGAAAGACATAAGCTCTGTCTTCCTCTATTTTGCTCACTTATGTTTTGGAAGCTTGGAGAAGAGAGAGGAGAAGAGAGCTTGGAGAAGAAGAGAAAGAGAGGGAGAGAGAGAGCTTGGAGAAGAGAGAGTTGAGGGAAAGCTTGGAGGAGTGAAGGAGGAGGAGCTTGGAGGAGTAAAGAAGGGCTTCCATCTACAAGAGCTAAAGAGGTAAGTGCAAACCCCAAACTCTCTCATTTTTTTTGTCATTGTTTTTTGTATTTTCTCTCCTCCCTCTCCTACACTTTCCCATTCTTTCTTCTTGTACATTTATTTGCAAGTTGTCCACCATCTATATTCATACTCAAAGATGATGTTTCTTTGGGTTCTATGTATCATTCCCCTCTTGGTTTTGATGATGGTAAGGGGGAGTAGAAATAGAAGAGGGGAACATGAAGAAGAAGAGGAAAGTGGTTACCATATGAATGACCCAATGTATGATGAGGAGGAAGGCTTTGAAGAGGAAGAGGATGATGAAAACATGAATCACAAGATGGGAAAGCTGCATTGACACCCTTGTGGAACTATGTGACCAAACTTGAAGGGGGAAAAGGTGGTGGAAGCTACAAGTTTTTGTGCTCTCATGGTTGTCATGGAGGAAAACCATATAGCGGTTCATATACCCGTGTGAGGAGGCATCTTGGTGGGGTGATGGACAGTGATGAAAAAAAGGGTGCTGTGGGGATAGCAATTTGCCCCAAGGTTTCAGCTGAACAAAGAAGAAAATACATCCAAATAGAGGAGGCTGCACAACAAAAAAATAAAAAACAAAAAACTCAATCTGATTCAAGTGCAACCTCTAAATTTGGTAGCTCATCTGCTCATGGTGTTTCTGCAAGTTCTGGAGGTAAAAAAACTATAGCAGATTTCCTTAATGTTGCTGGGAGGGATGATGTGGATGGAAAGATAGTCCGATTTCTTTGTGCTTTCAGTGTACCATTCAATGTGCTTCGCTCTCCCTATTGGCATGAAATGGTAAAGGGCATCAATGAAGCCCCAAAAGGATACAAGTCCCCCAACTATGAGAAAGCTAGAACAGTGTTATTAGAAAGAGAAAAAGGAAAGGTTCAAGCAGCTTTGACACGTTTTACAAATGAGTGGGTAAATAGTGGGGTATCCATTGTATCAGATGGGTGGACAAATATCAGAAACCAACATTTGATAAATGTTCTTGGTGTTTCTGCTACTGGTGCAGTGTTTATTGCATGTCATGATTCCTCCTCTGTCAGTGCAACTTCCCAAAACATTGCAGATCTCCTATTGCGATCAATCAGAGATGTTGGTCCTAGCAAAGTGGTTCAAGTGATCATAGATAATGTAGCAAATTGTAAGGGAGCAGGTAAAATTATTGAGCGTACTTATCCACACATATTTTGGTCTGGGTGCTTGGTGCACACATTGAACCTTTTGATGCATGATATTGTGAAGCATAAAGAATGTGGGTGGATTAATGAGCTTTACAAGAGAAGGAAGAAGCTCATTAAATTTATCACAAGGCATACAAGGGTAAACTACTTCTATGGCACTTACTCCAAGTTGCAGTTGCTTAAACTTGCAAAAACCAGATTTGCAAGTTATTACCTCACCTTTAGGCGGCTAGTGAAGGTGAGACAAGCTCTAACTAATATGGTCACTGCTGAATCATGGGAGGAGATTAACACTGATAGAGATGGTGCTAATGCAGCAAAGGACACTATTCTTGACATGTTCTTTTGGTCACAGGTTAAATATGTTTTGCAATTCACCAAACCAATTTATTACATGATCAAGTTTGGCGATTCAGATAAGCCAATAAGTGGGGAGGTGTATGAGCAAATGGATAACATGTTGGGGCAGATTAAAGACATTGTTGAGCCTAGAGATACCACCTTGTACAAATATATTCGTGCAGAGGTGGTAAAGCGATGGGATATGCTAAATATTCCATTGCATGCATTAGCATATGTATTGACACCTAAATATTATAGTCCATCATGGCTTTCTACAACAGCACCCGGGGGGGCGAGCAGGAGAAAACCACACCTAGATCGAGAGGTCCTACAAAAATATATGCTTGCACTGGATAAATTAGTCCCTGATGAGGATGAGGCACACATGGTACGGAAACAGTTGAGCAGCTATACACTTTCCACTGGTCCATTTGGGAGCATGCATGCTATTAGAGATCGAGAGAGTTTTTCTTCTATTGAGTGGTGGAACATGCATGGCGGTGCTACTCCACTTCTACAGAATTTCGCATTGCGGGTGCTATCACAGGTGGTAAACACTTCTTCCGCAGAGAGGTGTTGGAGCTCTTATTCTTTCATCCACAGTGTTAAAAGGAACAGGTTGAGTTTAGACCGGGCAGAGAGCTTGGTTTATGTTCATTACAACTTGAGATTGTTGTCCCATTACTGTGATGATGCAAAGAGCAACAAAGACCTTATTGTTTGGGACAAGCATCTAGAGGAGAGCAATTTGGAGGATGGAGTGTTGCGATTAGAGCAATTAGAGGATGCTCTTATCCATGATGATGAAGATCGAGTTGACATGCCACCCCCCACTAGTGCCTTGGTTCCTAGGTCCCATGGTTCAACACCAACAGCAGGGGCTTCGTCTTCAGCAACTGTAGTGCCATTGCCACGGCTTCCACAGCCACCATCTTCTTCATTGCCACCAAGTGGAGGCGCACCATCACGTACTGTTCGTGGTGGAAGGAGGAGAGATGAGTAGATATTTTCAGTGTTCACAGTGCACACTTTACTGCTTTTGTCATAGATTATCATTAGACTTGTAGGCTTGTTGTGAATTTGAACTTTTTTGTGTTGGTGGTGGCCAAGTGGCCTATTTTGTAAACATTATTATTTGAATTTTGGACATGACTAATGTTGACAGTTGCTCACTTTAACACTTATAATATACTTTATGTTTTATAATATGATTAAATGCTTTATGTTTATCATTTATGTTTTATAGTATGCTTAATTTTTAAATGTTTTATGTTTTAAAATTTATAGTATGCTTAAAGCCTTAAATGTTCTAAATTTTTATCATGCTTAAATGTTTTAACTTTTAACTTTTATGTTTATCATTTATGTTTTATAGTATGCTTAAATGTGTTATGTTTTATAGTATGTTTGACATGCTTAAATGTTTTATCATGATTCATGCTTAATTATTTGATGTATGTTTGCAATTGCTAGGATCTAGAATCTAGATTCTAGATGGTTGATGCTCGAATAATTATTTATTGATGTACAATGGAATCATGGATGTCATATCTATCTTGATTTATGTAAGAATATGCATGTTTTCATGTCTTCTACAACTAATATGGTATTTGGGATTGTTGTTTTGAATATAAATGCAAAAAAATATAAAAACAATATATATATATATATATATATATATATATATATATACTAGACGCTTCTGAAACGCTTCGCTTCCTAAATTTTTGGAAAATGACGCTTCCAAAAAACGTCCCCCCTTCGTCCTCGCTTCGTGCAACGTTGGTCTAGAATACACAACAAGCAGAGAAGAGATCAGGAAAGACAACGTAGAGGAAGGCAGCACCAGCAGCAACAAACGGTAGCAGCAGCAGACGGCAATAGCAACAGACGGTAGCAGCAACAGCAGCAGATGGCAGTAGCAGTAGCAAGGACAACGTGATTTTCAGGAAACCCTTCAGGGGTTACGCAGAGACCCTTAGGGGCAGCGTAGTGACTGCGTCACCCAGTCTGGGGTAAATCTGAGCATTTGAGGCCTTCAGAGGTTGACGCAGTGTCTTTCAGGGGCAGATCTGGGGTTTCTAGGCTTAGATCTGGCTGAGTTCTGTAAATCCCATTTGAGGGTGTGGATCAGTCAGTATTGTTGGTCTTAAATCAACCAGGTGTTGCAGATCTAGAGTTTTCTCTGTAGGGTTTTCCAGATCTGGAACCCAGAGTTGTGTATTCAGAAATATTCTTAATAATAGAGCCCTCTAGCACCAGAGACCGATTTTCCCACAATGGGTTTTTCCGAGGACAGTTTGTCCAGAAATAACTGCGTCACTTTGTCTGTGTGCATGTGCTTATTCTAGATCTGAATTGGTAGAGATTTGTTATGTGTTTTGCTTTGATGCTAACTTGAATTTATTTAGTTGATAACTTGTATAAGTAGGAGAAGCTTAACCGGATTAACATAAATAATTTCTGCATAAGAATTAAGATTCATAAATTTCTACAGATTTGATGATGTCTCCAATAGTGTTGACCTGGCTTCAATCACGAGATGGCTTTAGGTTCCTTGAAGATAGAGATCACCTCTTGAAAGGACCTTGATGTATAAGTCCATTAAGTAAGATCTTATGTCTTCTTGAGATGTCTTGAGGACTTCTCCAATTTCTGCATACTTCTCCTTCTTGAATGAATGAAGATCTTCTTTCGATCTAGACTTTTACAAAGTAGATTCTTTTTTTGAAAACTGATTCTTGATCTTTTGATCCTTGAGTGTCTTCTTGCCAAATAGCCCTTTCTAGCACCTTAGCTCTGAAAGCATGTTGAGAATTTAGTAGGGCATAGTTTAATTTAATGCTCTTACTTGATAACTGCTTGTGTTATACTTGTTGTGCGTCTATTACTTAGATCTTGTCTTCATTGGCTTATTATGTCTTTCATCAAGTCAATTATCAAAACACAAGAGACACATAATTTTGGCTCTTCAAGCTAGCGCCAAAACCTCTCCCTCTTGGAGAGGAAAACCTGAAAGAAATTCTTCTTCTAGATCTTCAATTAACAAAAACCATGACCATGACCTAGACCCTTGACCTTAGTATGCCTCCAAGACCTTGTCACTATATCTTGCTCTCTTCGGCCTTCACACTTCTTGTCCTTCCTTTCCTGCACTGTCTAGCACTGTCACTTAGAGAATCTCGGTCTCTGTATTCCTTAGTTCTTGACACAGTCCTTTTGGCCTCAAATAGTCTCCTATTCTTCGGTAGAAGAGTCTCCTCCCTTCGACCTCCTTCCAACATTCTTCTGCTCTGAATGATAGTCTTAGACCGAACTGTTGCACTACTGAAACAATGTTCGACCTCCACTATGATTGCAGAGGTAATAGTACAGAAAAGAACCTTTCAAGATTCAAGAGAGCTAAGCACAAAAGATTTTAGTAGTGTAGAAGAGGATTTACCAAAGAGATTTAACAAAGCTTTGTAATTTAAGACATACCTCTGTTTCTTGACAAACCTTCTTGCGATGCCTTAATTCATACTCCTTGATCTTTTAGCATGTCCTTTCCTAGAAGAGTAAGTCATGATCTGCCGTACATACTTTCAAGAAAAACGGTGATACCAAGAACATGACTTCATTTTTCAAGTTAGATCTTTTATGCAACTATGAGGGATGGAATCCTAAATTTAATTGACAAAAAGACATTTAACTAGATTACTTTGAAGATCCTGAAGATCAAGATTCTAACATGTATGTTATCACAAATTAGACTAGTTATAGGAATTTATACAGATTTAGAATAGAAGCTCATGTGTACCTCGTAGTAACATACCTTTGATTTGCAGCTTGTTGGACTAGTTGTGATACTTACTTGATTTTCTTGTGCTTGTATTTGATAAACTTTCATAGGCAGCTGTACCATGCTCCATTCCTTCTTAATGAAATGAACCTCTCATACAATAATGACACCTAATTATTATGGTAGTGTAGAGCTCCTCTTTCTTGTTGGAAGCATCAAGACTTATTATTGTAGTATACGCTGTGAGACCTTATCACTGCACTAAGGTTAATGTGATACCACCGAACTGAAGTGGCATCCTTCTCATCAAACTGTGATGGCATTCTCACTGTGATATTTTGAATTGTAATGACATTCTTTTCGAATTGTAACTACACCCTTATTACTGTAAGTTCATCAAAATCATGACTGCACTGAGACTGTTGTTGACCTGAATTTGTTCATTTGTATAGCATTACCAAATAGCATATAATATATATAATACACTAGAATGGAACCACTGAGATATCCAAACTGTGGTGAATTGTATAGCATCCAATGTAATGTTATTGAGTCTGCCCCCGAGCTGTGTAGAAGTTAAACTAAATTGTAAGAGCACTGATTATATTCTTATGACCATGTTGTGATAGAGATCACCTTTTATCCAAATTTCTGATCTTGTCTCTGAAGTGCGAGGTTTTCATATTTCTTCAAGGTACCTTTTAGGACCGAGTTTAGTGCACCGAGATCCATTAACCCAGAATTGTTCATCTACGTTTTTCAAGAACCTTTTTGAACTTGTGTTCTGAAGTCAGTATTTGAGCCCTTGACTTGATCTTATTGACCTTCAAACTGCCTTGGATCATGACCATAACTCTGAAACCATGTTAGAGAAATGGCAGTTAATTAGTTTCTCTTATCATGACATTATCTTGTGATTATTATTATGTGTCCTTGTGTTTTATCTTTCATCATCAAGACTAATGCCAAACAAATAGAAGAGGACACAAGATATAGGCACGCTGCCAGGGAAAAACCCCACTCTTTGGGGAAAACCCAGTCAAAATTCTATTTTTCAGTAGGTTCAAGATGAGAGGACCAACACCTTTAGACTATAGGTTTCCTCCATCAAGTCATCCCTTCACTGTGTAAGCACCTAGATCTCCAAGACACCGAGATCTCTCTTCCTTGCACCCAAACTTCATCCTTATCATGTTGACTGATGTTGAGATAGCAACATAACACTGAGCATCATAATGACACAACACTTAAGCATCATACAAACATTACTGATCATCATAGGTAATATCATCGTGCATCACTTGTGGCATCGATCTTCATGACTGAGATGACACCGAACTTGTAGCACCGAGTTTATGTGTAGTCGAGATAGCACCGAGTCCACTGTAATATATAGCACTATGTCACCGGGCCACTGTACTGTACCTTCTCCAAGTATAAAAACGAACCACAGAGATAAATAGGACTGCAACTTCACCGAACAGAGAGACTGTAACTTCACCGAAACAGAGAGACTGTTATGCTTTCACCTAGCTTGTAATCCGAGCCTTTATTGCAGAGAATTTCAAATCATCTCATCATCCGAAAAACTCAGACATGTATATTCGAAGTTCTGAGTGTGTATTGCGAAACTACAGGGGGGTATATATAGTAGTTGATCCATAGAAAATGAGCCGACCTGTATTGAATGAAGAGACATGTCCATATAATAGGCCAACATGCCTCTTAGTGAAGCCGACTTGTAGGAGATTGATGGAGGCTGACTTGTATATAATTTGAGGAATTTTATCACTTGATTTGAAGGCTGCTTTATGAAGAAGATTTTGCTGAAGCCGGGAATGTTAACCTTTGAAGGAGATGACTTAATGAAGGAGCCTTTTGACCAACAACCTAATATTACATGATTTAAAAGCCCAAATAGGATCAATTTAAATCTGTAACAACTAACCTATAAGTCCAAAATTGGGACCTTAATCTAAATATGACCCAAGCATGAAACCCATGCTTTAATAAGTCATTTAATAATAAATTCTTTTGAAGTTTTGACAATTACAATAATAATGAAGACCAAACCTAGTTATATTCTTCAACATGTTCATCGGCTATGTCTGTACCTTGATTATTGAAAGCTGCTTCAAGAGGGCCTAGAGTGGGCCTTTAATTAGTTGTGGCAGCAGGCCTAGATGGCAATGGAGGCCTAGTAGTAGAGCTTTGCACAAGGTGTTTTCCCTTAGCAAGCTTCCTATCAGTAGCTTCTTGGAAAGATGCATAAAATTTCATTTTTCCAGGACTCAAACCTTGGCTAGGTTTTCCATTTGCATCTTTTGGCCCGGTGCATATTTGCACCCCTGTGTTAGTTTGACTAGTGAGATGGGCCTTCACTCTAGTATATGAGTCATTTTTTATATCTTGGCATTCATTGCACTTCCATTTAAATGAACCACCTCTGGGATTTTTTCTAATAATCTCCACATACTGCCATACAAAAGATTTTGGGTTTGCTTTGATGATTTCCCTTTCACTCCCTTCATGCTGTGATGGTTCCATAATACTAATGGTCTATATGTTACCTCACTGACAACTGCATAAAAAATTCAAATTATAATATATTATCAATACACAATTAAAAATAAAAAAATTAAAAAGTTAAAATACATTTAACATTGTTCAATATTATTAATTGTACCATGCTACTATCAGTTCTTTTAGTATCATAATTCATTAGTACCTTATTAATATTATGTATTATATTAATATATTCAAATAAGGGTAATGTATGAAATATTTTTAATTTATACACATCATAAATGAGACCAAACTTAGCTTACAATAAAAAATAAAAAATAAAAGGGGAAAGCTACTAGCCTAGGTTTAAACTTACAATAAAAAAATGGGTAATGTATGAAATATTTTTAATTTATACACGTCATAAATGATACAAAACTTGGCTTACAATAAAAAATAAAAAATATGTTAGGTCCCTGTAATTTGTTAGATTGGTAAGACCAAATAAACAAGGGTAACATCAAGCCAACTTTGGAGTCCTAGGACCTAGCCTTCCTAGACTCAAAGAGGGCTCTCCTTATATTTGTATAAAAGATATAACTTGATTGATTTAGGATGCTGATTTTAGGCTAGTTAAATTGATAGGGTTGTTTGTTTTGTTTTGTTTGGTTGGGTTGCTTGTTAAAAAGAACAGATAGAGTAAGAGAAATTCAAGCCATTGGGCTATGGGGTCTGTGAAAGGTTTGAAGAGTACAACAACAAGTCAAGGGTGTTTCATAGGGCAAGTTAACAAAGCCAAATGGATCTTAATAGCTTATGTGGGTGTGAAATGGACATTAAGTTGTGAGTTTAGTAGGTTTAAAGGGAAATTAAGAATTCTTTAACACATACTAGAACAAGAATAGTCTTTAAGATCACTATGTTTAAGAAAGAACCAAAGGACAGGGCACACCATAAACTTCTTTGGCCTAGCTTTATCAAGTAAACTTTGAGACAACAATCCAGCAAACCCTAGAGAGCAGAGAACTCCTAAATTCCCTAGCTATTCACTTTTAGACAAAGAAAACATTTAATATAACATTTCAGTAATGATTAAAGAGCAGAGAACTCCTAAGTTCTTCAATCAGACTTCAAAGACCTTTAAAATGACTTTTCAAGATAGACCAAAGGACAAGGAAAACCATAAACTTCTTTAGCCTAAACCCTAGTAAGCAAACTTCAAAGAAAGCCTTGAGAACAACATTTCAGGTAAAACCAAAGGACAGGGAAAACCATAAACTTCTTTAGCCAAAACCCTACTGAGTTAATCCCAAGGAAACAAACTAGCTGGAAATGGAGAGCAGGGAACTCCTACGTTCTCCAAAAAAACCCAGCAGAGGAAAACATTTAAACAACAAAAAGCAGACAGACTTAAGGTGCCTCTAACAACATATCTTAACCTAAATTTTCTGTTCTGTTGCAAGAGAAATTGATATACAAAATGGAAAACCGAAGGAAACAATTACAAAATTAGAATAACATCACCATTTGACAAAGTCCATGAAACCTGTGAATGTGCTTGTTCCATTGATATTCAGTCCAAAACAGTTACAATGCTCCAAAGCCAAACTCTTTTACCACTCAAAGTCTATGAGGTATTCAGCTCAACAACAAACCAACAAAAATTATGAAACATACATGCAATATTTATCTGCAAAATGAGGAGGTGAACCCTAGCTAGGGTTTCAGATGTCATTTATTACATAGTTAATGCATTTTGACCTTTGAGACCATGCAAGGCCCAAGGCAAAAATGTCTAACAGTGACTCATTGTAATAATAACTCCTAACTTAACTTCTGAGCTAACCTTGGAAACATTTGACTTTAAGGCCTTCTCAATAACTTTTTCAATAACTGCTGATGTCTTTTGTTGACTTCTGGCAAGGGCGTAGCGCGCAACGCTGGTGCAAACGCGCAGTGCCATGACAGAAAAAAATTGGCCTGTCTTGCAGCCAACTTTTGGAGGCCTTCCCGATGTCCAAATGAGCTCCATGATAGCTCATTGGAAAGCTCTCTGATTCTAGTTTCCAAATCTACCTCCAGTTTCCAAATGGTGTATGTCTTCTTTGTCAAAAATCACTTCTCCCAAGACTGGTAAACGCGTAGCGCCAGTGCCAAAATGAGGGCAGAAAGGTGATTTTTTGGTAGTTTTTGGCCTTTTTGAGGGACCGGTTTTGCTCCAAATATTCTGAAACTTTCTGTGGTTGATGTACTTCCCATTAGAAACATGAATATGCTGACCTTTTTCCATTTGGATGGCCCAAAAAAGAGCGTAGCGCCAGTGGCGCTGTGCGTTTGGCCAATTTTCTGCAAGTCAAACTGTCAAAAATTCAAAATGTCACAAAAGTGCCAAAATTGGAATTTAGCTCGCTGATCAAGGTTTGGAGGCTTGGAGGGACACCTTAGCAAGGATATTGAGCTTCTCTTTCTCTTTTTCCTCGGTCAAAGCCCAAATCTTTGCATGGGCTCGTTTGAGCTTGGCCCTTGCAATCCTGTCTCTCATGGCATAATGTCTTGCCATCTTCCTCTGAATGTCAGTGTCTCTCTTTGCCTTCTCTAGTTGACCCTCCAGGTGCAAATTGACTCTCTCTAGCCAAGACTCTCTATCCTTGCTAATATCTATGGCAAGCAGCTCACTTGGAGTGAGTTGCTCTGCCAATTCTGCCTCTTTTTTCCTTTCTCGGGCTAAAGCCCTCTTTAGCCCAATGGTCTTTGGCCTCTGTCTAGGAAGCTGATCTTCCTCATCCTCACTGCCATCAAAACTGCCCAAGGTCTCATCTAGCAAGGCCTTGGCCTTTTCGGCCTCTTTCTGAGCTCTAATTTCCTTGACCTCATTGATGGCCTGCTTTGTCTTCAACTGTTGATTCTCTAGCTCAAAAAAGTTAATCACATTCTTTGACCTACCAAGATTAGCTTGAAGCTCACTAATCTTGGCATCCTTGCTTTTGATCAACATATTGGTAATTCTCTCCTCATCCTCATCTTCAAGGTCAATCAACTGAAAATCCTGCTCAGTTTCATATTTGTCCTCCTCCTCAACAATGATATGCTCTGTAACCTCTTCCTTGCTCTTATCATCCTTTTTTGCTGATGAAGAAGGCATGGCCCCTTTCACCTCAAGTGAAGCAAACACATGCCTGTGGCCTCTCTGATATGTGAAAGGAAATGGCTCATTGTCAATCATTTTAGTGCCAGCTGTCTCAATGTTTCTTTCCTTGCTTGATGCTCCGGTATCATGATATGAGGGTGAAGGGTTGTGGAAAGGTGATGAGGAAGGATCAATATGAGGTGATTGGATGTGAGTGGATGGTGATGTATGAACATCGGGATGTGATGGAGAAGTGGATATGGGAGGATGAGAAGATGAAGGAATATCTTGCTGATGATGGCCAGGTGGAGTAGTGAAAACCTCATTGGCAATGAATGTATCCCATGGAATGTTTTTCTGTTGTAGCTGATGCATGACCACCATCTTGATGAGTGAATGATGAAATAGGCTCTGCATTTGTTGATTATAATCTCTCTTTTGCACAATGTAGGCCATTTTGTCAATGCTACGGAAAAGATAATATGGTATATGCAACATCCTAACTCTAGTGAAATACATAAGAAGATGGATATGGTATGAGTAGAGGCGGGAAAACCTTCCCTCACAAGTGAAATACTTAATTATTATCCTCATCATGGGTGCATATCTATCAAGAAGATGAGAAAAAGGGAAGATGGACTTGTGGTGATCTTTATACCTAGGTTTGAGGTATGGTTCAAAATAACTCATGTCCATGTATGCTTGTTTGAACCACTTCTCTCCCACACTAGTTATCCCTGTAGCAGCTGCAATGGCATTAGTGGACATCTCAGATGTAACCCCGACAAGATTGACTTGCTTGTCATGTAGATTGATGATGAATAGTCTTGTCAACTCCGGGTGATTTTGGACTTGCTGCACTCTTTCACAAAACTCAAAGCAACCCACATGTTCAAAGCAAGAAACAATGAGAGGAGAGGCCATGAGTTCCCTTGTATTGATGGGTTCAAACCTGTTTATCTTCCCTCCCTTATGATCATGTCTCCTTGGCATTTGTGCCTCACCAACAATGCCACTGTCTTCTTCCTTAGACATTTTAAACTTTGTTTTATAAAACCCTAGGGTACAAGGGAAATGACAACTTTGAAAAATGAAGGGAATGAGTGTGAATGAAGGGAATGAGTGAAAGGGAATGGGTGTTGTGACAAACTAGATGAATGAAAACCCTCAAGCAATGTAATTACCCTTGTTTATGACTGATTTTGTTTAAGGAGGATGAAATAGGGGGATAAAATAGTGATCTCAAGCTAAAACTTAGGGTTTCCTTTAGGGTTTCATTTCCATTCAATTAAGAGTGGTCAAATAGCTTCGAAGCAAGGTTCATGTTATGTACTGACCACTCAAGAGTGCTTGGAGGACTTTGGCAAGAATTTGGAGAAGATTTGATGTGATTTGGGCTGATGGAAGACTCAGAAACCCTTTCTGTCTAAGTGCGCAGCGCCAGTAGTTGAGGGCGCAACGCCAAGTCAAGCGCACAACGCTAGGCTCTGAGCACGCAGCGCCAGGGTCTGGGCACGTAGCGCCAATGCAAATTTCACGGTGTCCTTTTTGGCAAGGGCGCATCGCCAGTCTACAAGTGCGCAACGCCTTCACAATTTGCGTTGGTAATTTCGGGCAAGGGCGCAGCGCCGACTCCCAAGCGCGCAACGCCAAAAAATTTGGCCCGAATTCGCTCAGAAACCCCACAAACTCTTCCTTGCTGAATGCTCTTGATCTTTTGAAAGGTAACAATGATTATCTTGAAGTGTGAAATGGGCTTTTATAGGCTTGTGGATTTAATTTAAGTTTGAAAAACCCACTTTCTAATGTTTGAAGTCTTTTCCTTTGTCACTGATACTCTTTGATACTTTTTTGCTTGCAGGTTGCTGAAGTCATTGAGTTGGCTTTTCTTTTGATCATTGAGGCATGGCAAGTTATTTTGACAACTTTGAGATTTAATTATTACATATAGTAGCATCTTCAAAATCTTCTGTAGTTTCCACCATAAAATTCAACTCAACTTTTCCACCTTCTTTGGCCACTTTTTTTTTCAAATCCCTAAGTGCTTGCAGTTCTTTACAGCAATCATCAGTGTTGTCTTCTAATTTCTCTATAGCCCTTTCAAGTTCATTCATTTCTGTCGAGCTCACCTTACCCTTTTTCCATATTCCATCAATATTTTCTGATAGACTTTCTTCATGCTTGGCTTTGTGTGCTTTCTCCATGTCATTTGCTTGCAAGTAATCACTACTTTGGTACTCAAAGGGACTATCAAGTTTATAGCCCTTGTCATCTACAATATCAGGTTTTTCCCTTTTCCCTTGCTGTAAGTTGTTTTCATTCAGGAGTAGACAGTCTACATCGTCAGTACTTTCTGCTGATAAATCTACCAACACCTCTACAGAAGTGCCAAACTTTGTCCATTTTTCTCACTTGTAGGTTCTGAACTGAGAGGATAATCCTCTTTGGATATTTTAGGTCCTTCTTGAATAACCATGTCTTGACATTCTATTACATCTGAGCCAGATTCTAGCAAAGGAAAAGTAGTGCCTGAAACATCCAAGGATTTTGGGGATCCAGAAGAAATGCTTGTCATAATCAATCCTTCTCATATGTGTGCTGACCTTATTGGAATGAAAGAATTACCTTGAAAAATGCAAAACCCTAATGACCTAATGGGACTGCTTTTTGACCTGTTTTGAATGAAATTTTGACTTCAAAGACTTTCAAGTGAAAAGAGCATTTCCAAAGTGCTATTATGCTCAAGGGAACATGGGAATGAGTTAGCAACAAGAAATCTTAGAGGGAGGGTGGAGTTTATTGATAGGGGAAAATGAGGAAATGAGGTTTTAGGTAGGAAAGAAGGATGAAAATGAGAGGTATAAGCCCATAATGAGTCTTTTAAGAGCAACAAGGTGACCTTGAGATGGCAAACTGATAGATAGGGCAAAGGTTTTATGAAGATAATGAAGGCAGTGAGATTTCTGAAACTCAAGATATTCAAGGAATATTGTTTTCAGAAAACTATAACCATTCTATAGTCATCCAAAGATAGTGAAAAATACTAATGACTAACAAAATAGAAGGGGGAAGCTACTACTAAAAAGAATTTATGGAAACATGCCTTGTGCTATTAAACCTAATGAATTTCTAGGAAGAAAAAGAGATAAAACTGCATCATGCATTTCACAATGTCAACATATCTTAATTCAAAGCATAAAATAAAAGTTAATAAAAAATGCTTGGGATTAAATGATTTTATGTATTATAAAACCAAGAACTTCCAACAACAGGAATAATCTGAACCTAATGAGGTAAATATGACAACTCTTCCCAAATAACTAGAAACACACTGATATCATGTATGCTATAGTGAGATGCTAAGTTTTGATTCTTCACTGTGGAGAACAGAGTTATGGGCACTGTCTGGAAGGTTATGGGCACAAGTCACAGAGGTGAGACGACCCACAATGGGCAAGGTCGTGAGACGGAGCGGGAGGCGGTACAACCCATGGGTCACAGAGGTGAGACAACCCACGAGTCACAAAGGTGAGACAGGTCACATTGGTCACTGGTGAGACGGGCCACAAATTACAATGGACAACGTCTAGTGATGAAAGGAGTACCTTGGTCCGAATGATGAAGAACAATGGAGCCTGAGGGTGCACAATCGAACTTGAACGCCGCTAAACGCCAAACGATTTATGTCAAACACACAACAAATTGCCAAATAACGCCAAACACCCAATAGGGTGCAAACAATGAGACAAAGAGGGACCACTAGCCTTTAACTTTAACGAGACAACCAAAAACCTAATTTCTGCTTTTCACTTTCGCTGGCAGTGGTTTAATTTTCGTTTTCGCATTTCCGGCAAGTGTAATTTTTTCGCAGATTTCTGGCATATTTCTCTGGATCTATTTCCCTCCCCTAGCATCCGTTTCTGAAAAGGCACGATCCGCCAGCTGCTGTTTTTTTGCCGTATTCCAGCGGATACGGATCCAGATCCAGATCCGATTTAGATCCGCGGATCCGGAGATATTCCCCTCCCTCTGCTGGATCCGGTAACATAGCTACAAAGGCTTAAAAATGAAAAAATTAAAAGGAAAAAACAAAAAAGAAAAACAATATGTAAAAAAATCCTACCTCACTTTCATTCCTTGATGCTCATTTTATTTTCAATGTTCATTGTCCATTATTGATTTTCAGTTTTAACTCGAGTCTTCACTCTAGATACTAATTGCCTTAGACCAAGTCTTTGACTTGTCACTCTTTACTATTTTTAAGTTTAAGAATTTTGATTTACTATTGTTGAGATTTTGTAGGGCTAGTGATTAACTCAAATTCTCTTCTTGATAATTGTGAGCTTGCTTATGTATTCTCTTATTTCACTTAGTTAATCTTTCATCAAGTCAATTATCAAAGTACTTAGTCAAATGTAGAGACAGAATAATTTCCACTTGTAACTGAACATCTTGAAATGTAGTTAGGAAGGAAAATCTCTGATTTACCTTCCTCACTTTCTATCATTGTCTTGTCTTTGTCAAATTCTTTCCTCAGATACTTTAACTTTAGAGATTTCCTTACTGTACCCTTCTTACACATTCCGCAATTTGTAGCCTTTAGTCACTTCCGCAATCTGTACCTTCATTTAACTTCAGTCATTTTCGCAATCTATACCTTCAATCACCTTCAGCCATTTCCGCAATCTATACCTTCAGTCATTTCCGCAATCTATACCTTCAGTCCGCATTCTATTCTTCTCCTTAGATCTGCTCCTTTTAACGCTATACAATCTCAGATTCATCCGTATTCAATTATCTGCTTCACAACCTCAGACTTGAACGTGATTCATGTTCTCCAAATGAGCCATAGTGTATAAATATATATAGGAGACTGAACAGCTTTTAGGCCGACCATATAGATTGATATTTAGGCCTACTTTATAACTTCAATTTAGGTCGACTTGAAGATTATTTTCTTTGACCTTTTACTTCACATATAATACAAGATTGTTGAAGGTTGTTTCCGCCATATTTTTATTATCATTGTCTTCTTCTTTTCATAATTACTTAGTCATCATGAAGACCGACCTAGTTACATTTTACAACACTCCCTCTTAACTAGGGAGGTATTCATATAGTTACATGATCACTTTCAAACTAAAGAATCTCATAAGAAAAATCGGATTGGTAATCTCATCTGTATAGCATCATTTCAACCAGCATTGTACTAGTGCAAGGCCTTGACTAACAACCCCATCTCTTCAATGAGACAATGGGCTTCAATGCTGGCGAGACACATGACTTATAGACACCTTCGTCATTGTCTCTCCAAGGTACATACTCCACCCCGGTGTTCCCAAAGTATGACCTTCCTGGACTATTCTTCTCTTGGGTAGCTAGCCCTCAAAGAATATCGGTCCCCGACTACTCTTATCTTGAATGCCCTATCACATTCTCAAAGAGCATTGAATGCTAGATGATTACCCAATCCTCCATTTTGTCTTCTCAAGACCAGAATGACGTGTCTATCTCTCCCTCCCAGGGAGGACCTTATTCCACACGAGAATGTACTCATTCTTATACAAAGAATGTACCTAAGCTCATCCTTAGGAATTACCAAGTTTCTTCCAAGTAAGAAACTTACCATCAGGCTCCCTCTTAATCAGGGACCTCCAACAGCAATGGTGAGATACCCAACTGCTCATGAAGAATTCCTGTTCTCGATGTCATGGATTTCGATATTGAAGAATCTCCAACTTTTAGCTTCATAGGGCCCAGATCATCTATCACTTCCATCCTGAGTCATGTCAGCTATCAGAGTGATTCATTAGACTTCCTTTATCTGGTCCATTGTTATGTCATGTTGCTTTCCTTCGAATCATTTCCAAGGATCATACATCCTTTCTCATGATTAGCAGCCTTGCACAGATTCATCTAGATAAACATATTAATATTAACTGTTAGAACGAAAGTTACCTTAGTGATGATCTTTCACTATGACATTTTCTTGTAGGCATCGACTTCCTTCATACATATTGACACATCTCCTAATGATATTGCTTTTTGCCAAAGGTCTTCTTTACCAGAATTTCGTCAGAGTCTACATATCTTTCCAGGAGATCCCTTAGTCACATCTTGACATGGTTGCATTTCATGATCTCTTCCTCTCTGCACATTCTAGGGACTTATAACCTTTCTAGTTTCTTGTTCATATCCAACAACCTCATATTTCATGAGGACATATTATGTTGATTTCATCTGTCCGTGTACTGAGAGATACTCCTCCATAGATCATTCTTCTAAATATAGAAGTTCATTACCTGCAACCATATGACTTCACAACATCCAATGTTAGTATATAAATATATACATACCTCTTTGCCCTTTTTCCCTTGAGTCATTCTATAGCAATTTTAGGAATGAATAGCTTCATTCCCTTGGCTTGTTTCATCAATATGTCATCACATCCCAAAATTATGTTTCTATGATGACCCTTGCTCTTTGATGACTACTTTCTTAACGTTTGTCAAAGAGGTTTTCCCGAAGCTGATTGCTTCCTATCATATATCCAACAGAAATCAATTCGTAAGTTTGCATGATTTTCCTTGAACTTCTTTTCTTCAGCTTCCTCCGTTCTTTTCGATGATATGGACTTCCTTTATTTCTCCTATTGCGATTGTCCCTTTAGGACCATCTTTCTTGTAATGTCCATAAGTCTTTCCACATTTCCTCAACAAATGTTTGAGTCTTTTATCCTACAACATTTTTGCCCTAGATTTGTCTTTTTCCATCTAGCACAAGTTGAATGAGGTAATTTTCTTGTCTATCATCTTTTCCAGATCTCATAGTTGAGATCTTATGAAGATATCCCTTCATTCTTTGATACCTCAATTTTGTGAAAATCGGGTCTAAGTGACATAACCTTATTTATTGCATAGAATAGTTCTTTCAGCTTATCATGTATTCTCTTGATGTCTCCAATTCTTCATAGACAGGGATGTAAGGACTTTGACTGATTCCATAAGAATCCTTTGAGCCCTTCTATCCCTTTCCATGTATTCAGATAAATCTTGACCTTTATAGACTTTCCATGACTTTACTTTCGTCGAGGACTGTGACTATCCTCCTTATGCAAGGATTCTTGGTAGTCCAACCAGCTCATAGATCTCCCTGCAAAAACAAAGTCATTTAACCAAATTTGATTATAGAATGAAAAATACTTACTTGATAAGTGAAGATAAAGTCTTCAGCTTGATTTCTTCAATGGCGGTGGAGAAGAGATGTGTTAGTGCTTTCTCTTTGGATGATCTTCTTTGAGGACAAGGAGAGGATCCTTGCTTTAATGAGAGGTAACTTGCCTTAATGGCATTTCCT
The DNA here is from genome assembly GCA_034641835.2 of Pinus albicaulis. Taxonomy (NCBI): domain Eukaryota; kingdom Viridiplantae; phylum Streptophyta; class Pinopsida; order Pinales; family Pinaceae; genus Pinus; species Pinus albicaulis. Next base: position 3,378,022 of record CM076574.1, on the reverse strand, counting down.
TTTAGTCTTCTAGCCTTCTTCCTTTATGACATAACTGAGATTGTATCAAGGTTAGACCTCCTTGCAGTTATATTGCTAGGACCTTATTTTGTGAGAGCACTGAGATCACTTTTTATTTCTTGCCATAATACCAAGGTATTATTATGTCACTAAAATCTTTCCTTTAAGATAGCACCGATGCTATATGTGACAACACCAACAAGTAACATAAAAAACGTGTGACTGTTATGGAATGTTACTGAGGTAGCATCGTTATTCTTTCACTGTTGATTGGACCCGAAGTAGCATAGAACCAAGCTGTAACATATCATCGAAATCTTGTTTAGTATTTTCACTGTGATCTGTACTAGGTATGCTAAGAGCATTGCTGTGATTCCACCGATTTGAAAACACTTCTGAAATTAGCCCGAGATTTTTCTGAGGATGATCTGAATTGTAAACTATGACATTCGGACTGCAATTGCCTCTCGAAATATTAGAGAATTAGATGCCCTTCCTTAACTGTCACCTTCGCTCTGATACCATGTTGAGAATTTGTAGGGCTAGCTAAGTTACCGGATTCGTCAAAAAGGGTGAACGAATCCCGAATCCCGTTATTGGATACGGTTCATACCCGATTCGCCCCTAATTCACCGGGTACGGCCGTATCCGTACAGGGTACGGCATATCTCGACCGTACCCAGTGAATCGGGTACGGCCAGACCCGCCGGTCAAAAAAATCGTTTTTTTTTATAAAGTGCGGTTTTTGTTCATTGTTTCGCACCCATTTCATTTTGTGAAGTGAGAAGTTGCTAGGGTGAGCAAGGAGCAAGTGTGAGCAAGGAGAAAGGGAGTTCTTTCGAAGAGATTCGAGCATCCGGTAAGTGCACTGTCCCTCTATATTTTGCATTTAGTTTGCTGTTAGTGTTTGCATGTGCATATGTTTTATATATTTGGTTATTTTTGTTTATTTTTTACAGTATTCATGGCTCAATCAAAGGCAACAAGACAGGGGCAAAGAAAGGGGAAGAATGTCCCCATTGGAGATGTTCCTCCTGTCCCTGTTTCATCAGGGTCTACAAGTATTCCATGCATTGGAAGTGGGGCTGCAACAACAACTTCAAATGTGCAGGGAAAACAAACTGTTGACCCCAAATACCCATTGTGGAAATATGTGACAAGAGAGGGAGGGGCAGGAAAAAACGGAGGAGGAGGAAATTGTTCATGGAAATGCAATTTTTGCCACGGCAAGTTCACTTGCACATATTTCCGTGTGAAAGCTCATTTGTTGGGTATTCCAAGTTGTGGCATTAAATGTTGTATAGGAATTGGAACGGCACAGATAAAGGAATTGGAGAAAGAGCAGGGTATTGGTGAGGCAAATGTGGCATCAAAATAAAAAAAAAAACAAGAATGATGACCCCCTTCCATTCTTAAGGAAAAGCAGCAACAAGTTCCCTTTTGAGACTTTAAGTAGGGGAGAATCAACAAAGAGAAAGGCAACTGCAGTTGGTCCAATGGACAAGATTTTTCAAAAAGAGAAGAGGGAAGAGCTTGATCTCACCATTGCATTTTTTTTCTATCAGAACTTCATATCCTTTAATGTTGCACGGTCACCTCTATTTATTGAGATGTGTCGAGCTCTTAGTCATGGGGCTCCATCAGGTTATGTGCTTCCTGGGTCAGAGAAGCTCAGAACCACATTGTTGACAAAGGCAAAGAAAGAGGTGGACAAAATGCTTGAGCCTATTAAATCAACATGGCCAACATCTGGGGTTAGCATTTTTTCTGATGGATGGACAGATCCAGCATGCCACCCACTCATCAACTTCATGGTGTCATCCTTGAATGGTCCAGTTTTCTTGAAATCAGTGGATGCACTTGGACAGTACAAGGATGCACAATATATGGGTGAGTTATTTCTTAAAGTTATTGAAGATGTAGGTGTGGATTCTTGTGTGCAAATCATTACAGATAATGCACCTGTTTGCAAGGCTGCTGGCATGATTGTGGAAGCAAAATATCCACAAATATTTTGGACACCTTGCATTGTCCATTCATTGAACTTGGCACTGAAATCTATTGCTTCTGATGTGCTTTGGATTGGAACCATTATTGAGGATGCATGACATATCCGCAACTTTGTACAAAACCATACAAATGCCCTCACTATCTACAAGGAGTACAACAATCTATCATTGTTGAAGATTGCAGATACACGGTTTGCCTCTTCATTCATCATGTTGAAGAGGTTGAGGGAGGTCAAGACCGCTCTTGGGTCCATGGTTATTTCAGAGTTTTGGTCTTTTTGGAGAAAGACGGATCAAGCAGCCTCAAAGAAAGTGAAGGACACAGTGTTGGATGATATATGGTGGGAGAAGGTAGATCTAGTTATTCAGATCATGGAGCCTATCATTTGCTTGCTCCGATTTGCAGATACAGACCAACCCATCCTAGGAGAGGTTTATGAGGGATGGGATTCCATGATTGAGTCTGTGAGGACCATTGTTTTACAGAGTCAGTGCCCAGAGTATGAGACATCACCTAAGGCCTTCTTCACCGTCATACAGGATATTCTTGTCAGCAGATGGGACAAGAATTGCACACCTTTACATTATTTGGCTCACTCCTTGAACCCAAAATACTACAACCATGAGTGGCTGAATGGTGGACCTTCCCGCAGATTCCCTCCTCACATGGATGGTGAAATCTCACAGGGGAGGAAAGATGCATTGAGGAGGATTTTTCAGGATAGGGCATCCCTTGATGAGGTGGAGGATGCCTTTGCAGATTTTTCCACTGGCACTGGGCGATTTGTAGGCTATGATGTGATTTGAGACAGGGGGGCTAAGAATCCCTATTCTTGGTGGGCAACTCATGGGGCAACAAGCCCTCCTCTATAACTGTTAGCCATGAGGCTCCTCTCTCAGGTGACTTCATCCTCTTGTTGCGAGAGGAATTGGAGCACATATGGGAATTTGTATAGTGTAAAGAAGAGCAGGCTTGAGCAGTCTAGGGCAGAGACAATGGTGTATGTGCACACGAACCTTCATCTCATCTACAGGCAGAGTGAGGATTGGTTGAAGGGAAAGACAAAGATGTGGGATGTCTTTCCTGATGATATGGGTCTGGACAACAGTGTTGAGTTGGCATTGGCCAACTTGGATCTCAATGCGCCAGTGCTATAGCCTGTCACATTTGATGATGGAGTAGAGACGTCATCCTCCACACCAGCAGATGCAGAGATGACAGAGGAGGAGGATGCATCAGAGCCAGAGGAGAGCAGTGGTGAGCATGATGATCGGGATGAGGACAGTGATGCTGATTATGATGATGAGGATTGATGACTTTGACTCATTGAGGCTTCAGGCTTGTAGTCTTGTAAGCTGTAGTTTTTTTGTATTTTGAATTTTCTATTTCTATTTGCCATTGGCAGTGTACTTATGTAACACATTTTGATTCTGATGACTTAATGAGAAAACTACAGTATCTTACTATCTTCAATCTTGTTTTTCTGAGTAAATTTGACAATTGTATGATGTATCAATGTGTCAATGATCATGTATGAGTATCTAAGATGATAGATCTTAAATCTATGTTTGAATCAATGAATTTTGTATGAATTTGTGTAAAAAATATCTAATTTTTAATATATTAATATATATATTTTTCATAAAATAATATATAACGTATCGTATCCCAGAAGTATGCTGTTCCGGGGGTCACCTTACCCGAATCCGATTCTTGAATCCCCGTATTCCCGTATCCCCGTATCAAGTGACTTAGAGGGTTAGTGATTAACTCAAATTCTCTTCTTGATAATTACTTGTGAGCTTGCTTATGTATTCTCTTATTTCACTTAGTTAATCTTTTATCAAGTCAATTATCAAAGTACTTAGTCAAATGTAGAGACAGAATAATTTCCACTTGTAACTGAACATCTTAAAATGTAGTTAAGACCTTCCTCACTTTCTATCACTGTCTTGTCTTTGACAAATTCTTTCCTCAGATACTTTAACTTTAGAGATGTCCTCTCTGTACCCTTCCTACACATTCTGCAATTTGTAGCCTTCAGTCACTTCCGCAATCTGTACCTTCAGTTACCTTCAGTCATTTCCGCAATCTATACCTTCAGTCATCTTCAGTCACCTTCAGTCATTTCCGCAATCTATACCTTCAGTTACCTTCAGTCCGCATTCTATTCTTCTCCTTAGATCTGCTCCTTTTAATGCTGTACAATCTCAGATTCATCCGTATTCAATTTTCTGCTTGACAACCTCAGACTTAACCGTGATTCATGTTCTCCAAATGAGCCGTAGTGTAGACATATATATTGGAGACTGAACAGCTTTTAGGCCGACCATACAGATTGATATTTAGGCCTACTTTATAACTTCAATTTAGGCCGACTTGAAGCTTATTTTCTTTGACCTTTTACTTCACATATTATACAAGATTGTTGAAGGTTGTTTCCGCCATATTTTTATTATTATTGTCTTCTTCTTTTCATAATTACTTAGTCATCATGAAGACCGACCTAGTTACATTTTACAACAACTATTTCAGACTTCGGATTTACTATTTGCCAGACCAAGTCTTTGACTTGTCACTCTTTACCATTTTTAAGTTTAAGAATTTTGATTTACTATTTTAGACTTCGGATTTACTATTTTTCTTTGTATTAATTAGATTCTAGAATGATGAATTTAAATCAACGTATCAATATTTTATTATTTCTGTTATATTTATGGTTTATTAATCAATGTATTTCATTACTAAATATGAAAATGAATAATGTTTATATCATTTACAAATTTGAATTTAGTACTATTTTATTGTTTACTGCTTATATTTACGTTGCACAATGATGAATTTGCATGGAATAAATTGTTATTGTTGATATTTTATATACTGTTTTTATTTTAATGTTATTAGAGATGAGGACGCTTACGCTAGGGACCCAAACATCCCCTCCCCCCTTGAATTTCCTCAAAATTTGGGGGTGCTTCCGCATGTCCCCCATGTATATCTCCCTGCTCCTGTGCTCCCCTGTCCCTGAAACTTGGTTGAACATTGGTAAATTGTTGAATGGCCTAGAGAGCAACGGGATTGCACTCTAACACTGCAATTGTCGAAAACAAAGACTGAACATCACCATTTGAAGCTAGTTTTTCGTTAGAGTTTCTAGGGTATTCCAAATTTCCTTTGAACAACTTACTTTGTCCTTTTGTACATTAGGAATTGGTCACCTGAGGTAAAGTTATCAAAGTTTGTTGTTCCTTTTGTCAAACTTTATGTTTGTAGCAGATTCAAGCATATTGGGCATGTAAATTTGTGGTTTTCCAAAGCCAAAACATTGTAGGAATGAGTGTGCATTCAGTGCATGGTGATTTCATTGATGAATTCATTATGGCTTAGATTCATTAGGGTATATGGTATAGTGTTTGGTTATTTTTGGAAGGGATTGCAGTTACTTAGACTTAAATTCTGAGAATGTAGGTTTCCACAATTAGTCATAATGTTATTGAGCTTTCTGGAAATAAACTGTGTACCATATTACGAAATGTCCAATGATTCAAGTGGACACTCCACCCTTCATCATGGACAATGGCTGGAGTGTTGACTTGAAGTGTTGGATGTTTCATAATTTGGTACAGAGTTTATTTCCAGCAAGCTCAACAACATTAGAATTAAATTGTTTTTCCTTCCTTTCTTCCTTGCGAAAGCAAAGAAACAGAGTCATATTCAATAATGACTCTTTATCTCTTAAAGTTTTGTATATTGCCATGTATAGATTTTTTTAATAAGATGCTTCTGATTATTATTGTATGGCACGCATGCCTTTCCTAATCTTGGAGTAACACAGTGGATTGTGGATTGCTTACAACACTTGAAAGAACTCTTCAATTGAGAAGTCACGAGTGTGGGGATGGTATCTCTTTTCCCAAATTCTCCCAGGACTTGCACCTGGCCTGAACTACATGAAAGTTTCCACTTGCACATGCAACAGAAATCATGGGGGGTGAAACATGTCTTTGGGTTTTTGAACATTGGTGGGGTATATGAATAATGAAACACCCCCACTTTACTATCTACTCAAAACTCCATTCACACTTGCCGTGTCATTGAAAACTGTGTTATATAAATACAACAAAGCAAGAAAATCTCCTGCAGCAAATATAATTGATCAGAAGTTGAAAATTGTTGATAGAGGGGCAAAATTGAATTTTGAATTCCTAATGATAATATGGATCGGGATCAATTTGAGACTATTGGAGGTAGAGTAGTGCCATATCAATCCTTAGGGCAATTACCCAAGTTAGGATTCCTCTTAACTTCGACAGAGATAGGGGTAAAGACAGTATCAAGAACAATTGTAAGGGTAGGTACACAATATGTCACAGAACTTTTAGAGGGCCCAATTCTGGTTCATATGATAATGATGATTTTTTTCATGTTTTCCTATAGTTCATTGTTTGAGGGGCATTCCAAAAGTTAATCATATTACTCCATGACCAATGTGTTAGGTAATTGCTCTTGCATAGAAGAGGTACAAGGTTCGATGTTTGAGTAAGTATTTGTATTGCATTAATTTGAACTACACAGATCAAACGAAAATGTTCACATATACTAAAAAAAGATATTGATGGTGATAGGTACGAGCTACTTATTGGCGTATGTGAATCTATTAAATTCATTAATAAAAGACAAAAACAGATAGTAGCAAAGGGCCTTCTATGATTATCATTGAATCCTTTGCTCTATCTAAATCAGTTAATTGTGTGATTTACATACATGCGAGGGACACAAGAAGACAGAAGAAGAGGGCCTCCTACGATATCGATTAATCCTCTTCTTTATTAACATAAGTCAATTTATGATTCACATACATGCGTTCTTTGTAAATGAGGATATAGAATCTAAAGAAGGATATTACTCAAACAGGAGTGCTAATAATAGAGTTTTAGGGCGTTGTATATCTTTTTTATGCATTATTTATATATTTAAATCAATCTAGAAGCTACTTTTCCATTGGAATTAGTGATTTTGTTGAAACTGACGATCATTTTTCTTCTCTTGTATTAGGTCGAAGAAGTTTAGTTTGATTTTTGGATCTTCTATCTTACAAAAGATGAGAAAGTTGAACATACCTCTTCCCGATGAAGAGTCCTATGGTACACTATTCTAAAGAATAGAACTTACAATAGTATTTTGAAGTGTGCCTTTTAAAACAACATTCATATAGGAATCAGGATATTCTTTTGGGAAATCTTATCTATAGCAAAGACGAAAAAGAACAATATAGCATGTTGTGATTATATTTTGACCGAACAAGCATATGAAATAAGAAATAAGATGCTTTCAAATTTTTTTTTTTTTGAACTTTGACCAATTCAAAAATAACAATCATTGATGAATCACAATACCTTTAAGATTAAGTTGTAACAAGGACCCAATAGTTTCAAACTTAATACACTGCAATATTTTAATGTTTGTATTTAAGTTGTAATAAGTAATAATTAATAATTCAAATATCTCATGTGATGAACTATGCTTAATGGACATAACTATTAAGTACTTTCGTGAATAAAGTACATGTTAGTACAGAACATAGTCATTATGTCATAAATTAGAATTGGCTTAAGTCACTTTTGACCATTTTTTAGTTAAATGAAATGTGAAGTCACTTGGGAACTTGGAAGGATCTCCTTGCAAGGTATTGGAATGATTTCTCTTTTCCATTACACCATTGTCGGTGCACATTATTTTTTGTTATTGTTATATGCACTTACAACATGGTATTAGAGTGTAAGGTAGAGTTTGGCATCTTGAGTATTTGAAAAAAAATAAAAATAGCAAGAGCATATTGACAAGGTAATGTGGCCAAGGGACTGGTTGGTGCATGTACAACAACAAAGGGAAAAACCAAGATTGAGAGGAAGTCATCACATCACAAAGATAAGTCGATGCTTTGGTTTTTCGAAATTTTTATAGGTTTGCTTATGCTGAAATTTAAATATCGATAAGTTTACTCAATAAATTTGATTTTATTTATATTATGAGTATTTATACATCATATTAAATTAAAGTTTAGAATCAAAAGTAACATTTCTTTGCAGTGACCAACAATTTACACTTTTTGAGGCACTGAAAAGGTACATTGTGCTGGAGTCAACTTTTCAAGGTACAAAAAAGGTATAGCATGCTACATGCACACTTTTCAAGGTGAAAAATATGCAACAAAAGTGCACACATCCCAAGGTAGGTTGTAGGTTGTATATTGTACAACAACACATGCATATTGAGGTAGTTGTATATGTTGTGAGAAGCTAAAGACACTTGCAAGCATAGGGATTGTGAAACATTTCCTGGCATGGACAGAGGTTTGGGTTGTTAAAAATAAGCTCACAGATGCTAGAAACATAGTCGGTTAGCTTCCAACAGATTTTGGGTAGTCTGTAAACAGAGTTAGCTAGATATAAACATTCTTGGGTAGCTTTTAATAGAGTTTGGGTAACAGGAAAAAGGTTCAGTCAATATATAAGTAGCTTGGGTAGTGAGAAATTGAGGTTGGGTAGGTTATAACATACTTCAGGTAACCTGAAGTAGGATTTTGAGTATACTAAAAAAGTTGCAGGGAAGAGTACAAAAACTAACCCTAACTTAGGTTGGTATGGGCATGTTGTCACACAGAATGTCTAGTCACCGTGACAACAACTTAGATCGGGGGCTGTCACCCTGATCCCCATCTCTGTGTTTAAGCTATTTCCCTATACCAGACTAGTGTGGGATTCCAGGTCACACATGAGTGAGGAATTCAGTGACACATTAGTGCTAATGTGGGCGACCAATTTTTAAATAAATTGGAAAATAAATTGTAATCTTATCTCATAACAACTTGTAATAGTTAACTAAGTGTGATAGAGTTAGTTAGCTCAAGAATTTCGAGTTCAAGGTCAAAGGGTAGGCATGTAGAGTGATTCTATTATTTACAGGGTCCAGTTGCAATTGTAACACTAGTGTGGTGTGAGTGCAATCAATTAACTCAAATTAATTGAGTTAAAATCAGTTTAACTAGTTCTAACTGAATCATGAGCTAGTGGAAGATTAAGTGAATTAAAATAGATTTAATTCACAAGTAGTGATCTACCATGTAATTGATGATTCATTATTAATAGCTGCATGCATGTCAATTCTGATGACGACCCAACTAAGACAAAGGTTAAAGGCAAGTAAACTATCAGTTGTATTATTAGCGAATTGCCTAAGCACAATTATAAAGCCATAGGATGCACATGATGGATTGCATAGTCAAGGAAGGTTGGAATTCCTATTTAATAGGAATTATTTTGCCTAGGGATTGTGTGAGCAAGGCACGCTGAAGGTGGGCAGGAAATTGGCTATGTATTGGTCCAATTTCGCCTAGATCAGTGTGAGACAATTAGTAGTGTATGAGGTTGTGGTGAGCACACATGCATTGTATTGTTTCATGATTCCTTGGTTAATTATACAATAAAGATGGAGGGGTTTTGAGCAGTTGCTTTCCCCAGGAAAATCTTGTGTTGTGTGATTGATTTACTTCTTTCTCTTACTTGCATGTGATTGAGCGATTGTGATTTATATTCTGCAAATATTGTAGAAGGATTTGATATCTTGTTTTAGAACATTGCATGATCGGATTAAATCCATTGGTGTAATTTCTACATGGTATCAGAGCGCCATGAATCACAATAGTGAAGAAGAAATTGAGTTTGTTTTGAACAATATTCAAATTTGCAGATACTTTCTTCGGAGTTAGAAGCAGATCAAGATGTTTTTCAATGGTTTGAGACTCGAATATGCACTCGAGGGCAGTTCGAATTATATTGCATGGAAGGACATGATGGAGGCGGTGTTGGAGGACAATGGGTTGAAGGAATTCATAGATAATGATATTCCCAAGCCCGCAACAGCAGATGCCCAACTTCTTGATGCATGGCAGAAGAAGGTAGCAAAGGCAAGGAGGATCTTGTTCTCGAGTCTCCATGGAAAGACAACTCCATATGCTATGTGGAAGGCCTTGATAGATCTGTTTAAAAGCAACAGTGTCCACAGAAAATTGGCACTCAAGGACAAGCTCAGGAAAATCAAAATGGAGAAGGGCGACACAATCCAGAAATGCTTGACCAAGTTCACTCAATGTCGAGATGAACTTGGAAGTGTTGGGATTACTGTAGCTGATGATGAATTGGTGAGTCTATCACTTCTAGGCTTTCCCAAGAGTGGCATTGTTACCAGGACTCTGTGAATAGGAGGGAGAAGTTACCAGATTGGGAGCGACTATGGTCAGATTTGGTACAAGAAGAGTTTCGACGGAATACCAAGGATGGATCCTCATCCAAGACTGATGATGAGGAAAAGTGTGCCTTGGCTGGTAAGGCAAAGAAGGGGAAGGGGAAGAAGTCCCATTCCAAATATGAGACTGACAAAGAAGGCGAGAAGCGTGACATGTCAAAGGTGAAATGTTTTCACTGTCACGATCATGGACACTATGCTACAAATTGTCCATAAAAGAAGAAGAACAAGAAGGCTCCAGGAGCTGCAGCGAGTGAAGCTTTGCCCTCACAGTTTGAGTTGGACTTCTCTCTCATCACATGCATAGCGTCAATTGTGATGGAATCTATGTTGTACTTGGATAGTGGAGCATCTTTCCACATGACGGGAAACAAAGAACTCTTTAGTAGCTTGGAGGAGAAGGATATTTAGATGCACATCGAGATGGATGATGACGGGAAACAAAGAACTCTTTAGTAGCTTGGAGGAGAAGGATCTTCAGATGCACATCGAGATGGGTGATGACAGGAGGTATAACGCTACCAAGATTGGTACAGTTACTTTCCAAAGACAGTCAGGTAAACCTTTTATATTAAAAGATGTCATGCATTTACCAGGCTTGAAAAAGGATTTTGTTTCAGTTGCTATGTTGGAGGATCTTGGATATGATGTGGTTTTCAGTGAAGGAAAGGCGTTCCTTCATCACAAAGCCACAAGACAGGTAAAGAAGATTGGGGTTCGTGTGAAGAACCTCTACAAACTTGATGTATATGGCTGCGCATCATTGAGCAGTAAAGCAAGGGAAGTGGTGAGCCGGGATACAGGAGAGTTATGGCACAGGAGATTGGGCCATCTACACCACAATGATTTGAGGATCATGTAGCAGATTTCTACAGGTCTTCCAAAGGGTACTCTTGCGCAGATAAACACATGCAAGGGATGTACCATGGGGAAGTATACTAAAGCCACTTTTCATGAGAAGGAGAACCGAGCAACGACAATCCTGGATAGAGTTAACTCAGACTTGTGTGGACCATTCTCTACAACTTTTAAAGAAAAGCACATGTATTATGTGATTTTTGTTGATGATTTTTCTAGAAAGTGTTGGATCTTCTTTCTGCAGAAGAAAGATCAGACGTTCTCCAAGTTTTGTGAGTTCAAAGCACTAGTAGAGAAAGATATAGGGAAGAAGGTGAAGGCTCCAAGGAGCGACAATGGTGGTGAGTATATCTCTAATGAATTCAAGAACTTCTGCGCCAAAGAAGGAATTCAGGGAGAATTGATTGCACCTCATATCCCACAACAGAATGGGGTTGCAGAAAGAAAGAACAAAACAATTATGGGAGCAGCACGAGCTACGTTACATGATCAGGGCCTACCGTTGCATCTGTGGGCAGAGACATGCAACACAATGGTATTTGTGTAGAACCATAGTCCTCATCGGATACTTGGCATGAGTATACCAGAGGAGGTTTTTTTAGGTAAGAACCCAGATGTTTCATATTTTAAATTTTTTGGCTCATTTGTCTATTGCCATGTGACCAAAGATGCCAGGAAGAAGCTAGAGCCAATCACAGAGGTTGGGATATTTGTGGGGTACACTGATGCTCCCCACAACTATCGGGTGTATTTGTCGACTAACATGATGGCAGTTGTCAAGAGAGATGTTAAATTTGATGAGGAGAAAGCCATGCGATTTTCCTTTGAGAGGGAGCTTGACTTGCATGCTGATGAGGAACTCTTAGTTCCAAAGGATGAACCTCAAGATGTGGAGCAACCACAAACAAAGGATCATGGAGTGGCAGAAACCACTCATGCAGAGCCATCCACCAAAAATGGTAAGAAGCGCACTAGAGAAGTTGATAGATTGATGCTAGATGCAATAGAGAATGTAGGTGCACCTACATCACAACGTAGGCAGAGAGGGTTCCCAAGCATGTATACTGGATACATGGCTTTTATGAGCGAGTGTATTGTGACAGAACCATCCTCTTTTGAGGAAGTAGTGCAATAGCCAACATGGGTTGATGCCATGGTTGAGGAGTATGACTCCATTATCAGAAACAATGCATGGGAAGTGGTCCCAAGACTAGTGGGGAAGTCAGTGGTTGGATCCAGGTGGATCTACAAGGTGAAGCAAGCATCATATGGGAGTGTGGATAAATACAAGGCTAGATTTGTGGCCAGAGGATTCTCACAGGTAGAGGGGATTGACTATGAGGATACTTTTGCACCGGTTGCAAGGTACTCATCGATTAGATCTATCCTTGCACTCTCAGCACATATGGGGTGGAAAATACATCAGATGGATGTAACGACAACCTTTGTCAATGAAGTTATTGAGGAAGAAGTGTACATTGAGCAGCTAGAAGGTTTTGAGACCTTTGACAGGGAGTCACATGTGTGTAGACTTAAGAGAGCACTGTATGGGCTGAAGCAAACACCTCGTGCTTGGTACACCAGGATCGATAACTATTTCACTGGGTTGGGCTTCAGAAAGAGTGAAGCAGATGCAAACCTATATCATATTGTGGTTGATGGTAAGCTTTTGATTATTGTACTTTATGTTGCTGATCTTATACTGACAGGTGATGAGCAACTCATAACTTCTTGCAAAGATGATCTTGCAAGAGAGTTTGAGATGAAGGACATGGGGCTCTTGCACTATTTCCTTGGCTTGAAAATATGGCAAAGAGATGGGGAGCTATTTGTATCTCAAGGCAAGTATGCCAATGAGATTTTGAGGAAGTTCCACATGGAGGGAAGCAAAGTCATGGAGAATCCTCTTGCAGGTAACTGGAGGAAGGAGGATGCTACTTTAGGTGAGGTAGTGGATGCCACTGTTTACAGGTAGCTTGTGGGTTCACTTATGTATTTGGTGAACACACGACCAGATATATGCTACACAGTTAACCAACTTAGTCAAGCTAACTAGCTTAGTCAAGCTATGGTTAAGCCTACCAAGATTTTTTGGAAGGCAGGGAAGCATGTGTTGAGATATCCCAAGGGCACTACATAGTATGGATTATGGTACAGACAGACATAGGGAGTGAAGCTTCAAGGCTTCACCGATGCAGATTGGGCAGGTAGTCCATCAGACAGGAAGAGCACATCAAGGGGCATCTTTAGCATAGGATCAACAACAGTTTCTTGGTACATCAAGAAACAAAGATTATTTGCACTCAGTTCAGCCGAGGCAGAGTACATGAAAGCTATTCAGGCTGCATTCGAGGCCATCTAGACGAGGAAGATACTTGTTGGTTTGTTTGGTCATTAGATGGATTCAATGGTGATACATTGTGATAACCAGAGTTGCATAAAACTCTTGGTTAATCCAGTATTCCATGACAGGTCCAAACATATTGACATCTGGTACCACCATCTCAGAGATTGTGTTCAAAGGAGCATTATGCTGTTGCAGTACATTCCCATGGAAGATCAGGATGTAGATACCTTGACAAAGGTGCTTGCGAAGAGCAAATTCGAATACCACAGAGGTAGGATCGGTGTAACAGATAATCCCTTTCTTGTTGAGAGGGAGTGTTGGAATTCAACAAGAAAATGCGCCACATACTAATGTGGGATTCCAGGTCACACATGAGTGAGGAATTTAGTGACACATTAGTGCTAATGTGGGCGACCAATTTTTAAATAAATTGGAAAATGAATTGTAATCTTATCTCATAACAACTTGTAATAGTTAACTAAGTGTGATAGAGTTAGTTTGCTCAAGAATTTTGAGTTGAGGGTCAAAGGGCAGGCATGTAGAGTGATTCTATTATTTACAGGGTCCAATTGCAGTTGTAGCACTAGTGTAGTGTGAGTGCAATCAGTTAACTCAAATTAATTGAGTTAAAGTCAGTTTAACTAGTTTTAACTGAATGATGAGCTAGTGGAAGATCAAGTGAATTAAAATATATTTAATTCACAAGTAGTGATCTACCAAGTAACTGATGATTCACTATTAATAGCCGTGTGCATGCCAATTTTGATGAAGACCCAGTTGAGACAAAGGTTAAAGGCAAGTAAATTATCCGTTGTATTATTAGCGAATTGTCCGAGCGCAATTATAAAGCCACAGGATGCCCATGATGGATTTTGCAGTCAAGGAAGGTTGGGATTCCTATTTAATATGAATTATTTTGCCTAGGGATTGCGTGAGCAAGGCAGGTTGAAGGTGGGCAGGAAATTGGCTATGTATTGGTCCAATTTTGCCTAGATCAATGTGAGACAATTGGTAGAGTGTAAGAGGTTGTGAACACACAAGTATTGTATTGTTTCATGACTCCTTGGTTAATTATACAATAAAGATGGAGGGGTTTTGAGCAGTTGCTTTCCCAGGAAAATCTTGTGTTGTGTGATTTGTTTACTTCCTTCTCTTACTTGCATGTGATTGAGCGATCGTGATTTATATTCCGAAAATATTGTAGAAGGATTTAGTATGTTGTTTTAGTACATTGCATGATCGGATTGAATCCATTGGTGTAATTTCTATAAGTAGACCTTATGGAAATGGAAAGAAGGAGAACTAGTTGGGAACCAAGCAATTCGAGAGACATAGTTAAGCGACTAAATACTTGTATTAGATCTAGAAAGATTAATGGATTCAATTAAATTTGAATGATTGATACCAGTGCCTTATGGAGTCAACTATCTTGCTAAGGAAATTAGAACCAAGTAATTGATGAGAAATTACTGCTTGGATGAATGGCTATCCTAGATGTAATGAAAATCCTAAGACTAATGTGAAGTGTAGGAATCTTGGTTAATTTTAATTAAATTCCTATTCTAAGTTTAAACCCTTTGATCCTTTCTATATTGAGCCTGATTCTGTAGTAAGTGGCAGAGAGAAGTTACGGTAAAGCACACTAAGGTGTGATTAATGGTATCTCTCCTGAAAATCTAACATACCTGGTGCCTCCGGCGTTGCAGAGAGTTGTGGCTTTGAAGACTACAAGGTCACAATTTTAAGTACTACTAAAACCAGGCTTCTCAAACAAAGATGGATGGGTAGCTATCTTTCTATCGACCAAGCTTATGTTTGGAAATAAATTTTAAATATGCAAGACTAACTTAATATGCAAATGCACGAGAATTAGGAGATGTTTTAGTGAAATGTGACATTAAAAACCAAAGCACTTAGATTACAAATTATCTGATTTAACCACTAAGCACTTAAGCGAAAATGCTCATTATGAAGATGCCAAGAATTTCTCAATTGAAAGATATATAATTTGTCACAAACCAACAATAGAGTGCTTAATAAAAATATCGATCGCAATTACTTGAAAGTTTCCCAAACTTAAATATTCAATAAAGAACCAATAATTCAAGTAAATGAAATTAGAGTCAATAGAACAATAGACGATTTTAATCGATAGCAAACATTTAAAATCCCATGCAAATGATCATCAAACTCAACTGAAGCATATGAAAGAATTAATCATCAAGAAATACCATGAAATTTCAATGCTAGATAAACACTTTGTCAAGTAATTTTTTGATTAAATGATTTTCTAAAATAATGCAAATCCAATAAAAACATATTTTCTTCTATAGTCAAACTTAGGATATTTAAAAAATTTAAATCATGTCGACTATAAGAATTCTTCCACAATTAAATAATTTTCCAACCCTAAGGATTTTATCCTTTAAATGACCCAAAACCCCAATATCATAATATAAACCTCAAAAATTGATTTTTCAAATTTTATATACAATATATATATATATATATATATATATATATATATATATTTAGGTCTCAAAAGTTAAAAATTAATTTTCTTAAAGTTAATAATTTTTTTGATTTCAAGAGTAAGAATTTTTTAATTTTTAAAAATTAAAATGGAAGCCCAAACCAAAAATAAAAATTGAATTTTTTATAACACAAAACAAAGAAGTCAAAATCTTTTAAAAAGTTAAATGAAGTTTTTATTTAATGAAGGCCAAAAACCTAAAATTAAAATCGAAACTTCATAAAAGATAAAAATTAAAAAAATTGATGTTTTGCTTTGCGTTTAGGTTTGAATGCGGGTCGAAGGTAGCGAGCGGGAGTGAGGAAGAGGTTTGTTGGTGCGAAAATGGAGCATCAAGGAGAGGACAAATGCGAGGGGAAGGATGAAGCTCAAGG
Organism: Pinus albicaulis; assembly: GCA_034641835.2. Classification (NCBI taxonomy): domain Eukaryota; kingdom Viridiplantae; phylum Streptophyta; class Pinopsida; order Pinales; family Pinaceae; genus Pinus; species Pinus albicaulis. The sequence goes on along the minus strand of CM076574.1, from coordinate 3,361,596 downwards.
AGAAGAAGATTTGGGAGCTCGTAGGTGAATAGAGGTCGAGGGAGTTGCGGGGGAAGGAGGAGCTCACGCAGGTAGAGAGGGATGCAGACAATGGAGGACACACGCAAACAGAGGGTTAAGGGCAGAGGCACGCAGATGGAAAGGAGCTACTACAAGCAACATTAAGGCAGCTTGCAGGTTGAAAAAGAGAGGGACGCGAAAAAGGGGAAGTGATTAGATGAAATGAAAACAAAGAAAGGGTTAACAAAACAATGAAATATTGTAGTGTTTTAGAAGAAGAAACGCTAGCGTTCTTCATAAGTAAAAACACAGAGGCAGAGAGAGAAAAATCCAACAGAAAGCTAGGTCTGACAGGAGCAACATTCAAGCAACAGAGAAGAAACAGAGAGGGCCCAAAAAAAATCGATAAATTTGTTGCCCAGAAATAAAAAAATCTTACTTCAAAAATTTACTTTAGGTCACTTCAGGATTTTTATGAGAAATTCCATATCTAAAATTCAAATTTTAATTTGATTGAAAATTTTCCCAGCAAACATATTGTATCTGAGGCAAGATCTTTCCCTCCAGGACCTAGATCTTGCTCAGATTTCAATAAATCCTTCGAAAAATTCCAGATATATACCTGTGCAAACCAGAAACCCAATCTATACAATATATATACAAATCTATGTACAAGAGTTGTGGATCTATTAGATCGGGTGGTATGAGTCCAACTCCAATCCCAGATTTGAAGATCTAAGGCTCTTACTAGCCAGATCTAATAAATTTTCCACAAAATACTTAAAATATTTTTGGTTTTTAGAGAGGTACTAGCCTAAAACTTCCTACATAAAAATGACCTTTAGATAAATCTTGAGATTATTATGAAGTAGGCTGTTCAAAAAATATATGTTGAGAGTCGACTGATCCAACCGAGGACTATCCCCAAATGCTCAACAAAACCTTAGATATCTTCTGCAAACACTAGATCAACTGTCAAACCAAGTAGAGAAATAGAATAACAATAAAATATTGAAGAAATAGAGATACCTGCTATTTCAAACAAAGCTAAAAAAGTTACCCTAGATCCAAAAAATTGAATAAGATACCTGTATTCAGATTATTCTAGGAGAGCTATTGATTTGCGTTCTTCAAACAATATTTGTTAAAATTAAAGCAATGTTACCATAGATTCATGAAGAGGAACACCACTGCAAGTTGAAACTCCCAAGACTTCGCATTTATTACATAAAATATATAAGAGAGCTTGAGAGCTTAGTACACGATCAAAGGATCGGATTAAAAAACACTGACACTGACCTTTAATTTATTGATAAATTCTCCAACAACTAGTTTGCTTGATCCCCGTCAAAGTAATATCGACTACCGAAAAATATTTGATTATCTTTTAATCCCGTTCGTCGAAATTATTTATTTTTTGAGGAATTTCAATTTTTCATTTAATTCCTTTTTAATTAACTAAAAAATAATAATTTTGAGTTAATTACCTCAAAAAATTGACTTTGACTTAAATATTCCCTTGGCCTGAGACATTTAAAAATTTATTTTTTAGAGACCCACGCGTTTTGTCTTTGAAGAATTTAAATTTGCCTAGGACATAAAATTAATTAAATTTCTGGCTTGAGATTTTTAATTTAATTTGACTAAAAAATTTAATTAATTGACTTATGAGGAGATTAATTATTTTCCAACCCTCTTTACATAAGATTAATACATTAAACCCATGAGGGGGAACACTCATTCGTAATAGAATCTCAATTTTCTACCTAATTTTGTGACTCAAAATATGATCTAGTAGACCAAGTAATCTGTAATAAAATAATTTAGCCGATTAGCTAGGATCATTCCCAAATTACTTTTCAAAGATTCGATAAAAAACACTAGGATTCACTTAATATCTCGATGACAAAATCCACCCTAGCTTTGGGGTGAAGTTGGAGGGAAAAACTTTGTCGATCATTTGTGTCTAGAGACAGATGAATCAATGAGTTGAAAAACCTCCTAGGATATAAATCATCACCAAAATACTAGGTTTACCTAGGTTGTTACATACATGATGGTCTTACTAAGATCATTTACATTATACATGCATAATGAGTTTACATCATTTACAAACGGTTGACTGATGATGAAATCTGAATGACATGGACACTTAAACATGATGGATCCCATGTGTGAAAAAATGGCTGTATTGCTATGGGGTTGTTGACACAGAGTGGTCAACATCTGGCTCTACTTGGAGACACGTTGCTTCATCAGAGGAATGTGAGAATCCGTAATCTGCATCCAACCAACACACAAGATTATATAAGTAGCGTCTATCCAAAATTCATCATATAACATTAAGCACATGAAAATAGAAGCTCGTCTTTTATTAAATATTCTACTAACATGGAAAATATAAATTTAATCTAACTACAAAATGAAAATGCTTGAAATAATCGGGTGTAAGGTTAGAGATACAATACAAAGGATGCCCTGTGGCATCAAATGTGTTCAATATAGTGCATACTGAGCATTTTCTTGCTTTCAGACAATTCCGTGGGCTGTTTTTTCAGAAGTGCCATGTCTTATCCTGCACACAGTAGGACTTTGTCTTATTTGAAAATCGAGTTGCTTGCGACTATCAGATGCGCATCAAACCACTTCGTTATTCTTTTTCTTTTTTTTTGCTCCAGGATTTTCTTCGTGGTAGGCTGTATTGTTGATGATGTGGAACATTCTGCTTCAGAACTTTCAAACAGAGTATTTAAGATATTTGTGACATGCCTCTCTTCATTCTACATATGCTCTGTCAAGGGTGATGGATTAACTTTACATGTATTAACGTGATTCCCTTCAAATTTCTTTTTATCCAGGTCTCCTTCAATCAACCACTTTTCAATGGAAGAAATGGTCCCCTCATAATAGGATGAAGCTTGCTTCAACAAACTAGGAGGTCTATGATCCGTTGACAATTCTGACTTGGGTTGGAAATTCCGTATATGTGATCTTTCCATTTTTTCCAGCTTATTATGAATAAAAATCATTTGATTAGAATTCTTAACCTTTATAGCACTAATTTCCTTTGCATGACTCTCTTCAACAGTCAACAACCTATGCTGAAGAGACATCTGTCCGGTTTCCATGTCTTTTATCATTATTTCTTTTATGACCATGAGACAATTTTGCATATCGTTCATTTCTTTCTCATGATTTGCTTCCAAGGTGATCAAATGATTCTGCATGGTGGCCATCTGATTAGAGTGACTAAATTCCATGATCGTCATTTCCTCAATATGCTTTTCTTCCATGGCAGTAATTTGATTGGAGTGATTGAATTCCATGATCGTGATCTTTTCCTCTAAGGCCAATAACTTGTTATGTATGGAATCAATTTCCCTGACATGATTAATTGTTAATCTTGCTTGGTTAAGTTCCATATCTTTAATAAGTTAAGCTTGAGTAATCTCTGTATTCTTGATCACTTGAGCTTGATTCAATTGTATATCTTTAACCATCTGAATCAATTCCTTAACAAGATGCTTATCATTGTCAACACTAATTTGAAAACTTGTTTCTGCTTCACCACTATCATGGATTTGTCTTGCCATGGTACAAGTGGATTCATCTTGAGAATTGTCTTGAAATCTTCTGTTGATAGTTGAGTTCTTTACAAGATCACTTTCACTCTTTTGCATAGTATTGGGGGAACAAGGCAAGCCACCTTATTTCATATATCTATCTTTAAAAGCATTGATGATGTATTTTAAAGAATAAAAAGACTCAAGACAATTTCGAAACCAATCCATAGCATCACCTTTAAGGAAAAGCCAAAGAGACGTATCTTGACATCTTCATGATTATATTGTGGAAAGCTACAAAATATTCTGAAACATAGAGTAAACTTTAAGATATTCTTTGCAACAATGATTGAATCACCACCCAAGAACAAAGGCAATTTAGGAATGGCCTCTTCCGGCTTGTCATGAAGAGTATCATCCATGATGACTTGCTTAAAGGCCAAGTGGATGTTAGAGAGGGAGATCCTTGTTCAAGAAAAATCAAGAGGTCCACAAGAAGCGAGATTCTTAGCAGAAATTATTGTAAGAAATGAAAGAAGTGGAGTCACCACTTGAACATGAATATAGCTCTAAGAAAAAAAAGGAAAAAAACCAAAAAGTTAGTAAGGGAGAAACATATGTATATCAAAGAGGGCTTCTTGTTTGAGACATAATGGATGAATAAGTGGAGTCACCACCCAAACAGGAAACCAACCAAAATGTCCAAGTGCTCAAGGTGCAGATATAGAAGATGAAAGGATTAGTGAGATGATGAAAGATAAGGTGATGAAAAGGTGAGGAGATATAATGGTGCTAGAAAATGTTATGCCGTTTGACGGGCTAATGAATGGCAAAAAAGACAAATTTTCGTGAGGACCAAGGACAAAAAACTATCCACGAAAACAACACTGAAAAAATGTTGTGTCGTTTGACGGAAAGTGATGATGAATATGAAGATTATGAAGATTAGAAATGATAAGATGATAGAATGTCGTAAACCCCGACAACGACGCCAGAAAATGTGGTGTTGCTGGGCAAATGAAAAGATTAAAGATGAAGGATGAAAATGAAAGATTGAAAAAATGTCGTGAGGACCAAGGATAGAAAAACTCTATCCTCGACAATGATGCCAAAAAATGTTGTCGCACAGAATTCCTAAGCACTGCTACAACGACTCAGATCAGGCGCTGTCACCCTGATCCCCAATCTCTCTTTTTAAGCTGTCTCCCTATAGCAAGCTAAGGGGAGTAGATCCTATGGAAATGGAAAGAAGGGGAACTAGTTGAGAACCAACCAGTTCGAGAGACACAGTTAAGCGATCAAATACTTGTATTAGATCTAGAAAGATTCGATTAGATTTGAATGATTGATACCAGTGCCTTATGGAGTCAACTATCTTGCTAAGGAAATTAGAACCAAGTACTTGATGAGAAACTACTGCTTGGATGAATGACTATCCTATATGTAATGCAGATTCTAAGACTAATGTGAGTGCAAGAATTTTGGTTAATTTTAATTAAATGCCTATTCTAAGTTTAAACCCTTCGATCTTTTCTATATTGAGCTTGATTCCATAGTAAGTGAGAGAGAGAAGTTAAGGTGAAGCACAATAAGGTGTGATTAACGATACCTCTCATAAAAATCTAACACACTCGGTGCCTTCGACGTTGCAGAGAGCTGTGGCTCTGACGATTGCAAGGTCAGCGTTTTAAGTACTACTAAAACCACGCTTCTCAAGCAAAGATGGATGGGTACCTATCTTTCTATCGACCAAGCTTATGCTTGGAAGTATGGAAGTAAATTTTAAATATGCAAGGCTAACTTAATATGCAAATGCATGAGAATTAGGAGGATTTTTAGTGAAATGTGATGTTAAAAACCCAAAGCACTTAGATCTCAAATTATCTGATTTAACCACTAAGTGCTTGAGAGAAAACGTTGATTATGAAGATGCCAATAATTTTCCAATTGAAAGATATACAATTTGTCACAAACCAACAATAGAGTGTTTAATAAAAATATCAATCGCAATTACTTGAAAGTTTCCCAAACTTAAATATTCAATAAAGATCCAATAATTCAAGTAAATGAAATGAGAGTTAATTAAACAATAGGCAATTTTAATCGATAGCAAACATTTAGAATCTCATGCAAATGATCATCAAACTCAATTGAAGCATATGAAAGAATTAATCATCAAGAAATACCATGAAATTTCGATGCTAGATAAGCACTTCGTCAAGTAATTTATGGATTAAATGATCTTCTAAAATAATGCAAATCTAATAAAAAATATTTTCTTTTATAGTCAAACTTAGGATATTTAAAAAATTTACATCATTTCAACTATAAGAATTCTTCTACAATTAAATATTTTCCCAAGCCTAAGGATTTTATCCTTTAAATGACCCAAAACCCCAATGGCATAAGATAAATCTCAAAAATCATTTTTCAAATTTTATATGCAAAAAGAAATAATTTTTTTTGATCTTTTAATTTTCTCAAAAGTAAAAAATTAATTTTCTTAAAGTTAATAAATTTTTTGATTTCAAAAGTTAAATTTTTATTCTATTTTTTATTTTTTCAAATTAAAATGGAAGCCCAAACCAAAAATTAAAATTGAATTTTTTACAACACAAAACAAACAAGTTGAAATCTTTTAAAAAGTTAAATGAAGTTTTATTTAATGAAAGCCAAAAACCTAAAATTAAAATCGAAGCTTAATAAAAGATAAAACTTAAAAAAAATTATGTTTTGCTTTGCGTTTAGGTTTGAATGCATGTCGAAGGCAGCGAGCAAGAGCGAGGAATAGGTTTGCAAGTGCCGAATGGAGTAGCAAGGAGAGGATGAATGTGAGGGGAGGGATGAAGCTCGGGGAGAAGAAGATCTGGGAGCTTGTAGGTGAATAGAGGTTGAGGAAGCTGCGGGGGAAGGAGGAGCTCAAACCTAAAATTAAAATCGAAGCTTAATAAAAGATAAAACTTAAAAAAAATTATGTTTTTCTTTGCGTTTAGGTTTGAATGCATGTTGAAGGCAGCGAGCAAGAGTTAGGAAGAGGTTTGCAAGTGCCGAATGGAGTAGCAAGGAGAGGATGAATGTGAGGGGAGGGATGAAGCTCGGGGAGAAGAAGATCTGGGAGCTTGTAGGTGAATAGAGGTTGAGGGAGCTGCGTGGGAAGGAGGAGCTCACGCAAGACGAGAGGGATGCAGACAATGGAGGACACAGGTACACGAAGGGTTAAGGGAAGAGGTATGCAGATGGAAAGGAGCTACTACAAGCAACGTTAAGGCAACTTGCAGTTCGAAAAAGAAAGGGAAGCGGAAGAGGAGAAGTGACTGGATGAAATGACAACAAAGAAAGGGTTAACACAATAGTGAAATATGGCAACATTTTAGAATAAGAAACGTTAGGGTTCTTCACAGGTAAAAACACAAAGACAAAGGGAGCAAAATCCAACAGAAAGCTAGGCCCGACAGGAGCAGCGTTCAAGCAATAGTGAAGAAACAGAGAGGGCCTAAAAACTAAATCGATAAATCTCTTGCCCAAAAATTAAAATTCTTACTTCAAAAATTTACTTTATATCACTTCAAGATTTTTATGAGAAATTCCAGATCTAAAATTCGAATTTTAATTTGATTGAAAATTTTCCTTGTAAATAGATTGTATCTGAGGCAAGATCTTTCCCTCCAGGGCCTAGATCTTGCTCATATTTCGAGAAATCCTTCAAAAAATTCCATATATATACCCACACAAACCAAAATACCAACCATATACAAAAATATGAAAATGAAAGCTTGACCCCGAGTGAGAAATCAAAATCTAAAAATTCTAAATATTTACACAATTGAAATTACAGATCTATACAATATATATACAAATCTATGTAAAAGAGTTGTGGATCTGTCAGATCGGGGGGGGCATGAGTCCAACTCCGCTCCCAGATCTAAAGATCTAAGGCTCTTACTAGTCAGATCTAACAAATTTTCCACAAAATACTTAAAAGATTTTTGGTTTTTAGAGAGGTACTAGCCCAAAAATTCCTGCATAAAAAAATGACCTTTAGATAAATCTTGAGATTATTATTAAGTATGCTCTTCAAAAAATATATGTTGAGAATCGACTGGTCCAACCGAGGACTATCCCCAAACGCTCAACGAAACCTTAGAGATATTCTGCAAACACTAGATCAACCGTCAAACCAAGTAGAGAAATAGAATAACGATAAAATCTTGAAGAATTAGAGATACTTGCTACTTCAAGCAAAATTAAAAATATTACCCTAGATCAAACAAACATAATAAGATACCTGTATTTAGATTATTCTAGGAGAACTATTGATTTGATATCTTCAAACAATATTTGCAGAAATTAAAACAATGTTACCATAGATTCGTGAAGAGGAACACCACCGCAAGTTGAAACCTCAAAGACTTTGCATTTATTCTAGAAAACATACAAGAGAGCTTGAGAGCTTAATACACGATCAAAAGACCAGACAAAAAGAAACATTGACACCGACCTCTAATTTATATATAGATTCTCCAATGGCTAGTTCGCTTAATCCCTGTCAAAGTAATCTCGACCGTTGAAAAATACTTGATTATCTTTTAATCCCGTGTGTCAAAATTATTTATTTTTTGAGGAATTTCGAATTTTTCATTTAATTCCTTTTTAATTGACTCAAAAATAATAATTTTGAGTTAATTACCTCAAAAAATTGACTTTGACTTAACTACGAAGGCCCAAGGGTCCAAAATTTCTTAAAATTTTCAATATTTCCTTGGCCCGAGACTTTAATTTTTTTTTTTAGAGACCCACAAGTTTTGCCTTTGAAGAATTTAAATTTACCTAGGACATAAAATTAATTAAATTTTTGGCTTGGGATTTTTAATTTAATTTTTCCAGAAAATCTAATTAATTGACTTATGAGGGGATTAATTAATTTTCCAACCCTTTTTACGTAAGATTAATACATTAAATCCATGAGGGGGAACACCCGTTCGTAATAGACCATCAATTATCTACCCAATTTTGCGACTCAAAATATGATCTAGTAGACCAAGTAATCTGTAATAAAATAATCTAGCCAATTAGCTAGGATCATTCCCAAATTATTTTTATAAAGATTCGATAAAAAACATTGGGAATCACTTAATATATTGACGACAAAATCCATCTTAGTTTTGGGGTGAGGTTGGAGGGAAAAACTTTGTCGATCATTTGTGTCTAGGGACATAGATGAAGCAGTGAGACGAAAAACCTCCTAGGATATAAATCGTCACCAAAATACTAGGTTTACTTAGGTTGTTACATACATGATGGTCTTGCTAATATTATTTACATTATAAACATTCAGAATGAGTTTACATCATTTACAAATGGCCGAATGATGATGAAATATAAATGGCATGGACATTCAAACATGATGGATCCCTTTTGTGAAAAAAACGAGTGTGCTTGTATGGGTTCGTTGACACAGAGTGGTCAACAGGGTCCATTCACAAGCTTTATGTTTTAGCCCATTTAAAAATTCAGTGGCCATAACTTCACCACATGGAAGCAATAAATGATCACCATCTTCCTTTATAGGTGTATGTTAGAAGTGTGATTGAGAAAGCCTTTGGAAAAATAGAAGCAGATGAATTTATAATACCAAAAGAAAAAGCACTAATGGACTAGGATCACTTTAACTACAAAAAATTAGAAGCAATAATTGTCATAAAGATGTCGATCTCTAATTGGATGCTTCAACAATCACAATATGCATCTTTAATATGGACACCACTGCAACAAATGCATGAAACTTCAGAGAAAGGTAGGTCCTATCTCAAAAGTATGTTGTTTTTAATGCAAATGAAAGAAGGGGAGTCAATTTTTATCATTTGCGAAAGTTGAAAGACACAAGGGACCAGCTACTCATCATTAGACTAAAGGTAATTGATGGTGGTGTTTAAACTTTAGCATCAGAAGTCTGTCCTCTCACTACAAGTGAGGTTGGAGGGAAAAAATCTGCCGATCATTTGTGTCTAGAGACACAGATGAATCAGTGAGACGAAAAACTTCCTAGGATAGAAATTATCACCAAAATACTAGGCTTACCTAGGTTGTTACATACATGATGGTCGTAATAAGATCATTTATATTATAAACATGCAGAATGGGTTTACATAATTTAAAAACGGTCGACTGATGATGAAATCTAAATGGCATGAACACTCAAACATGATGGATCCCTTTTGTGAAAAAAGGGGTGTGCTGGTATGGGGTCGTTGACACAGAGTGGTCAACAGAGCCCATTCACAAGCTTTATGTTTTAGCCCATTTAAAAATTCAGTGGCCATAACTTCACCACACGGAAGCAATAAATGATCACCATCTTCTTTTATATGTGTATGTTAGAAGTGTGATTGAGAAAGCCTTTGGACAACTAGAAGCAGATGAATTTATAATACCAAAGAAAAAGCACTAATGGACTAGGATCACTTTAACTACAAAAAATTAGAAGCAATCATTGTCATAAAGATGTCGATCTCTAATTGGATGCTTCTACAATCACAATATGCATATTTAATATGGACACCACTGCAACAAATGCATGAAATTTCAGAGAAAGGTAGGTCCTATCTCAAAAGTATGTTGTTTTTAATGCAAATGAAAGATCGGGAGACAATTTTTATCATTCGCGGAAGTTGAAAGACACAAGGGACCAACTACTCATCATTAGACTAAAGGTAATTGATGGCGATGTTTAAACTTTAGCATCAGAAGTATATCCTCTCACTACAAGAAAAAAGGACATTGGCGAGGGTCGAAAAGTGTTACCATAAGCTCATTGGTGACGGTAAAAAGAGTCTCCGTCACCAAAAACCGAACGCCACCAAAGGTGGCATCACCAAAAGTATAGATGTTGTGGTGAAATTTAAGTTCTGTCACCAATAATGATTAATAATGAAAGATAGTGACCGTCACCATTTCATATGAGCAATGGTGATGAACCTTAGCCTCCGTCACCAAAAAACTGAACGTCACCAAAGGTGGCGTCGCCAAAAGTATAAGGGTTGTGGTGACATTCAAGGTCCGTCGTGGATAATGATTATAATGCCGGATAGTGATCGTCATAATTTCATATGAACAACAACGATTTATCATGATGGACCTTTTATGGTCATCACTATTAATGCATACATATGACGACATTTGTTGGCTATCACCATTTCATATTTTGGTGATGGTCGAAAAATGTCACCATAAGCTCGTTTGTGACGGTCAAAAGAGCCTCTGTCACCAAAAAATATAGATGTGGTGACATTCAAGGTTCGTCACGAATAATAATTATGACAGATAGTGGCCATCACCATTTCACATGAACAACAATTTATGGTGATGGAACTTTCATGACAGTCATTATTGTTGGGAATGTGTTATATTCTTTCCACGACTAGTCACTTGCGGGGGGGCGACAGCCCCCCCTGCCTCGATAAAATTTTTTTGGTCCTTATTTTTCGGTGGGCGGACACGCCCATGGTTTTATGCATGGGTTTGCACATGGTTTTGGGGCATGATGGTTTTCGGCCCCTGGTATTTTGTAGATTCGGTCAAGGGAGCTACGGTTATGTTCTAATACAGGGTTAATGGATTAGGGTTTATGTATTCTTTGACATGTATATATATGTGTTGTAACACTTAAAGGAATATAATGAAAAATCAAGCTGGTCGTCCCGATTTGGGATCTAGGGGAAAACCTCTGTGTATATCTGTTTTATGTTCTATGCTTTCGCTATTGTTTATTTTTTGTTTTTTAAGATTCGTTTGCAGATAATTTTTGTACAGGGTTAAAACCTACGTTTGGTATCAGAGTTGTTTTGGCTTCAAGGGGACACCTTTGTTGCTGAGGGGTTTTTTCTCGGGCCTAAGGTAGACCCTGTTCAGTGGGAGATCTGTGGGATCGATTCTTGTGGTGAAAGAAGATGGCGAGCGGTAGGAAGATAGAGATCGAGAAATTTAATGGTCAGAGTTTTGAGTTGTGGAAACTCAAGATGGAGGATCTGCTGGTGGATAAAGATCAATGGATTGCGGTAGATCCGAGTACTAAACCAACGACAATGTCAGATGAAGACTGGAAGAAGCTGGATCGGAAGGAAAAGAGCACAATACAGTTGTGTGTCTCAGATTCAGTATTGTTGAATGTATCTGGGGAAGCTACGTCAAAGACCTTATGGGACAAGCTAGGGAATTTGTACCAATTTAAGTCTCTAGTGAATAAATTGTTCCTGCGGAAAAAGCTGTATAACTTGAGGATGAAGGATAAAGACTCGGTGACAGAGCATCTGAGCGCCTTCAATACTGTGGTAAGTCAGCTGTCATCTGTTGATATTGAAATCTCAGATGAAGATAAGTGCATTAGTTTTTTGGGACAGTTTGGTTATTGCAATAGGTAGCAATACAACTACCTTGAACTTTGATGACATTGTCTCAGCCTTACTGTCGGAGGAAATGAGACGGAGAAATATGGAGGGTCAGAATGGAGATCCCTTATCTGTACGAGGAAGGTCCCAAAACAAAAACAAGAATAAGGTTTCAAGTGGGAGATCTAAATCTAGAGGGAGATCTAAATCTCCTTGAAAGTTTGTAAAAGTGTGCTGGAAATGCAGAAAGGAAAGACACTACAAAAAGGACTGCAGATATAAAGCTCATGAGAAAGGAAAGGGATTTGATGATGCTCCTTCTGCAGAGGCGAAAACCACCTCGTATGAAGGTGGGGATGTGTATTTGGCTTCTTCTTCAAATACACATGTAGAACATGAGTCATGGTTGATTAACTCGGGTGCATCCTTTCACTTCACTCCCCATAGGGAGTGGTTCTGCGAGTATGAGAAATATGATGGCGGTGATGTCTTCTTAGGTGATGATAGGAAGGCCATAATCGTCGGACGTGGAAAATTCAAGCTGAAGCTGCAAGGTGGAAGGATTAGAACACTTCCTGGTGTTCTGCACATTCCTGCATTGGCCGGAAATATGATTTCTGTAAGCAAGATGGATGATGCAGGTGTAAATATAGTGTTCGAGAAAGATACCTGTAAGATGGTTCGGGGAGCATTGGTATTAATGCGGGGAGTTCGGATTGGAACTCTGTACAAGCTTCAGGGCAGCACTGTCATTGATGGGTGCAACAGTTCTGTGGTTCTCGAAAGTGGAGCGAAAAACCTAGCGGTCTCTGGAGAAAATACCATACTATGGCATCAAAGGCTTGGACATATTGGAGAGAAGGGCCTTCAGATACTGCATGGAAATGGTATGGTAGAAGGTATGTCTAATTTCTCTCTAAATTTCGATTTCTATGAACATTGTGTATACGGGAAGAAAAATTGGGTGAGTTTTCCTTTTGGTGCTAAAAGGGCGAACAAGATATTAGAGCTTGTGCACAATGATGTGTTTGGACCTGTGTCAGTTCCATCACTGGGTAAGTCTGTGTACTATGTTATATTCATAGATGAATTCTCAAGGAATACATAGATATATTTCTTGAGGAAGAAATCCGAAGTCTTTGACAAATTTAAGGAATTTAAGGCTTTGGTGGAAAACTAGACAGAGAAGAAGATAAATGTGCTCAGGGCAGATAATGGTGGGGAGTTCTGCAAGAAGGAATTTGAAGAGTTCTGTAAGAAGTGTGGTATAACACGATAGAAGACTACTCCATACACACCTCAACAAAACGGAGTTGCAGAAAGAATGAACAGAACGCTGATGGAAAAGGCAAGAAGCATGCTCAGTGGAACCGGGTTAGGACAAGAATTATGGGCAGAGGCAGTGGAGACTGCATGTTACTTGGTTAATAGATCACCTTCATCAGCGTTGGGGGATAAGACTCCACATGAGGTATGGACTAGTAAGAAACCCTCTCTTTCACATCTGAGGGTATTTGGATGTGATGCATATGTACATTTTCCAAAGGAGAAAAGGAGCAAGTTGGATAATAAATCTGAAAGGTGCATCTTTATTGGATATAAGGATGGTTTAAAGAGTTACAAGCTTTGGAACCCGGAAACAAGGAAGGTTGTGTACAACCGAGATGTGGTGTTTAGAGAGGTGAAAGATGTTGTTAAACATGAAGTCCTACCAAAGGAACCTGAGAAGATAGAGTTTGAGCTAAAGGAGGATGAACCAGACTCTACAAAAAAAGAAGACTCAAAAGGGGAAGAGCCACAAACTCCAGCTATGAGAAGATCTTAGGTTCGGAATCGCATTTACAACATGATCTTTGGTCATGCTTCTGTTCAAGTTTTACTTTAACTATGGCGATGATCCCCGAGACGAAGTCGGGGAGCGGTAGATTCAGAGGATGGAAAACTATGGAAGGAGGCCATGGTTGATGAAATGGCATCCTTGCACAAAAATGAGGCATGGGATCTGGTGGAGTTGCCGGCTGGAAGGAAGCCCATCGGGAGCAAATGGGTGTTTAAGAAGAAGATGAATGTAGAAGGCAAGGTGGAGAAATACAAAGCTCGGTTGATAGAAAAAGGTTATTCAGTGCGGAATTGATTTTTGGTGATATTTTTCTCCTGTTGCCCAAAGTTACTTCTATTAGATTACTTTTTATCTCTGTTGCTCTTGCATTTGATTTTGAGGTAGAACAAATGGATGTGAAGACAACATTTCTTCATGGGGATCTGGAAGAGGAGATCTACATGAAACAACCTGAAGGCTTTATGGTGAAGGGGAAGAAAGAACTGGTATGTAGGTTAAAGAAGTCTTTGTATGGGTTAAAACAGTCACCAAGGATGTGGTATCAGAAATTTGATACTTATATACGGGGACTTGGATTCACTAGAAGCAAGGAGGATCACTGTGTTTATTTTAAATTAATTGGTGACCGTGTTATTTATTTGGTCTTGTATGTGTATGATATGTTGTTGATTGGAAATGACAAGGAAATTATCCAAGATTTGAAGACCCAACTGTTCTCCAAATTCGACATGAAGGATCTTGGTGCTATAAAATATATTTTGGGCATGGAAATTAAGAGAGATCGGGCAAAGAGGAAGCTCTGGTTAAACCAGAAGAAGTATGTCGAGACTATACTGCAGAGGTTCAATATGCAGGATAGTAAACCGATGAATGTTCCTATTCCTGTAGGTGTAAAGTTGTTTGCTGAACAGTGTCCCAAGACACAAGAAGAAGAGGATGATATGTCCCGTGTTCCTTATGCAAGCGCAGTGGGTAGCCTGATGTATGCAATGGTCTATACTAGACCAGACATTGCACATGAAGTGGGAGTATTGAGCAGGTTTATGTCAAACCCAGGGAAGGAGCATTGGACAACACTGAAGCGGGTTTTTAGTTATTTGCGTGGCACTAGTGATTATGGCTTGTGCTACCATGGAAGACCATGATTGGAAAGAGTGTTGGACATTCGTGGTTTTGTTGATGCAGACTAGGCTGGAGATCTGGACCAAAGAAGATCTACAAGTGGGTATGTGTTTGGCCTATTTGGAGGTGCAGTCAGTTGGATGAGTAAAAGTGTTAGGTCCCTATATTACTAGTATAGTCCCTTATTGTTGTTAGTGTAACCCCCTTATTTTTATTATTGTACCCCTGTAACCCCCATATTGTTATTATTGTGCCCTTAAATTATTATTGTTAGGTCGGCTAGGATTACATTGTGGCCCCACTAGGATTACATTATGGCCCCATGGACTCCTATATATAGAAAGGAGTTTTTGTAATTTGTATCATCGAGGAATTGTTAATTAATGTAATGTATTGGAGGTTTCCCCCTTGAAGTGGCTTATTTCTAAGGCGTTGATATCTCTTTTCTTCTATTTTTGGAGCTGGTTTCACAACATTTGGTATTAGAGGTTTGGATTCTAGGGTTTCGCTGGTCCAAATAGGTCATCGTGGAATTTTCACTATAACTTTTTTTCTTCGAAGTTTTAGAAGATAAAATTTTTAGGGTGCGAAGCTGAAATCCCGAGGAACATCGTCAAAAAATTTCAGAGTTTGGTTCGCAATATTTTCGGAGATACGATCTGTGGAAGTTAGGTATTTTTGTAGGCTCCTCAATTTAATCTAAACAGGTCATCGTGGAATTTGTGCTATAACATTTTTTCTACGAAGGTTTAGAATCTGAAATTTTTAGGGCGCGATGCTGAAATCCTAAGGAAACTTGTCGAAAAATTTCAGAGCTTGGTTCGCAATATTTTTGGAGATATGATCTGTGGAAGGTAGTGCTTTTTCAGGCTCCTGAATTTCATCTCAAAGAGGTGATTGTGGGAAAATATTCATAGCTCTCTCTCTGAGCATCGGATTGGAGTGCCGTAAAAAGTGGTCGCAAGTACATGGACTATAGTTTTTATGCTATCAATTTTAGAGCTAAAATACGAAACAATGACATGTGGAAAGTCGTACAAGTTCTCTCCACTGAACCAATCCATAATTAGGTCATTGTGGGAGATTGGACATAACTTTGCCTTGGAGAATCCAAATCAAGTAAGACTTGTGGCATTCGAAAGATAATTTAGAAGGCTACCTCAATGCCCAATTTCAGATATTTAAGAATCGCAATCACAAAGATAATCCAATTTCAATATCGAGCTCCTCAAAAGCAAGAAAAAGGTGTGTATTTTTTTTACGAATTGCCCAAGTCTTGTTTGAAGAATCAATTTGAATTGATTCCAAGGGCATATTGTAGAATATATATCAGTATTGGGTTAAAAAAAAAATTCCCCGTAAAAATAATTCAACACCCATTAAGCCTTCAGAAGGCTCTACTATGACTCATGAAGATGAAGAATTGCAACATGATCTATCAAAATTACAAGAGCAAGTGCACCAAATTTCGCTCTCGCAAAGAGCAAAAAAAAATGAAATGGATGTTTTGAAGAAAGGCGTGGAAGTGAAGATGGATGGTTTTAAGAAAGGCGTGGAATCTAAGATAGATGGCATGGAATCCAAGATGGATGACATGGAAGCTAAGATCGATGAAAAAATGAAAGACAACATGGAAAACATGAAGAATGATCTAAAAGTAGACATGGAAGGTTTGACAAAGTTGATACAAGAAATGTTTCCTAATGGTGAAAAGATAGTAGAGGAAACTCATGATGAGAAAAAAATAAATGTTAATCGTGACTTCATAAACTCTAATGTTGACGGGAAGAACCACCATATTCCAAAAATGGATATGAGGAAGTTTGATGGAAAGGATCTTGTAACATGGATACTACAGATGGATCAATATTTTGATATCCATAATGTGCAAAACACACAAAAGGTACACATTGCAACTTTACATTTAGAACAAAATACATTTGTATGGTATCGATGGCTTTGCTCCCGTAAAAAAATTGTCACTTGGTCAATTTTTATGGAGGAAATGATAGCACATTATGAGGATACAAAGAGCAATACCTTCTTTAGCCAATTGATAAATCTCAAACAAAAGGGTTTAGTGGGGGAGCACATTGAGGACTTCCAAAAATTGAATATAAGGGTAACTGATATTCCAGAGGAACACAGGATTGATCTCTTCATGGGTACTTTAAAGGATAACATCCAACATGAAGTTCATGTTTTGGAACCTGATTCATTGGAGAAGGCATTCAGGTTGGCAAGAAAAATTGAATGTAAAATTATGGCGACAAGGAAGCCTACCACTCACTTCTATAAAGAAGGAAGTGTTGCTACGCCTAGATTTCCACAACCTACAAGGTTGACACCACAACAATTGGAAGAAAAAGAGCAAAAGGGCTTTGCTACAGTTGTGATAGCAAATACACTAAAGGTCATAAGTGTGCTGAGAAGAAATTATTTTACATAGATTGTGAAGAGGAAGAAGAAAATGAACAAGAAGAGGATATACACCAAGAACCAGCCCTAGAAGAGGAAGAAAATGAACAAGAAGAGGATATACACCAGGAACCAGCCCTAGAAGAGGAAGAAATGAGTCCGACCATATCGTGTAATGCATTAGCAGGAATTACCACTCCTCAAACTCTCAATATATAAGGACATATCGATAAGAAAAAGGTAATAGTGTTGATTGATTCAGGTAGCACCCATAATTTTATTCATTGTAAGGTAGCCAAGGAATTGAATTGTTTCCTATAACCAACACCAGAATGTCAAGTGATGGTTGCAAATGGAGGAACTATAAATTGCTCTGGAAAATGCCATAATATCAAGCTAACCATAGGGGAATATGTATTGAATAGTCCAATGCATTCCATTCCTATGGGAGGTGCTGATGTTGTACTAGGAATACAATGGTTACAATCTTTGGGGACGGTAGCTTTTAATTTTCAAGAAATTTTCTTGATTTTTTTTTTTCAGAAGGAAAGGAAGTCGAATTACGAGGTATTGCAGGAAAGCCAAGAAAGATATTAAGCTCTAATGTCATTACAAAGCTTCTAAAGAAAGAACAATGAGGCGTAATTGCACAATTATGCTCACTAGAAGTTCCAACATCAAAATCATCTATTTCTGCAGATCTCCAATAAGTCTTGGACAATCATTCCAAGGTGTTTGAAACTCCCAAAGGACTCCCACCTATTCGTGATCATGATCATGCTATTCATTTGATTCTAGGAAGTGTTCCTCCAAACATCAGGGCTTATAGACATCCTTATGTCCAAAAGAGCGAAATTGAACGTATGATTGCAGAAATGTTAGAGGCGGGTATAATTCAACCTAGTCAAAGTTCTTTCTCTGCTCTTGTATTATTGGTACGCAAGAAGGATGGATCATGGCGCATTTGTCCGCATTATAGGGAGCTCAATAATCTCACCATTAAAGGTAAAGTTCCCATTCCTGTGATTGATGAATTATTGGATGAATTACATGGAGAAATTTATTTTACCAAGTTGGATCTTCGTTCAGGATATCATCAAATTAGAATGAAGACTGAAGATATTCCAAAAGCAACATTTCGAACTCATGAGGGTCATTATGAATTTTTGGCCATGCCTTTTGGCCTTACCAATGCACCGTTCACATTTCAACAGTTGATGAATTCCATTTTCAAACCCTTCCTTATAAAATTTTTGCTAGTATTTTTTGATGATGTACTAATCCATAGTAGGTGTTGGAAGGTTCATGTTCAACATGTTGACAGGGTGCTCAAACTATTGCAGGAGAAACAATTATATGCAAAAACATCCAAATGTTTCTTTGGAGTACAAGAGGTGGAATATCCGGGTCATATTGTATCTCACGAGGGTGTTAAAGTAGACCCTAACAAAATTAAAGCCATTAAGGAATGGAAAGTCCCCACAACCATAAAGAAGTTGCAAGGATTTCTTGGGTTAACAGGGTATTATCGCAAGTTTGTTAAGAATTATGGGAGAATAGCAGCACCTCTAACAACATTATTGAAGAAAGATGCATTTTCATGGAATCTTGAAGCAACTAAGGCCTTTGAACATCTTAAAGAGGCAATGTGCCTAGCACCGGTCTTAGCTACGCCAGACTTCACAAAAACCTTTATTGTGGAATGTGATGCCTCAGGAAATGGAATTGGTGCAGTTTTAATGCAGGAAGGAAGACCCATTGCTTTTGAAAGTCGTCAAATCAAAGGAAAGTATTTACAGAAACCTATTTATGAGAAGGAAATGTTAGCAATATTGCATGCACTAAAGAAATGGAGAACTTACCTAATGGGAAGACACTTCAAGGTAAAAACTGATCATGATAGTCTTAAACACTTTTTGGAACAAAGACTATATTCAGAAGAGCAGCAAAAATGGGTCACAAAGATGTTGGGTTATGACTTTGAAATAATCTACAAAAAAGGGAAGCTTAATGTTGTTGCAGATGCACTCTCAAGAAAGAATGAAGAGGTGGAAGCATTTCTTTGTGCCATTTCTATTATCCATCCAGATTGGATAACCGAAGCAAGAGATTAATGGAAGAAGGACAAAGAAGTATGGACACTCATTCAAAAGTTGCAGCAAGATCCTAGTACATCTGATACATTTAGTTGGAAAAATGATTCTTTATGGTACAAAGATCACTTATATATTTGTAAGAATTCCCAACTAAAACAAAAGATTCTTTTGGAATTGCACACTTCTCCTTTAGGAGGACACTCAGGATTTTTAAAAACTTACCACGGGGTGAAGAAAGAATTTTTTTGGGATGGCCTTAAATCTGATATTCAAAAGTTTGTGGCGGAATGTTTGGTTTGCCAGCAGAATAAAGTTGAGACAATTAAGACCCCGGGACTTCTACAACCTTTATCCATTCCAAGTCAACGTTGGAGGAGATTTCAATGGATTTTATCACAGGTTTACCTAAGTCCGAAGGAAAGAGTGTCATCATGGTGGTAGTTGATAGACTTACCAAGTATGCACACTTTTGTGCATTATCTTATCCATTTAAAGCAAGTACAGTTGCTACTACATTTATGGACAGAATTCAAAAGCTACATGGAAGCCCAAGGGTTATTGTGAGCGATAGAGATCCCATTTTTACTGGAAATTTTTGGACGAGTTATTTTCTTGTTTGGGTACTCAATTAGCTCATAGCTCATCTTATCATCCTCAATCTGATGGTCAAACTGAGATCGTAAATAAATGTTTGGAAGGATATCTTCGTTGTTTTGTATCTGATAAACAAACACAATGGGTCAAGTGATTACCTCTTGCTGAATGGTGGTATAACACTTCCTTCCATACTGCAGCAAAAATGACCCCATTTATGGCACTTTATGGATATCATCCACCATCCATCACGTCATCTTTAAGAGAAAATTCGAAGGTTCAAGCAGTGGAAGATCACATCGAGCATCAGCAAGAAGTTCTCCAACTCTTAAAGGATAACCTGAATTTGGCACAAAATCGAATGAAACAACGGGCAGATCAACATCGCAGCGAGAGAAGTTTTGATGTAGGAGATTGGGTATTTTTACGGCTACAACCATACAAACAAATGTCCCTCAAGCAAGCTAAGAAGGATAATAAATTATCGCCAAAGTACTATGGTCCTTAAAAGGTGTTGCAAAAGATTGGTACTATGGCATACAAATTAGAGCTTCCTACTTCTTCACGAGTGCATCCAGTTTTCCATGTTTCATGCTTAAAGAAGGTTATAGGTGAAAATATTCCAGTTCAAACAATATTTCCAGAACTTGATGAGGAAGGAAAAATCATATTGGAACCTGAAGCGGTCACAGAAACAAGAACTCGACAGCTATGGAATTGATCAATTTCAGAGTATCTCATCAAGTGGAAGAACTTACCCACTGAAGATTCTACATGGGAGGATGAGAATTTTATACAGAAGCACCTAGAGCTACTCAAGCGTTGAGCACAACACTTTTTTGAAGGAGAGGGGCATGTTAGGTCCCTATATTACTAGTATAGTCCCTTATTATTGTTAGTGTAACCCCCTTATTGTTATTATTGTACCCCTGTAACTCCCATATTGTTATTATTGTGCCCTTAAATCATTATTGTTAGGTCGGCTAGGATTACATTGTGGCCCCACTAGGATTACATTATGGCCCCATGGACTCCTATATATAGAAAGGAGGTTTTGTAATTTGTATCATGGAAGAATTGCTCATTAATGTAATGTATTGGAGGTTTCCCCCTCGAAGTGGCTTATTTCTAAGGCTTTGATATCTCTTTTCTTCTATTTTTGGAGCTGGTTTCACAACAAAAAGACGGTCTATAGTGGCTCTTTCAACTACAGAGGCAGACTATGTAGCAGCCACTCATGCAAGCAAGGAAACAGTTTGGTTGCAGAGATTGTGTTCAAGTATGGGGTTGGTGCAACAAGCTATAAGGATAGACTGTGATAGCAAAAGTGCATTTTTCTTGGCTAAGAACCTTGCTTATCATTCAAAGACAAAGCACATTGATGTTCAATATCACTTTGTACGATATATGGTTGAGGCTAAAAGGGTGTTGCTGGTAAAGATGAACACCTTGAAGAATGTTGCAGATGCAATGACGAAGTCTGTGAGCACTCAGAAGTTCTCTTGATGTAGAGAAACAATGGGTGTTGCAAAGCTGGGCTAATGACTAAGCTCTCCTGTGGCCCCCTACAGAAAGAAAACAAGTGGGAGAATGTTGGGTATGTGTTATATTATTTCCACGACTAGTCACGCGCGGGGGGGGGGGGGTGGTCATAGGGGGGGCGACAGCGCCCCGGGAAATTTTTTTTGGTCCTTATTTTTCAGTGGGAAGACCTGCCCATGGTTTTGCACATGGTTTTGGGGCATGGTGGTTTTCGGCCCCTGGTATTTTGTAGATCCGGTCAAGAGAACTACAGTTATGTTCTAATCCAGGGTTAATGGATTGGGGTTTATGTATGCTTCAGCATGTATATATATGTGTTGTAACACTAAAAAGAATATAATGAAAAATCAAGCTGGTCGTCCCGATATGGGATACATGGGAAAATCTCTGTGTATATCTGTTTTATGTTTTATGCTTTCACTATTGTTTATTTTCTTTTTTTTAAGATTCGTTTGCATATAATGTCTGTACAGGGTTAAAACCTACAATTATTTATGCATATATATGGTGTCGTTCGTTTACCGTCACCTTTTCATATTTTCTTAAGGGTCGAAAAATCTCACCATAAGCTCATTGGTGATGGTCAAAAGAGTTTGTCCCCCCAAAAAATAATCATCGTCTTTCCGTATGAATATCAGGGCACGATGGAATCAAACCACCAACCTTCGACTTTTAAAACATGTTCTCTTCCATTGAGCTAGCACCCTTTAAAGAATTAGACTTTAAAATATTAAACTTTGAAACTTTATAAATTGTAAATTATACAAATTTCAAGAAATTATAAAACTTTGTAAAGTCTTGACAAATCTTTTACTAAACAAACAAAATAACATTGAAATTGTAGGTCTCTACTCAATATGTATAATATACTCAATATGTTCAGTTGAATACTCAATTAGAAGAGAAAATTTGAAGACATTTATAGCCTATAAATGACTTATAATTATCAAACCTAAAATCTGCAATTACACCAAAGATTGATTTCTCACTTTGTGAATCATGTAAATTTGTTGTTATAGCATAAAAATCTAATTCTAAAAGACTAATTTTCATGTCAAAATGTAAAAAATAATGAATATATACAATGCAATTACAAATAATGAGCTACATGCTTGAAACCTACTAGCTATGGGGTCTAGACAACTAATTGGGAGTGCTTCTCATTATTAATTAATTCAAGATGTCAAAATACAACAATCAATTGCAGTGATCCTGAAATGTAACCATTAAACAAATGTTAAAATTGTAAGCACAAATATTGGCTAATATCCGTTGCATAAACAAAATATCCAAGGGGCATTCAAACACTTCCAAATCCACACCAAACACGGGTATTTAAAGATGCAATTACATGAATACAAGGAAAACACTCTCTACCTGTCAATGATAAATATGTTCTCCCATGTACTTCAACTAGCAAAAGGGTGTGAAGACAAGAACCTCAGAGAAAAAATAACTACAGAATACAATTAGCATTTGCACCAAAAGATGCAAGGTTATGCCAATAGAAGTGTAGATGAATGTAGAGTGACAAAGAGGTAGCGTTGTAGGAAACAAGGACATGAATGTGGATGTGGAACCCTTTATATATATATATAATATCCTCATTCCTAAAAATATCTTCATGACTGAACCTAAACTTCACTTCATTTCAGCGTGTATAGAAAATTAAATTGAATATTAATGAGGAGAAAGGATTATTATATTCATAAGACAATTTCTTAGTAGAGTAGAACACAACCATGACAAACCAACTGTAAAGAAAAGTTGACATGATAAAACACCTACACTTCACATTCCCTAAAAAAACTGATAGAGTCGACGTTCATAGCATGTGTCCTCAATGCATGTGCTAACATACAAGCTATCCATCACGACAGGGAAGTGCATGCTAGCAAAATTAGAAGTGGATTGGTGTTACATATCATGGTGGGAAATGTGTTCATTAAAGACAACACTGCCATAATATGAGGGATTTGTTAACTCTTGTGTCGAAGAACTTGAAGGGAGGAATAAGAACTTGAAATAGATTATTTGGTCACTAATAAGCTAAAATATGCAGCTATGAAAATGTGGTTCTTGGCTAACCCCCAAGGGAAAGAAACAATTCAGATTCATACCATTGCTGACTTTACATGGATGAATTCTAGTTATAGCCCATTTTTGAGACAACTTGGCTTTGCACCTATAAAGGATTTTTACTTAAGTCGCATTGTATTAATATAGACGCTAATTTGAAGTATCGAAATCCAGAGTATATATCAATATTTAATCATCTTCACTTGTACCTCCTTGAGATATTTCCAGAGCTCGATAAAGTTCTCTTCCTGATGATGATATTGTGGTGCAAAGGGATTTGACAGAAATTTGGAATATCGATATGCAAGGGTGGGTAAATGGTGCAATGGAAAAAGTGGGTAATATGTGACGCTGAAATTGTTTCATCAAATGCAAAAAGCAGACATGTGGCTGACCAGCTGACTTTTGCATGTGTCCTCAGTGCATGTGCCGACATCCAAGCACTCCATCATAGTAAAGAATTGCATGCTAGCATAATTATAAGTGGATTTGTGTTACATATCATGATAGGAAATGTGTTTATTAAAGACAATGCTTCCATATTTTCCTATATGGGGGATTTTTTAACTCTCATGTGGAAGAACTTTAAGAGAGGAATAAGAACTTGAAATCAATAAACTATCAACCAAAATAAAAAATATCAAAGTTCAAAGCACCATGTGGTGGGAACCACATAGAATACAAGTTACAAAACAGACAACTTGGAAGGGACATAAAGATCATAATCATGACAAAAACTAGAAGTCAAGCTACTTTAGGGGTCAGTCCACTAGGAGGAGGGTCATCATTGTGGAGCCCTCCGCACCAGCCTATTCCTAGTCTTTCAATAGTATTCCTTCAATAGCAAAGCATTGAAATATTAAAGAAAAGGATAGTCAGACCAGAGGTTAACTTCCATATTATTAAAATATAGTCCTCCTCCACAGTCTGCCGATGTATTAACAAAATTATGTGGTGTTACAAATACTTTCCCATGGCATTTTTTACTTGATTGGGTTACTATATATATTCATGGTTTTCACCTTTATAATTATTAGATTTTGTTTTATCCAATATTTTTTATCCTTGATAAAAAATGGTACTACAATTCTTGATGTTGCTAATAAATATCCAAATATCGGTAAGATGTTTAGGGACATAACCCTGATATTTATGGTACAAAATTACAACAAAATAGAACAGAAAAAAGAACCTGTAAGAAATTTACAAGACAATTTCACAGTAAAAACATGACACATAAAACAATCCAGGCCTTTATAGCTCATATGTAGATGGACTTGGAAACCACGGGAAGGGTTCCCCTGTCTCTATGCTGTTAGAATTATTAGTGTACTCTATACATATGGCCACAACTCATGTATCATTGTTTCTTGTGTTTATGGCTAATGCCATATTCTTTATTCTTTTATTGTATCACTGGGTATGGTTAAGGTTGAACTAGTAAAACTTGATATGTAGGCTTAATAAACCTCTTGGAGTGTTTTCCCTTGTTTTTTAAGCTGATAAGCCCCTCTTGAATGAATGCCTCACTTGACTGTGTATAAATACAAAATTTAAGCTCTCATTTTTATCATCTCATATTTTGATCTTCTTCATCTCAAACAATGTGTTATAACCCCGCGAACACTTAATTTTGGTCTTATCCCTTTGATTGGAATCTTTCTCTTAGGCAAATTTGTGTATTTCTGTTTTCAACATCTGTGCCTAGTTTGTGCACTCATCTAGTGCACTATATCTTTCTCTGACACAATTGTGTGATATTTGGTTCCATTGATTCTTTTGTTGACCCTTACAAATCAACATATGCTTCATCAAGTCTATAGTACCATCATGAATATACAACCAATATTTTGACATCCAATCAGTGAACCTGTTGAGTTCCATGAATATATGATAGTAAGTTATTTTTAAACTTGTTTTCCAGAAGTTTTACTTATCCATAAGAACGATACAATTCTAGATATTGCACCATAGTGGATGCCAACATCTAGTCATTATTATATTTGGATCAATAAAAA
The DNA here is from genome assembly GCA_034641835.2 of Pinus albicaulis. Classification (NCBI taxonomy): domain Eukaryota; kingdom Viridiplantae; phylum Streptophyta; class Pinopsida; order Pinales; family Pinaceae; genus Pinus; species Pinus albicaulis. The sequence continues at coordinate 3,335,940 of CM076574.1, read as the reverse complement.
AACGAAGGTGAAATACAATTCCTTTCTAAGGAAATCCTAAGTAGAGTTGTGAGGGCCCATAATTATACCTTTTACTATGTACCCCTTCCCAGATTTGCTATAAAGGATAACTAGTGAGTATTAGATAATATCAGAACCCCTACAGCCCCACAGACATCAGGGGTCCTTTCACAAGCACCTTCAAAGAAGCAAGAGGAAAAAGACTTGTCAATGCTAAGTAAGCCCAAAATTATTTGAGGCTTAAGCTTAGAAGGCAATTTGAAGTCTTCATAGGTGAATTTAATGTTTTGGAGAAGCTGCGAGAAGACTGTTTTCTCCTAGAAAGGAGAAACATTTCTAGTAAGAGAAAGGTGTCTTCAATACTTTTCATTGAATCTTGGAAAGTAGGCTCTCCATGTGCACGAACTAAGCTAAAGAAGGGTTCTGACATCTGTAAGGTTATGGTTGAGGAGATAAATCTGTATCCAATCTGCACAATTATGCTACTTGGATGGCAAAGTTTGGGGAGAAAATTCTCAACCACTATCAACCCTAAAACTATTTCCTTTAATATGATAAATTAAAAATATGAAATGCATAACTTAGGTTCCTCAAAACACCTAAAATGTGAATTTATTTTCTAAAAGTTAAAAGTTTCTTACTTGCTACTGTGCCGTTGCTCATATTCTAGCTTTTTTCTCCTATGCTCCGCTTGCATAGCTTCAAACTCCTCTATACTCAAAATTGGAGTAGAGTTATAATTACCCATACCATAATCCATATATTCTCTGAAATTTGCAAATTTTCTCAATTAGTACAAAATTGAAATGACTCCATAAAGTTAAGAGTAATACTTTGACTCAAAATCATAGATATTAAGCAAACAAACTCAGTATAAAATTTGGCTTCAAAAATCAATTTAGGAGTGTGATTTTTATTCTTGGTTTGGGCATGTATAGGTTTTTATTTTACAAGTCAAACTTGACTAAATCTTGCACAACTCAACATATGGCCAAGTCTTCCAAGACTGCCTAATACTAGTAAAACTCACCGATTTAAGATGAGCATGACCAGTACGACAATGTCTTCAAACTAACCAAGTTATGGTGAGTTTGACCAGGTCTCCCAATCATTACACTTGACTTAGAAAATCAAACTCAGGGTTACTCAGAAGACTTGGCCAGGTCTTGTAATTATGATCCTACATTGAAAAATCTCTTTCGATACATGGTTACATATATCAATAAAAAAACCACCTTACTTTTGAACAGGAGGGGCAAAACCTGGCATATATCCTTGCGTTCCCTACATATCCATTGGCATAATCTATCCATTAAATGGCATGCCAAAAGGAATTGGTCCATAACCCATGTATGGGATACCACCATTACAAGCCATGTAAGAATTTGATCCCCTCTTTTCACTAGGCCAACAAGAACTATATGCAGTAGGTGTAACATAAAACATCATACACTCTTCAGCTCCAAAATCCTGTGATGCTCTCAACTGCATCTCATTGGATGTAACAATGATAAAGCACCCAACATGCATCATTTCCAAATATATTCATTTATACTTTGGACATAAACACCCTTCCTAGATCCCCCACTATGGTTTGCTACTATGTCAGGTTGTACTTACCTTGTTATTTAGGGAAATCCCCTTTGAAGTGTGGACCTCCATAAGTCCAACACACCCTATTAGGAGCCTTACTCCCACTACTGGTTGAATTGAATGTTGGCCTAGAATTCCATTGGTATGAAGTAGACTATGTGTTAGGTGCTACCGGTGTGAGGCATAGAATTATGGTGTAGGGTGATAATGCACTATGTGGTTTGATTATTGTGTCGCTGACTATGATTGCTATGATGTAGCCTGTGATTGTTGTGTTGGAGGTCGATATGGTGGCATTTGGTTCCCCGTTGACTATCTTTGGTGGTTTTAGACTAGTCCTCTTTGATGGTTTTTGCGTTGTAAACTATCCCCAATAAGTATCCTTTCCTGGTAGGCCATCGTGGTATACTCAGTCCACTGCTTAAAATATTTTCTTCAACAATGATGGCTCATTGAATTGCCTCATGTAAGGTATAAGGCATCAAAATTATTACCTTGGCTCATATGTTATAATTCAACCCATAAACAAACTTATTCACCATTAGCATTTCTGTGTTTAGGTGTGGAGCATATTTGAGCAACTCCATGAATCGTGCTTCATACTTGGGTATTGATAAACTACCCTATTTTAAGGAATTGGACTCATTCAATTGACTTTGGATGAATTCGTATGATAGTTAACATTATCTAATTTTTTCCTCAAACAATTCCCACGTTAGCTCTGAAACAACCTTCCCCAATTGTGGAAAGAGTGTCTTTCACCACAATAAGGCACTTCCCTTTAGTTGGAACACATCCATAGTTACCTTTATATTTGAGGTGTAATCCCTCAAGGTGAAATACATCACCATGTTATCAAGCCAAGCCTTTGCTGCCTGTCCATCTGTGGACCCCTATAATTGTGGAAATTTTAATTTTTATAACTCTTAATGCATGTTGTTTCTTGTTAGGGCCCCTTCAATTGGAGCAATGGTTCCTCCCTTTTCCTGTTCTAAAAAAATCATCAAAGCCTCAAACATATTCTATTGAAAACCCCTCTAAATTCATGGCTAGGAATCTTGTACTAGCATCATTACATGATAAAATAGCAATAAGTATGGTGAGTATTAATTGATTTTTAATATCTCTATCAAATGAACCCCAAAGAATGAATAGTGTCATTAGTACTTGCTGTGACCCAACAAACCATATCCTTTCAAGTTGAACCTATAAATACATTATTAATCAATTTATTTATGAAGTTATGAACATACACTATTAGTTTCTATAGTCAATGTACCAGCTTTTCCAAGGCATCAGATATATTATAACTATAATATTATTACAATCATAATGAAGCCAAATTTTTATATTCAGGATAGTTTTTAAACTATTTGGATTTTTCACCCTAGTTTGTCTAGGCCTTGGAGAAATACACATCACTTTCCACCCTCAATAGGATGCATACTCACTGCTTAAGATAACCTGTCATGAGAATAAATATATTGAAATTATGCAGACAATTTCTGATAATTTTTAGAGCTAATGAGATTGAACACACGTTAACTTGGAACCTATAAGCTATCAAGAATTCTCACCAGTCATTACATACTCATGAGTTGCATAGTCATAACTTCTCATGACTCGAGTAGAAAAATGAGTTTTGTCTCCTTCATGTCCATATTTTGCTAGACCAAAGTCAAAAAGTTTGGCATTGCATTCCTGCATGAGGTACACAGGCCTTCAGTCATACAAAGAACTCATTACAATTCAGTCTCTTAGTAACCAAATACTTACAATTTATATTGTAGCAATGCTTAGTAATTTAAATTATTTGGGGTTAAAGGGACAAACCGAATCCAATAGGATGTTGCACGTCTTAAAATCATAATAAATCAAATGCCTCAACTCCTCCATGAAGAAATGTCAGACCCATGATTGCACCCAATGCAATTTTCATCCCGATAGACCATGGCAGGGGCATGGACCCTTTTACATGAACAAAGTTAACACCAGGCTACATTAAACATCTGAAAAGGATTTTTGTTAGTATAATATTTAAACAACATAATAATCCTTACATATAAATTTAAGAGATGTCTAACAGATGTGGGGTATGTGGTCAAGAAAAATATAAAAATTAGATCCATGACTTCAAAATTCTATGGAAATATGTACTGAGTTTTCTATTGGTTGTTTTGAATGAAAACATAGTACACTTTTAACAAAGTCTATAATCTAGATTAAATACAAGGTAGGCATGACCATCACAGTTCATCCAGAAGAGAAAGTATCACTAAAGAAACAATACAACTACTTAAGCCTAAGGATGTACACTAAAATATTGTCACTAAAAAGTAAATACATGACAACATGCACATTTCTGATCTCTACAGGCTAATGGGTGATCACATTAGGAAGATTGTTACTTTATATCTGATTCTGGAAGAGTGGGCTAGTTTATAATTTGATGGGGCTGTCAGTAATAGAAGTTAATGAGGGATGATTGGTTATCACCTTTGCCTTCAAGATTTGTCTTGAAGCTAACAATGAAAACAATGTTTTAAGGGATTTAACTGTGTGCAAGACTCTAAATATAAAAAAATCATTGATGTTTGGCATTTTTTGTTCACCATCAAGCTTAGATATAGAACTCACAACAAATTAAGAAGATGCAGTGTTTTTCAGAGGAATGCAAAGGTTGCAATTTACTCTTTCTAGAAGTCGAGTTTATTGTGAACATATAAAAATGAAGCTGAAGACATTTGCTCACAAAATGGTTAATTGAGGGATCAGATTATATACCTTGAAAGGTTAAGGTTGTCCCACTTCAGGATGTCACTAAGAACCCTGATTGCAAGCCTAGGACCATTCAATTATAGTTTTGGCATGTAGTGAGTATATGGACATAAGGGTGAATCTTACTGTTGGCTTGTGATTCTTTTGGAGGGATAATGCAACATGAGAGTCAAGCAAATGAAGAGCTAGAGAGGGAAGGATGAAGGCCAAGCAATCCAAGCTCAAGTCAAGAGAAAAGTGTTGTGGTCAAAGAATTGTGATCCAAAGTGTGTAGATTTCCGCATCCTACAAACCGTTACATATATCATATATTACATATTATATCTGTAATATTGTTTTCTGCACTTACCTCCTCACCTTACATCGCATCGAAATTCCACAGTTTCCATTTCATATCACATATATAACCACGCCTAAGCCCTAAATTGCGATATAAGTGGGACCGTCGTCCATCTGCCACGTCATCCCTCATTCCCACACTTCGCACTTCGCAGTATATAACGTTTAACCCCCGTTTCTCCCAGCTAAACCTTGCGACATGTGATCTGCGGGCACGGTCCCACCTCCGTCCATGCCACGTCACCTTCCTCGCCCCTCGAACTTCGCACTTCACAATATATAATGTTTAACCCTCGCTGCTCCCAGCTAAATCTTGTGAAATTCAATCTGCGGGCGCAGTCCCACCTCCGTCCGTGCCACGTCACCTTCCCCGCCCCTCGCACTTTGCACTTCGCAATATATAACGTTTAACCCCCTCTGTTCACACATAAATATTGTGATTTGTGATGTGCGGGCGGTCCCACCTCTGTCTGCCACGTCACTCCCACCCATAGCATATCACTCCCCGCAAGATTTAACCTTTACCTCCCAGTATGCCCATGTAAAATTTGCGATCTACGATTTGCGGGCGCAGTCCCACCGCCTTTCCATGTCATCAATAGCCCTCCTGTGGCCTTTTTTTCTTATTTCAGTGTTAATGAGTCTCGTTAAATCCACTTCCACTTCTACCATCCTGCCTTTAGCCCCACTCCACGTCAATGCATCCGATGACTCATAATAGATTTCACACCCCATCCACCTTCCGAAGGTTAATGCCGGGGGGGGGGGGGTTCGAAATGGCCAGTTTCTAATACCGCCTCCAGTGCTACGTGGTATCTTGTAGTGATTTCGCACCCCCGCCATCCAATACCACAAACCATCCATGCCCCCCTCCAAAATCCGACTTCTGGTTTTCGCAAGTCAAACATAACATGGGTTTTTGGTGGAGCAAGCAGAGCTATAGTATACTTGCCCGGTCCAGGAGCTCCCAACTAAAGAGTTAAGCACGCACAACACGCCATGCCGTACCACAACTGGAAGTGGAAATCATGAGAGTTAAAGGATGGAGGATTCGAAACATCAGATGGAATCATATGATGAAGGCCAGATTGCCCACTTGCTCTCAGCTACTTCTCGCCACTCCTTTTGAAGATTTCAGAATTTGGCTTCCATGGCCAACTATTTTGCTGGTAAAATCCTGATTTTACCCAATTCTGTTTTTATTTTCTATTACAGGAGTGATTGCTTGATGCACACCCTGCTAATTTGTTAGGATATTTTGGTTTTCACTTGTGTGGGTCGATCATGACAGAAAATCTAATCGTAAACCCTCAAGGAGAACTCTATATGTAGGGAGTTCTAAGATGAAAGAAAGGTTCTGGAATTTTGAAGAATTTTGCTGTACTTTTGTATGGTTGTGCTCCTTGTGTTCTGAGATACATATTTGGGAGAGCTGTTTAAACTTAATATGATGCAAAGTTGTTATTTGGATTCCAAATGGAGCAATGAGTAGTATGTATCTATTTCCTTCTGTTATCAGTAATCTCCTTTTTATATGTAATCATCTTTCATGCTATGCTGCTTTGATGGTTCGTGTAATGTAGTTGCCGGTAGTCTGCAATTTTATTCATGAATTCGTGTCTGTATAACGCTCAGGTGTTAATGCTCATGTATTAAGCTTGCTGCACTCCCTTAATTCGTGCTCCAAGAACCTCTGTTGTTGTCCATATCTCATTCACATCCGCTTCATCTGAGTTCACGGGGGTGGGGGGGGGGGATAGATTCTTAATCTTCTTAAGCCTGTCTCTTGTGGGTTCCTTCTCTGTTCTTTCTCAATACCTCTGCATATTTTTAAAAGCTTCTGCTCATTGTTTTATAATTGGCCCATGTAAAAGCCTTCAACCTTACAGCCTCCTGAGTCCTCTCACAGTATAGGGAATTCACATGAATCGGCTCCAAGGTCTTCTCCATCCTTGAACCACCAAAACCATAGTTCTCTTATTCCATATTTTGTCAAAAGAATTTATACAATTGTCCATATTTAACCTCTGATTTTAAGATGTCGTAGGCATTGGTATTTTGCAACTCAAGGCTGTCTTTAGGAGCTACAACATCTTTTTGGCGCTGTTGCCGGGGACGAATTAGAAAATATTTTCCTTGGGATACGACATTATCTTCCCCCTTCAATCAAGTGAGCATGAAGGGTTGAGAGTTGCATAGCCCTCACCTTGGCGACTCCACTATTATCAAAGTTTAAATAAGTTGTAATCCTGACTTACACAAGGCCTCATACTCAATCAAATACTTCCCAGCAGAGAAGCTCTTCTATATTTGATCCTCGAAAGATAATATTTAGGAGAATCTAGAAGGAAAAGCAACCCAGCCAGGCTGATCTACCCTCATTTTCTCTAGAAGATTCGCCTACCTCATCTCAGAAATATGATATCTATGGTCCTGGCTCCATAGCCCATGTACTTGAGTATCCTCCAGAAACCTCTGCTTTAGCCATTTCAGCCATAAAAGACAAATCCGAATACGCTGATACTTATTTTCCTACTATGCATCGTACCCCAGAGGCTGAAGTAGTCAAAGAATTTACAGCGCTCCAAATCTCATTACCGATAAATATCCAAACCTCTACTCATCATATACCCGTTGTAGCACAGCCAAATCACCTTCATAACTTACCACCACCGCCCCTCATGGTTGTACCTGGCTTCCTCCTCAACAAATATGCTCCATTGGCTTTACCTCAAGTATTGAATGACATGCCTCAAGATTATATAAAGCTCTTGCCTTGGTTCACTGGGGAAGATAGTACTTATGCGCATAAACATATTGAGGACTTCCACGCCTTTGCTAAGAATGTGAATGTGGAGCACCTAGATGTGGTGTTGAGGCTTTTCGTCCAATCCTTGGATGGAGAGGCTCAAAAGTGGTTCAAATATCTTGCTAATAACACAGTCACTGCTTGGGAAGAAATGGAGAATTTATTCACACTAAAATGGGGAGAAAAGAGGGACCATGGATATTTCCTCACAGAGTTCAATGCTCTTAAAAAGAGACACAATGAGGATGTAACAAAATTCATAAAGAGGTTCAATAAGCTCTATAATAATCTCTCTGCTGAAATAAAGCCTCCCCAAGCAGCTGCTAAGGTCGTTTTCGCAGGAGCTTTTGAACCAGAGTTTGGGTTCACCCTTGGAGAAAGAAAATCCATATCTTTGGATCAGATTCAGACATATGCATTGGAGGTAGAAGAAAAAATTTCTTCTACTGGTAAATTCAAAGGGAAAACAGAGCATGAAGCCAGAGGAAAGAGCAGGAAGGAGGCTTCTACTTCTAATAAGGAGAGGGAATCATAGGAGTATAGAATTGAAGAAATGAATAAGCTAATCAAGAACCTCTCAAATAAGCTGGTGAAGCTTGAATTAGAGGCCAAGAATCCCCCTCATCATCCTAACCAAATGATTCCAAATCGGGGGTTTAATCCCCAATACTGGAAGCCCCTTCTAGAGTTGTTGCAGCGAGAAAGGAAGGAGCAACAAGATCACATCCAACCTCCTCTATACCTAGAAGGGGAAATAGAAGGATAGGTCGAAGAAGTCATAGATAGCCAAGAAGATCAATTCCTTGCTTACTCAGAGGATGAAGAAGGTGAACTCACCCTCCAAGAAGAGCAAGAAGAGAAGGAAGTCCCCTAGAGGATCGAGATATTGACAATTACTGCAGATAGTTTGTGAATTTCATGCAAGCTCAACTCCACAAGAAGTATGACCTCATGTCCTTCAGGAAGAGGACCCGAGTGCAAGAACAAAATGAAGAGTCAATATCAAGAGAACAAACCCCTTCTAGTTCTTCTAGTAAGGGGAAAAATCCTTTAGAAGAGTCTACCCATCATAAAGCCGCTGCGTCCACTTCCACAAAGCAAGGCTCTTATCCTCCTGCAAACGAGAAGTCATCATATGTAGCCTTGAACCTTCCTGACCACCCTAAAGAGCAGTCCAAATAAGTTATTGCAAAAAAATCTCCCACGACCTTTAACCTCCAGAAATAATTAGAGAAGGTCAAGATCCCGGTTCCCCTGATCGAGCTCCTAAAGCAGCCTTCATACAAGGCCCAAGTGTCACACTTCATGCTGCCCCATGGCGTAGGCCCTCTCCATGACAACCTCGATCTCCAAGAAGAAATAACCATGGTAGTTTTTGGACCTCATGTAGAAGAGCTGGACTCAGCCAGCCCCCCATTCTATGTGACTCTAGTTATACATGACCTGTTATTGCACAACTGCATTCTAGATTTCGGGGCTTCACATAATATGTTTCCATTATCTGTCATGGAGAAGTTGGGGTTGTAGATCACCAAGGCTTAGAAAGATCTGTATTCTTTTGATTCCAAGAGGGTAAAATTCTTGGGCATGATAAAATATATAGTAGTAAACTTAGCCTAGATTCCGGCCAAAAGTGTGGTAATGGACATTGTTGTAGCTGACATCCCAGATCGGTTTGGAATGTTGCTGTCCAGAATCTAGGGATCCAAGATTGGAGGATCCATAAAACTGGACCTCACCTATGCCACTATTCCATTATTCGGTGGGGAGGAAAGAAGATTATAACGTGAATCGAGATTTGTGAAGACGGTCACGAAAGATGATGGTTCCAAAAATTCTCCGGTATATGGTAAGGAAGGCGAATTATCTTGTCTTATGTTCGAGGAGGATGAAAATTTCCTGCAAGAAATAGAGACCTGTCCTCTAATACAGAAGAATCCTATGAGCATAGAGGAAAATAAGATATGGACCTTGCAGTTTGATGGAGCTAACTCACGAGAAGGAAACGGGGTCGGGGTACTCTTGATATCACCAGAAGGATGCTTGGTTTCCCTCTCCTTTAAGCTAGAATTTGAAGCCACAAATAATGTGGCTAAATATGAAGTCCTGCTATTGGGGTTGCAAACAATGCAGAACATGAACATACATAACCTCAAGGTGTTTGGAGATTCAGAGCTTGTAGTGAGATAAGTTAGGAGCCAATGCCAAACTAAAAACCCGCGGCTCAGAGCTTATAAGAATGAGGTATGGGATTTGGTGGAGAACTTCTTTTCTGCTTTTAACATTCAGTTCATGCCTTGGGATAAGAATAGAATGATAGACTCACTAGCTGTGGCTGCTAGTAATTTCTGCCCTCTGCAGAATCCTTTGCTCATATATGAGGTTGAGGTACGATACCGCCCCTGCATTCTGGACAACGTAAAGCATTGGAAAGTATTTGAAGATGAAGAGCAGGTCCAATGTTTTATGGAAAAGGTGGGCGAGTTCTCAAATATGGTGATCGACTCAGTCACCGAAGATGACAGTGAAGAGCCAAAAACCAGATGGGAAGAGACACTGGCTGGACACCGTGTTCTGCAATTAAAGGGAAATGTCATTCCCAGGGGGCTTGTGCCATTGGAGAGATTATTTGAAAAGAATGATATCCCAATGAACGACATCAAAATGACCCTCGACGAGCCTGTTAGGGATGTGAATATTGGGACAAAAGAAGATCCGAAGGTGGTGAAGCTGTCAAAAGGGGTCCCTGAAAAATACCAAGATTAGTACCTCAAGCTGTTTCAATTGTATAAAGATGTCTTCGCCTGGTCATATTAGGATATGAATACTTTTGACATGGACATTATATAGCACAAAATTACTCTAAAAGAAGATGCTAAGCCTCATAAGCAGAAGCTGAGACAGATCAACCCTCTTCTTATCCCAACTATCGAGAAGGAAATAAAGAAGATGTTGCAGGCCAAGATCATTGCCCCTTTAAGATACTCCGAATGGGTGGCGAACCTAGTGCCTATAAGAAAGAAGAATGGGGAAATCAGGCTTTACATGGATTTCCAAAATCTGAACATAGCCTCACTCAAAGATAACTATCCCCTCTCGAAGATGGACCACATCTTGAAAAAGGTGGTGGGATCCTCCCACATGTCCATGATGGATGGCTTCTTAGGATACAATCAGGTGGCAGTGCTCCCGAAAGACCAAAAGAAGATGACGTTCACTATGCCTTGGGGGACCTTCATGTATGCCCGAATTCCCTTTGGCCTGATAAATGCTGGTGCCACATTCCAGCGTGCGATGGAAATTTCTTTCATAGGAGAGAAAGATAAGTTTGTGGTGATCTACCTAGATGACACCGCCGTATTTTCAAAGAGTGACGTTGAACACATAGAGCACCTTCGACGAACCTTTGATAAATGCCGTAGGTATGGCTTGTCTCTGAATCCCCAAAAATCCATGTTTTCCTTAGAGGAAGGAAAGTTAATGGGGCACATAGTAACTAAGAAGGGAGTGAAGATAGACCCGAAGCGGGTAGAGGTGATAAACGATATTCCCCTACCAAGAAACAAAAAGGAAGTATAGGTGTTCCTGGGAAGAATACATTTCCTCATAAGGTTCATTCCCAACTATGCCGAGATTGTCCGAAACATCACCGGGATGCTGAAGAAGAATAGTGAAGTAATATGGACTCCTGAATCGAGGGACTCTTTAAACATGATCAAACAGGCCTTTGCAGAAGCTCCAGTGCTGGCCGATCCAGATTATGGGAAGTTGTTCATGATTTTCTCCTGTGTCTCTCCTCACACAATAGCTGCAGTACTTTTACAAAAAAATTTCGAATGGCATGAACAACCCATTGCGTTCTTCAGCCAGGTTCTGCGAGACACTGAACTAAAATACAATATCCTGGAGAAGCAAGCTTACGCTCTGTTCAAATATCTAAAGTCATTCCGGTTGTATGTGTTACAATTTTCCATAACGACATATGTTGCCACAACAACAGTGAAAATATACTGGTGCAAGGCAACAGTGAAGGAAAAAGGGGCAAGTGGATAGCCAGGGTTTAGGAATACGAACTGTAGATAAAGCCTACCAAGCTCATTAAAGGCCAAGAGCTAGCAAAAATATTTTCTGAATCCAACTATCAAGCTTTGGGGATAAATATGTCTATGACAGGAGGAGAGGCACAGGAGGATATAGGTGCACATCAAGGCATAGAATCTTCCACGCAAAAAACACATGTGAAGTACCTTCTATCCTCATGGTATAAATATATAGTGGAATATATTTTAACGCTGAGATTCCCTCCTAACTATGATAAGGCCAAGTACCGCACCTTGAGGCTGAAGTCTCAAAAGTATATCGTTGTAAATGGGTGACTGTATTGCAAGGACCCAGCGGGGATCCTACTATTGTGTTTAATAGAGCAAGAGGTTGACCAAGTGATGACAAAATTCCACGAACTGATATGTGGTGGAAATTATAGCTGGCGATCCATTACACACAAGATCCTGAGGGCAGACTTATTTTGGCCTAAACTATTTGGTGATATACATGCTCGTGTCCGGGCCTGCGAGAAGTGCCAGATGTTCGCTAGAAAGCAAAGATATGCACCTATCCCATTGATCCTAGTACATGTTGAAGAACCTTTCAAACAATGGGGAATTGAATTCATAGGAGAGATTCACCCGACCTCTAGCAATCAACATCGATGGATCCTCACTGCTACGGATTACTTCACTAAGTCGATAGAAGCCGTGCTCGCAAGAAATGCTACAAATTCGGTGGTGATCAAGTTCCTGGAGGAGAACATAATAGATAGGTTTGGATGCCTAGCTAAAATCATTACAGATAATGCCTAGGCTTTCAAGTCAGCTAAATTTGTAATTTTTTGTCAATTTTACAGCATCCTGCTGGGACACTCCACTGCGTACTACCCACAGGGAAATGGGCTGGCATAATCATCTAACAAGACATCAGTGAGGATCTTTAAGAAGACCATAAATTAAAATCAAAAGAACTGGGATTCATAGCTCAAGTTTTCACTCTGGGAAAATCACTTCACCACTAAAAGGTGCACAAGAAAGTCCCCTTATGAGCTAGTGTATGGAAGAGCCGCAATCTTCCCTATTTAGCTTGCATTACCTGTGGCCCGATTCTTACAAGAAAGCGAGAAAGAGCCAAATGACCTTATCCGAAGAATGAATCAGTTGGTGGAGTTGAATGAAACAAAGTAACATGTAAGCCTTAGACTAGCAGAGTATTAAGAAAAAATGAAAGGCTTATTTGATCAAAGAGCTAAAGACAAAGAAATCCAAGTTGGGGATTTTGCACTACGATGGGATATCAGGCGAGCAGACAAAGGGAAACATGGGAAGTTCGACCCCCTCTGGTTTGGTCCATTCAGGGTGGTAGAGGTCAAAGGCAACAATACTTTTGCGCTAGATAATTTTGAAGGAGATACACTCGAGATGCCTGTCAATGGACAATTTCTCAAACCTTACTTTCAACACTGATAACAGGCTATGATGGCCCATTGTACATATCCTCGTAGTGTATATATTGTTGTTCTGTTTTTTTCTGCTTCAATTCCTATTTTGTTTTTGGTTAAAGCTATTGAAATTGGTTTTAACGATAATCCCAGGAACATAAAGAAGAACACAAGAATATGGTCTGCGATTTCTTGACACACTCGAACGAGTGCGTCATCCCCAATGGAGCCAATGTTGGCTTGTGATTCTTTTGGAGGGATAAGGCAACATGAGAGTCAAGAAAATGAAGAGCTGGAGCAGGAAGGATGAAGGCCAAGAAATCCAAGCTCAGGTCAAGAGAAAAGTGTTGTGGTCAAAGCATTATGATCCAAAGTATGTAGATTGCCACATCCTACAAACCGTTACATATATCATATATTACATATTATATATGTTATATTGTTTTCCACACTTACCTCCTCACCTTACATTGCATCGGAATTCCACATTTTCCATTTCATATCACATATCTAACTGCGCATGAACCCTAAATTGCGATATAAGTGGGACCATCGTCCATATGCCACGTCATCCCTCATTCCCTGCACTTCGCACTTCATAGTATATAACGTTTAAACCCCACTGCTCCCAGATAAACCTTGCGACATCCGATTTGCGGGCGCGGTCCCACCTTCGTCCATGCAACGTCACCTTCCTCGCCCCCCGCACTTCGCACTTCGCAATATATAATGTTTAACCCCCATTGCTCCCAGCTAAACCTTGCGACATGTGATCTGCGTGCGCGGTCACACCACTGTCCATGCCACGTCACCTTCCCCGCCCCCCGCACTTCGCACTTCGCAATATACAACGTTTAACCTCCGCGGTTCACGCATAAATGTTGCAATTTGTGATGTGCAGGTGGTCCCACCTCCGTCTGGCACGTCACTCCCACCCATCGCATATTGCTTCCCACAAGATTTAACCTTTACCTCTCACTGTGCCCATGTAAAACTTGCGATTTGCGATTTGCGTGCGTGGTCCCATCGCCTTGCCATGTCATCAATAGCCCTCTAGTGGCCTTTTTTTACCATTTTAGTGTTAATGAGTCTCGTTAAATCCATTTCTACTTCCACCATCCTGCCTTCAGCTTCGCTCCACGTCAATGCATCCAACAACTCATAATCTATTTCGCACCCCCTCCACCTTCCGAAGGCTAATGCCGGGGGTGGGGGGGCAGGTCCGAAATGGCCGGTTTCTAATACCACCTCTGGTGCTACGTCGCAGCTTGTAGTGATTTCACACCCCCCCATCCAATACCATAAACCATCCATGCCCCCTCCGAAATCCCGTTTCTAGTTTTCGCAAGTCAAACACAATATGGGTTTTTGGTGGAACAAGCAGAGCTATAGTATACTCAGCCGGTCCAGGAGCTCCCAACTAAATATTTAAGCATGAACAACATGCCAGGCTGTTCTGCCACGGGAATTGGAAATCATGAGAGTTAAAGAGTGGAGGATTCCAAATAGCTGATGGAATCATATGATGAAGGCCAGACGCCCACCTGCTCTCAACCACTTCTCGCCACTCCTTTTGAAGATTCCAGAATTTGGCCTCCATGGCCAACTGTTTTGTTTCTTTTTACTGTTAGATAGTGATGTTTTGCTAGTAAATCCCGATTTTACCCAATTTTATTTTGATTTTTCTGCTACAAGAGTGATTGCTTGATGCACACCCTGCTAGTTTGTTAGGATATTTTGGTTTTCACCTGTGCGGGTCTATCATGACAGAATATCTGATCGTAAACCCTCAAGGAGAACGCTATATGTAGGGAGTTCTAAGATGAAAGAAAGGTTATGGAATTTTGTGTTGAATCCTTTATTAAACTGAGAGGGGGGGTGAATCAGTTTAATGAATTCATGGTCTTGTAAACTTTCATTTACACTTATTTACATCTTCATTTCACGATTAACTTAATGTACAGTGAAACCACAATCTTAATTAGTGAGCAGCAGGTATTAAGCAGATTAAATACAGAGTATCAACACATAATCATCATGCACATAGACACCAGATATAAGTGGAAACCCATAAGGGAGAAAACCACATCTTATTATTGTTGTGATGCAAAGGCAAGCTCCAACTCCCTCTCACCACTGATTTACTGTAGGCTCCAACCTACAAGAGGCTCCTACCTCAATTCTGCAAGCTACAACTTGCAAGGAAGCTCCAACTCCCATCCAATTTCTGCAGGCTACAACCTACAGGAGGCTCCTACCTCAGCCAGCTACAACTGATATCTATCAAGATAAAACTTGATATGGAAGCACAACCTTCCTCACTCTTTCATAAAAAACACATGATGATTTACTTGGATATCATCTTTGTTCTGTTCCTTCTTCACTGCTGTCCACCAGCCTTCATATCTGCCTTATATCATCTCTAAATCTTCACAGCTTCTCTATCTGCTCCTCCTTCTTCTTACCCTATCTACCTTATTTCTCCATTCTCTAAGCTTACACTATGCATATCTATGTGATATCATTTATAGAGTTCACCTCATGACTATTTGTATTCCACAGGGAATTCGAAGTGAATAGGTATGACTCTTTGCCTTCCACCTTCTCTATTTCTTGCCTAGCACATTCAGAAAAATATAACAATATGTATACATTTCAATATTACAGTGGGGTATTTCTTTGCCTACGGAGACTTGCCTTTGCATCACAAACAATATAAAATTAATTAAAACATTTACATTTACATTTGAAACAGATATATCTCATTCAACCCTTTCAGTTCTTGGCTCATTGTATGTTTGTCTTTTCTTCTGTTGTAGTGTAACAGTTCTGCATACTCTCCTGCTTTCTATGCATGTAGAATGCATTTCCCAAATTATGTTCTAAATATGGTAGCTTTATCAATGCGGAGGCTTTCTTCAACCTTCATGGTTCCAACCATAGCCAAAATCTACTTTGTAGACTTACCATATGAAATGATCCTGTTAAACCCTTCGGAACTTATCACGTTTAACTATCGGAAATGAATAATTGAAGCCTTTTAACCAATGTTCAAAACTTTAGGATTAAGGTCGGAGCTCAACACTTTGATAAGACTCTGTTAAATAACATTTTTAGAGACAATATTAAAACTTTAGGGAATTTTATATAATTACGCTTTACGCAATAATAGACCTTTTTAACACAGTAATTAACCTTTCGGGCCCACTAGCCGAAATCTTTCTATCCGCCGATGCGATGAAATAACTCTGATGTGAAGATTTCTTGACCGATGCAATAATTCAATGCAATGAACCGCCTGCGATGTCTTCCGATTGCGATGACACTTTGCGATGATTCCGATGCGATGAACCCAATGCGATGAATCCAATGCGATGACCACCGATCAGACGGTTGCGATTAAATGGCACTGTCGCAATTGCAAAGTTCAATGGCTTGTTCCATTGTTCTGCCTCCACGCCGATGCGATGGCCCTGCGGACCCGATGATCTATTAACTCACCTTTATTCACCAGTCCTGATGTACTCGGGCCCACTTATCATTTTATTTCATTCGTTCAAAGTTCGATCTTGGTTAAAAAATAAACCACCGCACATTAATGTTGGTCACACAACATATTCAACCAACCCATCCATCCATTTCATCGGACGGATGATAGCTTATCGCGTTCCATAGACGATAATCTGATGGTCGACATTCCATCGCACTATCGCTATTCACAATCGCAACCTTCGATTGTCCGATGTGCCTTTGGCCACTGATCTCTGCCGATGCGATGAGCGAAGGGTCCCACCAGCTATCAACTAACTCAGCGCTCGATCCAACGGTTACAAATAACCGTGATCTAACGATTGCAATTGGATCGCACCATCGCAATTGCAAGGTTCAGTGGTTCATTCCCTTACTCTTCCACTACGCCAATGCGATGAGATCTCCACCGTCGATCTTCTATCTTCGATAAAATCTCTGCTGTCGATCTTCAACACTTCCGCTTTAAGCCTTAACATTAAGACTCTGCCTTTCGTATGATGCGACCACTGTTAGATCTTCACCGATCTTGATCCGACGTATAAAGCATTCACAATATACCTGTTGTTTAACATTTCCAAACGTCCATGCACTTTTCCCATGCGATCACCATTGGATCTTCGTCGCATCACATCGGACGACTATCGCGTTACTTCGACCCCTGACCTTTAATTCTCAAAAATTATGCGAAATAGGCGGTTTTAGTATTGTGACGTGTCGTAATATGATATGATCGCGTTCCAAATGGAATAAACCTTTCATGGTCCAAAAGCTGTGCGAAACCAGTGGTATGGTTTCCCAAAAACCACTTTCCTTGCGGGTGCCACTCTAATTACCTTTGTTTGTTTAACTGGACCTTCGGAATAGCGTTAACACCTTTGGAAATGTTTTGGAAATACATCTCTTTAATGAAACTCTTTTGTACCCATGTGACAACCTTTGGAACATTTTAATAAAGCACTCAAACCAAAGTTAATTACAATGCGAACTCATATCATCGCATCGCAAATCCAAACACTTGCCTTGTGTTTTGTGATTTCGGTCTCTGCTGATGTGATTGTCACCGTTGATATGCCCAGATCTACGGTCTTTGCTGCTGTTGTTCCTCCTAAGCTTGTTCTGTATTAAAGTGCGCATTTCTCTCATGAGCTTGTTCTGTATAATCTCTGGCCCTTACTGTGTCTTGCAACTCCGCTGCCTCTGCTTCATCTGCTGCTTCTGCTTCAATTCGCTGCCTTTGCTTCCTCTGCTCCTTGTTTGTCTCCTTTGTCTTATCACTGGTTCTTCTTTGCTCTTTTGCCTTAGTGATAGTTCAGGTGCTACTCCTATATTCTCCTTTACCATCAATGACAATATTTCCAACAGTCTGCCCCTTTGGCATTGATGGAAATACTTTAATACTCTTATTTTGCTTGCTTTTCCTCTCCCTTTGACATCAATGGAAAAGGGTTGCACATTTCCTAGTGTGGTTTCCAGATCTTGTCCATAATACTCTGATCTTGAGGACCTATTCCATGCACTGCTCACTTGCTCTAGCTCTTTTGTGACAATATTTTTTGACTGATCTCCCCTTGGAATGATGCTTTCTTTTATGATCCAGACTACCACTGGACTTCTGTTATGATCCTGTTTCTTGTATGAAGCCCTCCTCTTTTTTTTTTTCATATCAGAGAGTAACATCTTCAGACACTACCCCTAGTTTGTCTCTTAGATATTCATATGGTTCTTTAGCAAGAGGTTTTGTGAATATTTCTGCTATTTTTTCCTTCGTTGGTACGTATTCCAACTTCACCTTTGTTCACTTGTTCTTTGAGGAAGTGGTACTTTATTGGGATTTGCTTTATTTTTGAATCAAGTACAAGATTTTTTGATATACTTATTGCACTTGTATTGTCACATTTGATAGAAATAGGTTCATCAATGCTTACCTTCATGTCTTGGAGAGTTTGTTTCATCCACATTACTTTTGTGCAACATGATGCTGTTGCTATGTATTCTGCTTCTGCTATAGATAGAGAGATAGAAGTTTGCTTCTTGCTTAGCCATGCCACCAGAATTTTTCCCAAATAGAATGCACCTCCACTTGTGCTTTTCCTGTCATCCACACAGCTGGCCCAATCTACATCTGTGTATGTTGTCAATGTGAAGTTTTTTTCTTTTGGATACCATAGGCCATAATGTGAAGTAGCTTGTAGATATCTAAATATTCTCTTGATTGCTAGTAAATGATTTTGTTTTGGTGCTGCTTGATATCTTTCCACAAGTCTTATTGCCAACATAATGTCTGGTCTAGAAGCTGTTAGGTATAGCAGACTTCCTATCATGGATCTATAAAGTTTTTGATCTACATCTGTTGATGCATCATTAGCACATAGTTTGCATCCAGTGATCATGGGAGTTGACACAGGTTTGCAATCTTCCATTTGAAACCTTTTCAACATTTCTCTTAAGTATTTTTCTTGCGAAATGAATATTCCTGTGTCCTTTTGTTGGATTTGAAGTCCTAAATAGAAGGTGAGCTATCCAATCATAGACATCTCAAATTTTGATTTCATTTCTTCAACAAATCCTTTTGTTAACTTATCTTTGTTGCTACCAAACATGATGTCATCTACACAGACTACTACAATTAGGAGATCATTTTCATTAGCCTTTATGTACAAATTGCTGTCTACTCCTCCTTTCTTAAAACCTTGTTTTTGCAAGTATTTGTCTAGCCTTGAATACCATGCACGAGGAGCTTGTTTCAGACCATATAATGCTTTCTTTAATCGACACACATAGACATGTTTATCTGTTAATGAGAATCCTTTAGGTTGTTCCATGTAGATTTATTCCTCTAGATATCCATTTAGGAAGGCAGACTTCACATCCATTTGATATACCTTGAAATCATGATAACATGCAAAGGCCAAAAACATTCTGATTGCTTCCATTCTGGCTACAGGCGCAAAGGTTTCATCATAATCAAGACCTTCAATTTGTGAATATCCCTTGCATACAAGTCTTGCTTTATTTCTGATTACTTTCCCTTGTTCATTCATCTTATTCTTGAATATCCATTTTGTGCCAATGAATTTTTTCCCAGTGGGTCTTGGAATTAATTCCCAGGTATTGTTCTTCTCAATTTGGTCCAGTTCTTCATTCATAGCATTTACCTAGTTTTTGTCTTTACTGGCTTCTTCAAACTTCTTTAGCTCTATTTGAGATAGCATGGCTAGGTATACTTCTTCTGTCTATTCAGCAAGCTGTCTTCTTGTCTGGACTCCCACACTCTTTTCCCCAATGATTTGATCTTCTGGATGATTCTTTTGAGTGTTTCTTGAGGGACCTTTTGAGTTTAATTCAGTATCTTCTGTTGTCTTGCTCAGTTCATCATTATCTTGGTTCTCTTCTTCATGATCATCTAGAGGATTGCTGCATTTTGTACTTCTTGTTATGTTTGGTAGATCTTCATCAAATCTTACATCAATGATTTCCACAATTTTGTGTAGTGTTTTGTTGTAGCACCTGTAACCCTTACTCTTGGATGCATATCCTAAAAATATTCGTTCATCAGCTCTTGCATCAAACTTCCCCAGTTTTTCATCATTATTTTTTATGAAACACTTGCTTCCAAAGACTCTAAAGTGCTTGATTGATGCTGGTTTACCATGCCATAATTCGTAAGGAGTCTTGTCACAGTTTGGTCTTAAATGTGCTTTGTTAAGAATGTGGACAACTGTGTGTACTGCTTCTGCCCAAAAGTTTTGGGGAATGTTACTTTCTTGCATCATTGCTCTGGAAATCTGTTGAACTGATCTGTTTTGCCTCTCTGCCACTCCATTCTGTTGAGGTGTACCTGCAATTGTAAACTGTTGTTTTATCCCATGCTTATTGCATAGGTCTGCAAAATCATAGTCTGTGAATTCACCTCCTCTGTCTGATCTGATGCACTTTAGCTTGCATCCTGTTTGATTTTCTGCCAATGCCTTGAATATCTTGATTTTCTCAAGTGCTTCATATTTATATTTGAGAAATTCTACCCACATCATTCTGGAAAAATCATCTATTATCAGCATGAAATAAGATTCTCCACTTGGTGTTTTGGTTCTTGAAGGTCCACACAGGTTCATGTGTACAAGATAAAGAGGCTTACTTGTAGATAATTTCTTTTTGGTCTTGAAAGATGTGTGGGTCTGCTTGCCCAGTTGGCAGGCTTTACATATGGTATTTGAAGGCTTCTTTATTGCTGGCATATCTCTGACTGCGTTCTTCTTGCTCAGACTAATGATGTGGTAAAAGTTAAGGTGTCCCAATCTTCTATGCCATAACCATGATTCATCAAGTTTGCTTAGGCAACATACTTCGTCCTTTTCTTTCACTATATAGACATTACTTTTTGTTCGAACACCTTTGATCAAGGACTTTCCGGTGGTGCTTGATCTTACTTCACAATCTTGGGCTCTAAAAATGACTTCACAGCCTTTATCAAACATTTGATTGACACTTAGCAGATTTGCTTTCAGCCCGTCCACAAATAGTACATCTTGGGCCTTTCCTCTTCCATTATCCAGACTGACTGAGCCTTTTCCTTTGATTTTCCCTGCTTTATCATTTCCGAATGTTACATTCCCAGATTTATTTTCATCAAAGGTTACAAACTTGCTTCGATCTCCAGTCATATTCTTTGAGCATCCATTGTCCAAATACCATTGGTTTTTCTGATCTTGAGCTATTAGAGCCAGATCACACTTATTCAACTTCTTTTTCCACTGCATGCATCCTTTTGTTTGGTACCTTTCCTGAGAGGATGGACCACATTATTTGAGAGGAAATTTGTGACACTTGGGCCCGATTTGATGGTAGTCAAAGAATTTGATTATGTTTCTGAATGAATTATGTCCATGAGTGAATTCTCCATTGTTCATCCATCTCCTTGAGTTTCCATACATCATTCTTTTTCCATTCGTTTTTCACTCCTTGGCTTATGGCCGAACTCCTTACAGTAAAAAAAATACCCATAAAAACAATTAGCGTACCTGATGAAGGGTTGTCTTCTCCATTTGTTTGCTTGAGGTAGTCTTTTCACATTTTGCATCCTTTGCTGGTTGGAATCGATTCTCCTTTTATGACAATGTGCAGCAATATGTCCTAGTTTGTGGCAGGCATAACAAGTGACATTTTTTATAGGGGGGAAGAATCTCCTTTGATAGCTTCCAAATTTGATATATTCAGGACTATATGAGTCTTTTTCAGTTGACTATTTATTTATTTCTTTCTTTGTCTTTTGAGGTTCCTTCTTGTTTTTGTTTACTTCATTGCAGGCTTCTACTTCGGAAGAAAATTTATGAGCTGCTTCATTATCCTTAACAGCTTTTACAAAAATGATATTCCTGTTATCTTTTTCTTTACTTGTTTCTCCTTCATAGCCTATCCCAGTTTTTATCAGAGGAGATCTTTGAGCATATAGTATTTTATTCAACTTATCAGAGCTTGTCATTTGAGGAATGTTTATTGACAATTTCCTTTGGGTGTTTTCTAATTTCTTCCTCAAGCATACTACTTCTTCTTCCAATTTTTCTTGCTTCTGAATTTTATCCTCAATTTGATTAAGTAGAGTGTCTTCTACCTTCTTGGCTTCTTCAAGCTCTACTTTCAACTGAATGAGGTCTTCTGGATTTTGTTCTTCTCTTACATATTTGAGGAGAATGTCTTTCTGTTTTCTGTACTTTAGTTTAAGTCTGTCTATTTCCTCCAGGGCACTTCTTAGCTCCCCCTCAAGATCTACTTCACCTTCTTCCTCATCTTATAGAAGGAATCCTTCAAGCTCTTTCTTGGCCATCAATACAAATTCAGAGGTTACATCTTCATTTGAGGTTTCATCTGAGTTTTCAGATGCACTGCTATCTTGCTGAGCATAAAATGATTTTATCCTGTATCTATTCCCTTTCTGCCAGTTCTTTGATATGGTTTTCTCTGTTTCTTGAGTCTGATTCTTTGTTTTCTTATGAGGACACTTAGAAGCATAGTGCCCAACTATTCCACAGTTAAAGCATTTAAATGGTAGTTTACCTTTATATTTGCCGGAGCCTCTATCCAATCTTCTGAAAAATTTGGCCTCTTCTTCATCAGAGCAAGAGCATATATCTTCTTTTTCTTCTTCGTTCTTCTCTGTCTTAAAGGCTGCCTCCCTCAAATTTGACTTCCTCTGTGGCAGTCTCATCTCATAGGATGTTAGGTTTCCAAGTAATTGGTTCATGGTCAGAGTTTTCCAATCAGTTGTTTCTTCTATGGCAGAAACCTTGGGGTTAAAGCTAGATGGTAAAGATCTTAGAATATTTTGAAAAATTACACATTCTTTAATGGTTTCTCCTAGAGCTTTCATGTTATTCACAATTTTTGCAACCCTCAAGAAGAAGCTGGAAATGTCTTCATCATCCTTCATTTTTATATTTTCAAACTAAGCTCTATAGATTTGTAGTTTGGCTATCTTCACCTTTTTGTCTCCCTCATGGATGCTTTCTAATGTATCCCATATTTCTTTGGCAGTCTTGTTGTGCATTACTTTGATAAATTCTGCCTCACACAGTCCACTTAAGAGAGCATTCATGGATTTTGCATTAGCTACAAAATATAGTTTGGCATCTTTCTCTGAGTCAGACTCCTTTGGGGCATATCCCAATTCCACATCAGCCCAAACTTCTATTCCTAAAGACATTATGTACGTCCTCATTCTTATTTTCCAGAAGGCATAATTTGTACTGGTGAACAAAGGGGCTTTATTTGTTGAGCATCCTTCTAGACTAGCCATCCT
Source organism: Pinus albicaulis (assembly GCA_034641835.2). Lineage (NCBI taxonomy): Eukaryota > Viridiplantae > Streptophyta > Pinopsida > Pinales > Pinaceae > Pinus > Pinus albicaulis. The sequence continues at coordinate 3,312,609 of CM076574.1, read as the reverse complement.
GGGGACCTAGGATCTCCTTCCAGTTGTTAAACTGATACAGAAGGAACCCGCTCTGATACCAATTGTTGAATCCTTTGTTAAACTGAGAGGGGGGGGGGGGTGAATTAGTTTAATGAATTCATGGGCTTGTAAACTTTCATTTACACTTATTTACATCTTCATTTCATGATTAACTTAATATACAGTGAAATCACAATCTTAATTAGTGAGCAGCAGGTATTAAGCATATTAAATAAAGAGTATCAACACATAATCATCATGTACATAGACACCAGATATAAGTGGAAATCCATAAGGGAGAAAACCACATCTTATTATTGTTGTGATGCAAAGGCAAGCTCCAACTCCCTCTCACCACTGATTTACTGTAGGCTCCAACCTACAGGAGGCTCCTACCTCAATTCTGCAAGCTACAACTTTCAAGGAAGCTCCAACTCCCATCCAATTTCTGCAGGAAACAACCTACAGGAGGCTCCTACCTCATCCAGCTACAAATGACATCTATCAATCTACAACTTGATATGGAAGCACCAACTTCCTCACTCTTTCATTAAAAACACATGCTGATTTACCTGGATATCAGCTCTGTTCTGTTCCTTCTTCACTGCTATCCACCAGCCTTCATATCTGCCTTATATCATCTCTGAATCTTCACAGCTTATCTATATGCTCCTCCTTCTTCTTACCCTCTCTGCCTTATTTCTCCATTCTCTAACCTTACACTATGCATATCTATGTGATATCATTTATAGAGTTCACCTCATGACTGTTTGTATTCCACAGGGAATTTGAAGTGAATAGGTATGACTCTTTGCCTTCCACCTTCTCTTTTTCTTGCCTAACACATTTAGAAAAATATAACAATATGTATACATTTCAATATTACAGTGGGCTATTTCTTTGCCTATGGAGACTTGACTTTGCATCACAAACAATATAAAATTAATTAAAACATTTACATTTACATTTGCAACAGATATATCTCATTCAACCCTTTCAGTTCTTGGCTCAATGTATGTTTGTATTTTCTACTGCTGTAGTGTAACAGTTCTGCATACTCTCCTGCTTTCTATGCATGTAGAATGCATTTCCCAAATTATGTTCTAAATCTGGAAGCTTTATCAATGCAGAGGTTTTCTTCAACCTTCATGGTTCCAACCATAGCCAAAATCTACTTTGTAGACTTACCATATGAAATGATCTTGTTAAACCCTTCGGAACTTATCACGTTTAACTGTCGGAAATGAATAATTGAAGCCTTTTAACCAATGTTCAAAACTTCGGGATTAAGGTCAGAGCTCAACACTTTGATAAGACTCTATTAAATAACACTTTCAGAGACAGTATTAAAACTTTAGGGAATGTTATATAATTACGCTTTACGCAAAGTTTAAACCCTCTCTTAGCGATATAATAATGGACCTTTTTAACACAGTAATTAACCTTTCGGGCCCACTTGCCGAACTATTTCTATCTGCCGATGCGATGAAATAACTCTAATGCGAAGATTTCTTGACCGATGCAAAAATTCGATGTGATGAACCGCCTGCGATGTCTTCCGATTGCGATGACACACTTTGTGATGATTCCGATGCGATGAACCCAATGCGATGAATCCAATGCGATGACCGCCGATCGGATGGTTGCGATTAAATGGCACCGTCGCAATCGCAAAGTTCAATGGCTTGTTCCATTGTTCTGCCTCCACGCCGATGCGATGGCCCTGCAGACCTGATGATCTATTAACTCACCTTTATTCACTAGTACTGATGTACTCGGGCCCACTTATCATTTTATTTTATTCGTTCAAAGTTTGATCTTGGTTAAAAAATAAAGCACCGCACATTAATGTTGGTCCCACAACATATTCAACCAACCCATCCATCCATTTCATCGGACGGCTGATAGCTTATCACGTTCCATAGACGATAATCCGATGGTCGACATTCCATCGCACTATCGCTATCACAATCGCAACCTTCGGTTGTCTGATGTGCCTTTGCCCACTGATCTTTGTCGATGTGATGAGCGAAGGGTCCCACCAGCTATCAACTAACTCAACGCTCGATCCAACGGTTACAAATAACCATGATCTAACGATTGCGATTGGATCGCACCATCCTAATTGCAAGGTTCAGTGGTTCGTTTCCTTACTCTTCCGCTGCGCCGATGCGATCAGAGATTGCCGATGTGATGAGATCTCCACCGTCAATCTTCTATCTTCGATAAGATCTCCACTGTCGATCTTCAACACTTTCGCTTTAAGCCTTAACATTAAGACTCTGCCTTTCGCATGATGTGACCACCGTTAGATATTCACCGATATTGATCCGACGGATATCACATTCACAATATACCTACTGTTTAAAATTTCCAAACATCCATGCACTTTTCCCATGCGATCACCATTGGATCTTCGCAGCATCACATCGGACGACTATCGCGTTACTTCGACCCCTGACCTTTAATTCTCAAAAATTACGTGAAATAGGCGGTTTTAGTATTGTGATGTGTTGTAATATGATACGTTCGCGTTCCAAATGGAATAAATCGTTCATGGCCCAAAAGTTGTGCGAAACCAGTGGTATGGTTTCCCAAAAACCACTTTCCTTGCGGGTGCCACTCTGATTACCTTTGTTTGTTTAACTGGACCTTAGGAATAGCGTTAACACCTTTGGAAATTTTTTGGCAATACATCGCTTTAATGAAACTCTTTTGTACCCATGTGAAAACCTTTGGAACATTATAATAAAGCACTCAAACCAAAGTTAATTACAATGCGAACTCATATCATCGCATCACAAATACAAACACTTGCCTTGTGTTTTGTGATTTCGGTCTCTGCCGATGTGATTATCACCGTTGATTTGCCCAGATCTATGGTCCTTGCTGCTGTTGTTCCTCCTAAGCTTGTTCTGTATTAAAGTGCGCATTTCTCTCCTAAGATTGTTCTGTATAATCTCTGGCCCTTGCTGTGTCTTGCAACTCCGCTGCCTGTGCTTCATCTGCTGCTTCTGCTTCAATTCGCTGCCTTTGCTTCCTCTGCTCCTTGTCTGTCTCCTTTGTCTTATTGTTGTTTCTTCTTTGCTCTTTTGCCTTAGTGATAGTTCAGATGCTACTCCTATCTTCTCCTTTGCCATTAATGACAATATTTCCAACATTTTGAAGAATTTTGCTGTAGTTTTGTATGATTGTGCTCCCTATGTTTTGAGATACATATTTGGGAGAGATATTTAAACTTAATATGATACAAAGTTACTATTTGTATTCCATATGGAGCAATGAGTAGTATCATTAGGGGAATTTTGAGGTCTAAAATGGGCCTCCTAAGGAAATTATAAAATAATAGTGGAAAAAATCAAATAAGATTTGATGACATCATCAAATTTTAGAGGGAAAAATGAAAAAACTACTTTTTCAACTCATATTTTCAACTTATCTCCCAAATTTTTTACTCAAATTTTGAGAGGAGTACTTGTTGGATGCAAAATTTAATTCCTCATCCAAGAAGTACCCATGTTGCATACTTTCGATGGGTACTACTACACAAAAAATTAGAAATACATGAAAAACGTGATTGTAATCACGTTTTTTTTATGTATTTCTCATTTTTCATGTAGCAGGGTTCATCAAAAGTATGCAACATAGGTACTCCTTGGATGAAGAATTAAATTTTGCATCCAATGAGTACTCCCACTCGAAATTTGAGTAAACAGTTTGGGAGATAAGTTGAAAATACGAGTTGAAAAAGTAGTTTTATTATTTTATTATTTTTTAATATTTTTACCCTTTTATTTAAAAAATGGTAAATCATCCCCCATGGTTGACATCATCATCTTGAATCCTATTGGTTGTTATAAAGTTTATTTTTGTTGTACATTTTTCTTAGGAGGCCCATTTTAGACCTCAAATTTCCCCTAATGGTATCTGTTTCCTTCTGTTATCAGTAATCTCCTTTTTATATGTAATAATCTTTCATGCTATGCTGCTTTGATGGTTCGTGTAATGTATTTGATATTTGTTGATAGTACGCAAGAGATATCTAAGTCCATGAATTCATGTACGTATAACGCTCTGTTGGTCATCATGTATTAAGCTTCTTGCACTCCCTTAATTGAAACAAAACCTCTCTATTTTCTGTCATTCACATCCACTTCATGCGAGTTCACGGGGGCGGAAATTAATAATAGCCAATTCTTAAGCCTATTTCTTGTGGGGTTCTTCTCAGTTCTCTCTCATGCCTCTACATATTTTAAAGCTTCTGCTCATTGTTTTATATTTGGCCCATTTAAAATCCATTAAGCCTCAGATCCTCTTGAACCCTCTCACTGTATAGTGAATTCACATGAATCGACTCCAAGGTCTTCTTCGTCCATGAACCACCAAAACCATTGTTCTCTTATTCCATATTTTGTTAGAGGAATTTATACAAGTGTCCACAATTAAACTATAATCTTAAGATGTCCTAGGCATTGGTCTTTTGCAACTCAAGGCTATCTCTAGGAGCTACAACACTTACCATCATTAAAATTTATGGATTTCCTTGGTGGGACTATGTTATGAATAAAATGATATAAATAATGTAAACAATAAATAATTATTAGTTAATTAGTAATTAGGTTGAAGAGGCATGTCTAAATGGTACATGACCTTCCGTGAAGAGGCACCTGTCTAGTTATATAAGTAGGCCTCATTTGTAACATTCATTCAAATCATTCCTCATACATTTTAATATAATATTTGTATTCTCAATGGATATTTTCATATTCCAAGTCTTTTGGAGTATTTAACGAGAAGTACGAACTTTGTTCACTTAAAACCCAGTATCATAAAGTTCGATCTTACCGGCCGTTTTATGGCGATGCCATAGAAGTTGGAATTTTTTGACCGTTCCTTTGATGCATTGAAACAACTCAGCAGTCTAAGGTCCTTGACCATCAAATTCGTCAATGTAGTTGCCATCAAGATTGAAGAATTTCACTACCAAGCATTGGAGGTTCTCCATCTTTCCATTAGGCCCTTGGCCATATTTGAAAAAAAAGTTTGAAAAAGAAGAGAAAAATCCTATATATTTTAAAGAAAAAAATTAATGAAACACAAGTCCTCTATTTTTTTTCCAGCACTGCACATTGCATTGCAGGAAACACTACCTAACCGATCTTCATATCTATCAAACCGACCTGTCATTACTACATTTGGTATTCGAGTGATTGCTATTTTCTATCGACTATCTCTCTACTGTCGATTACAATTGCTTCTGTTGTGGTCAGTGTTAGGTCTCTGTAATTTATTAGCAAGATTGGGAGAGTCCAATCACAGAGTTAACATCATTTCAACAAACTTTGGGATTCTAGGATCTAGCCCTCCTGAATCCGGAGAGGGATCTCTCCAATATGTACAAAGATGGATATTGTCTTTGAAAGCTTAGGGTAATGATATTAGGCTAGTTATGAAGGCCAAGGTTTTTGTTTTGGATGGTTGAGCATGAAGTGTTACTTGAGGGGAAAGTCCTAAGTGCATAAGTTTCAAAAGTGAGAAGTTGCAAGCAAATAGAACAGCTTTGGCAGATAGATAGATATAACGCTGGTTTTTAGTCCATTGGGCTATGGAGTCATATCTGGGCTTTAATTGAACAACAACATCAAGTGTGATCCAAGGGGAAAGTTATCTATACCACAAGATTATTGAGATTAAAATGATGGAATGGAAACATTAAAATGTTGGAGGGGTGGAAACTGATAATAATTTCTCAGAGGATTTATAGTCAGTCCAAACAAGAAAAGCCTCTTAAGTAACTGTTTTAAAACCAACCAAGGACGGGGCTAACCATAGACTTATTGGGCAAGTTTTTATTAAAGCAACTTAATTGACAAACAATCCAGTAATCCACATAATTACCTTCAGAAAGTATGAAAACACATAAGAAAAACAGAGTGTAACTTAAGATCAGATAAAGTACTTTTAAACCTAGTCTGCTTTCAGTCAACACCAAGGGAAACTTTCAGAATCTGCCTTTGGAGAAAAGAATCTAGGAATCGGGGCAAACCATATCTTCTCTAGTCTAACTTTAATAGCAAATAATGGAAATAACATTCGAGAACAATGTTTGAGCAAACAGAAGGACGAGGGAACGCCAACATTCCTAACTGTTTAAACTGTATTGAATCATTCTTAAATAAACAAATATGAAGAAAACATTAAGATAAATATTTCTCAGCCAGAGAAGGTTACTGCTATACAGAAAATCCTAACCCTGTTTAAACTGTTCTTTACAGAGGGAAAATGAACAATATGGCATACATAGAAGGAAAACGATTAACAAAGAAAGAAGCACTTCACCAGTGATAAAGACCCGGATCCCAAGAAACAACTTTTATATTGATGTCAAACCAGTTACAATCTTCAAGTCCAATGTTTCAGTTCAGCAATCATCTTCACTATTCAACCTAACTACTCTAGCACAAACAGAGCTTCAAGGGCCAATGAACACTATGTACAAATAGAAGTCTCGAGCTCAAGTGTATTTCAAAGTTCTGCAACCAACAATTTTTCATCTTCTTCTGAGGCATTTATAGAAGAATGAGGAGGTGATCTGAGAAAATATCTCTCAGGATAATTAATACAGGTTCAAGACTTCTCGGCCCTTTGAGGGGCTCGATGAAGAAGTTCACAGGTGGAACACTATATTAACTGTTTTACATTTATGGATTAAGCTCGGTGGGAGCTTTATTTGACTTTGAGGCTTTATGTAATGTTTGGAGTAACTCTGCAGATATTTTATGCATTGATTTCCTTGCAGAAGTAACTCCCTGGCTGCGCTGGAGGCGAATATCTGATTTTCTTCAATAACTTCGGCCTCTGTTTGAAAGGTTTGAGGCGACAGGTGGCTCGGTGGTAGCTGAGGAATCAATTTTCCTCAGATGTGGTGGTGGAGGCTTTCTGTCTGATGAAACACTTTAGGTTTTTCCTTTAAACTGTGTTTTAGATTGGGGATTAGGCTTATGATAACGGTCTTAGCCGTAATCCCCAATAAAACCGTCTTCAATCTTCATCTGCTGTGCTCTGTCTTCAAACTGATACTCTTTAACTATTTTTGAATTAAAACAGTGTCTTGTCGATGTGCTGGCCGCACTGGGATTTTTAAAGGCATCAATGCCCATGAAGCATTGAGAAATCAATGGAGCGAAACCCCGCGGATGGTTCTCTTTAACGGCATGAAGGCGCAGGAAACGTCTTTCCCAACCCTCGGCTTTCTTTCTTTATACAATGGAAAACCATTAAAATACCTGCAAAACACAAAAATAGTTAAGAAATCCTGCGGAAATAGGTTTAAACTGCTTCAGATGGCGGGGGAGGAGCGTAGCCGTCGGATGAAGGCAACCAACGGTGGAGATTTGCGTAGACGAGGCAAAAAGGAGAGCGGGGAGATGAACAAGTCGGAGTAGTTTTGGACCGTCTGATCTGGACACGTGGACGGTCCAGATTTAATCGAAGGGTCTCAATCGGAGGTGGCAGAAAAGGGGATGCGATTGAAAATTTCAGTGCGATTGAAACATTGCGATTGAAACATTCCGATTGGAACATTTCGATTGGAACATTTCGATTGGGCGATAACCGTTCGATCTGTAGATCAGATCGACGGCCTAGATCCTTTGTTTTCTTGCACCGGCGGGACCCCTATACTTCGTAAGAAACCCATAAATTTCAATAAAAAGAAAGGTTTTGAGTGAAATGGGCGGAATATATATATGATAGGCTGGCGCCCGATTGCGGGGCCACTGGGTGTATGGAGTACCATGGGCCCGGGCTTTATATAACTAGGGCCAATCGTAATCGAAACATTCGGGCCCGGTCTTTTTGATCAACCCATTTTAAATTCTTCGATCGCGATTGCGCGATCGGTCGTTTTGATCAACCCATTTTATTTAAACACGTGACTTTAAGTTTTTAACTTAAAACTTCGGAAAGTGGGTTTTTGGGTTTACAAAGGAAAAAGGGTCGGAAAGGGATTTTTCAATGGTTAAGTGCCTGATTGCGGGCCCACGGGTAAATGAAATAACAATATGATCTGCGGTTTATGACAAAGGGGCTGATCGCAATCGATATTTTGAAATGGTTCACAAACATGCACACTTGAATCTTTTCGATTCGATTAGCGCTTCATGGGTTTGGCGCTTGGTTTTTATGATGAGGGCGTATTGGGGAAGTGGTTTAGGGCTTAGCCCAAGGGGCTTAGGTCCATAAAAAAGACTTGTATTTTTATGATTTTTCACGGTTTTTTAATGGAAACAAAGGGTGCCGAAAGGGTTAAAAAGTGAGTTTTTAACCATGGGAAGGGTGATTTATGAAGGGAAGAAAGGAAAAGATGAATAATAGAGGAAAAATATGGAAAAAGGGAAAGGAAAAGAGGGTTAATTTCGAGTGGGAGAAAGGGAAAAGGGATGGCTTTGCAGCAGTTTCTTCTTTGTATTTTCAGCAGAAATTTCAGAGTATAAAATGGGACAGCAAATGAGGATTTTGGACAGAGGCATGAGGCCTTAAAGAGACTTCAAGAGCCAAAAATTTTTAGTGATAAAATTTGTTCCTTGGAGGCTCAAAAAAGATCTTAGCCACCTTTTGGTATAACAAAATATTATAGGTGGCTAACAGTGGCTCCACTTGGGGATGGTGCCTTCTTGAAGGCATCAAGAATTCAAACTTGATTTCTGGGAGGCTGATCAGTTGCCTCATCCATTGGGCGGTCCTTCCGTGATTTAATGATATTTTTCTAAAAATATATTTGGCAGCCATGAAATCAATGGAGCTTTATCAACCAGCTTTCCACCTACCCAATCCTACAGATCTAGCATTTTTTCTTCATCAGAGTGCACTTGGATTGGCAAAATCTATTCACAACATTTTATTCTTTTGAAAGCAGGAAATCTAATCTATTTCTAATCCTTATTTCTCCCTGAACTCAGATTAAACAGTTGAGCTCAGATATTTTTCTACCTAGTCTATTGTTTGTTGGGATTAAACAGTCCAACAAACCTTCATTCTCTAAATTCTACAACAGAAAATTTAAAAAAAAATAGTCAAGTCAAGATTGAGCTGTTCGACTTGCTATGATCTATGGCATAAGAACAAGCTGCACATAGATTATTATTTGCAGAAAATTAAATCAAAATGGAAGGCTTAAGACCTGAAAGTTTCTCCTTATGGCCTTCTTTTTCTTTACAGCTCTGTTTTCAATTTTGTTTTGAGCTGTCTCTTTCTTGATATCTGATTCAGATTTTGGGCAAATAAGAACCAGTTTTTCTCCTTTATGACTCAGAAAAATAAAATAGCTTTGAGTCATCTCTTTGGAAACTTTGGTTCAGATTTTGAACATGTTTGAACCTTAATTTCTATCCTAATCTATCTACTGATAAGCCAAGATTAAACAGTTTGGAAAATCAAATTCACTACCCTATCAACAGAAAATTGAAAGCTAATTAGTCAAGATTAAACAGTTTGACTAACTAGAAGTGTGTTTTTTAGGAGTGGCATTTAAGCTTGCACACTTTCAGATTTATTTCTCTTTTTTGGCATGGGGCTGTGCCTTTTTTGTTTTTCATTTCTGCCCTCTTTTCTTTCTTTCTTTGTTTTTGTATTTTTTGATTTTTTCATAACTTTGAATGCAATGATGGATTTTCCTATTGTTTTTTGTATTTTGAAATTTCTATTTTGAGATACAATGGTTAGACTATGATATTGACAGAATTAAAATACTTTGACTTTCAGACTCTTGCTTTAAAATGTTAATCAGCAAACATCCTGCCCAAACAATAAGGACTGCTCATGTAAAGTCTTCTCCATTCAATTCTTTCAAGAAAAATGTAATTATGACCCCTCCCAGCATGAATAATATATGGCCCTTTCCACAAGTTCTCAAACTTGCCATGTTTCCCCTTCTCTTCCCTCTGTGAATCCCACTTAAGAACAACACTTCCAACCTGGAAATTGTTTGCCTTAGTCCTCTTATCAAATTGCTTCTTCATATTTTCTTGGACTAACTATGTTCTCTCATAAACTTCTTCTTTAGTCTGCTGCAAATGGATTGTTTGGTTGATCCTCCTCTGCATATCATTTTCCTCAACCTGTACTTCTTGAAGGATTTTTATGACTGGAACTCCTAATGAGGTAGGAAAAATTGCATCCATGCCATAAACTAATTGATAGGGGGACATATTTATTGATTTCTTTGTAGTTAGTCTATCAGCCCATAAGGCATGAACCAACTTACTGTGCCATGATTTTTTATTTTCTTCCAACAGTTTTTTAATGATATTGATGAGACTCTTGTTGGAGGATTCAACTAATCCATTTCCTTGGGGGTAGTAAGCAGTGGAATGGCCCAAGGTTATATGGTATTTGTGACAAAAATCAACCATATTTTTGGATTTGAAAGCAGCAGCATTGTCTGTTATGATTTTTCTGGGACAACCAAATCTGGATAGGATGTGGGTTTCAAGAAACTTGATAATGACAGAGTCATTAGCATTCCTAGTAGGTATAGCTTCTATCCATTTGGTGAAGAAGTCGGTGGCTGTGAGGATCCACTTATGTTGAGCTGAGGAAGATGGATGAATTTCTCCAATGAAGTCCAGCCCCCATTGTTGAAAGGGTGCCTCAACTCTGATAGGATGTAGGGGTAAGGGAAGGAGTTTTTTCTTGCCATCAAAGATTTGACACTTATGGCAAGACATGACGAGCTTCTGAGTATCTGGGAAAAGTGTAGGCCAATAGTAACCTGATCTGAGAATTTTGTTTGATGTGGCCTTCCAGTAGAGGTGTCCTCCACATTCACCATCATGTAGTTCGTGCATGATCTTCCCTGCATCATCTTCAAGTAAACATTTAAGAAAAATTCCAACAGCGTTTTTCCAATATAACACTCCGTCTAAAATGCAAAAACTCAAAGCTTTCTGTTTCAAAAATCTAGCTTTAGTTTTAGACAGAGACGGAGGAGTATTCAAATATAAAAGCACATAAACAATGTCAGCATACCAAGGGGAATTTAGGAAAGTTTCCTCAATAAAAGGGGCATCAGATTCTTCCATTTCTTCCAACACATCCACCATATTTATGTCTAGTGCTTGGAAGTTGGACTCGGCCATAAGTTTTGCTAATCCTTGCCCCTTAATAAGTTTGTTGGGCCTAATTTCTAAGTCATATTCAAGAATAGTTGCAATCCATTTTCCCCTTTTTCCATCAGGTTCTTGACTTAGAATATCTTTGACAACAGCATGAGGAACAAAAGCGATTATGTGAGAGTGTAAAATATAAACCCTAAAGTCCTTTAATGCTTTTACTAATGCTAAGGCTTGTTTTTCCATAATGTTATAATTGAGAGGAGCGTCTCTTAGGGCCCTACTAAAAAATGATATTGGTTGTTCTTGTCCGAGATCATTCTTTTGAAGCAAAACTGCAGCTATTGTATGTTCAGATGCAAAAGAAAAATGTAAAAGTCTTTGGTAAAATCAAGACTAATCAGTACTGGTGCTTGGGTAAGAGCTTGTTTGACCAGTTCGAATGATTGTTTGGCTGGCAAAGTCCATTTTACACCCACATTTTTCTTAAGCATGTTTGTGATGTTTTTCAATAGCTCAGCAAGGTTGGGAATAAACCTTCTCAAAAAATTAATCTTTCCAATGAAAGATTGCAATTCTTTGAGGCTTCTAGGATGGCTGATTTGCAATATGCCCTCTATCCTCGTAGGGTCTATTTTGATTCCTTCTTCTGAAATTATGTGACCAAGAAGTTTCCCTTCTTGGAGTCCAAAGAGGGTCTTCTTGGGATTTAGTGATAAGCCAAATTTCCTACATTTCTCAAAAACCTTCCTTAGGTGAATCAAATGTTCTTCATCAGTTTTCGAGAAAACAGTTATGTCATCAAGGTAAATAATTATAAAATAGCCAATATATTCAGAGAAGGCTATGTCCATGGCCCTTTGGAAGGTGGCCCCTGCGTTCATTAATCCGAAAGGCATTTTGACATACATAAAAGTTCCCCAAGGTGTGGTAAAAGCAGTTTTGATTTGATCGCTTGGGAAAACTAACACCTGATTGTAACCCGAGAACCCATCTAATAGGGATATTCTTCTTGATCCAACTACCCTTTGAAGTATATGGTCCATCTTAGGTAAAGGGTAGTTTTCTTTTAAAGAGGATCTGTTTAAATTTCTGAAGTCAATACAGAGCCTGATCTCCCCATTTTTCTTTCTAACAGAAACTAAGTTTGATACCCATTCCGAAAATCTAATGGGTACTATGATCCCAGCGTTGTACATTTTCTCAATTTCTGCCTTAACCGAAGGTAATAAAAGGGGATTTATTCTTCTTAGTTTTTGCTTAAAAGGCTTTTGATTTTCCTTCAAGGGGATTTTATGCTGGATGATGCTGGTATCATATGATTTCAAGTCTTTGTATTCCCAAGAAAACACATCCTTAAATTCTTTAAAAAGCTTTATGTACTGTGATTTTATGTGGGCTGGGAGAGTGCTGGATAACTTGATCATCTTGGGTTCTACGAGACTGCCTATGTTGTGTTCTTCTACATTTGTCTCCACAGGCTCCATTCTGGGTTCTTTAGCTACATCGTTGAGATCAAACAGGTGTTCTAAAGGTGTGAGACCTCTTGGAATTTTATCATTTTTGCATTGTAAGACTTCCAAGTCTTCTCGGTCTTCATTGTTCACTACCTCTGCTTCAAAAGGATTTTCGCAATGATTTATATCAGCAGGATATGTCATTTCAGCCTCTGGGATTTGTTCAATATACAAGCAGTTTTCTTCATGGCCAGCTTCTGGTGTCGGTATGCTGAAATCATTTTCTGATTTTAAGAAATCACCTATGTGTTTGTCAGATTCGAATACTTGCCAGTGATCTTTGTTATCAGGCACAACAGGTCTGTGTTTCACCTTTATACTGAGTTGTTCATTTATCTCAGGTACTTGGCAATTACTGGCAGTGAAGGCAAGTTCATTTGCTAGATGATTCTGTGCTCTAGGGATAAAAATGAGTTCATATTTTTCGAAAGTTTTTAACAGGTCAAGGGCAGCATTTCGATATTCCCTAAGCTTTGAATTCTTGGCTGAGTATTCTCCTTTGATTTGTTTGATGATAAGCTCAGAATCCCCTAAAATGGATATCCTTTGGGCTTCTAATTCTTTAAGCAGTTGTAAGCCTAGGAGAAGTGCTTCATACTCAGCAATATTGTTAGTGCATGGGAAGTCTAATTTGTATGAAAAACTCTGATTTGTGTTTTGAATCTAGACACCTGCCCCTGCCCTAGTTTTATTACAGGATCCATCGAAATTTATTGTCCAAAGTATATTTGACTCATTCTCATTTTCTTGTCGTTGTTGATCGTCAACGTTTTGAAGTTTATTCGAGGTGAAATTTGGTGGGTCTATATTTTCTTTACATGGTTGAGTAATTTCATCTTCGTTATACAAGATAAATGAATCTAAACTTGATTGAATAGAATAGATCGGAGTGTTGTTTGGTTTGTCCATGTTACTCACCATATACTTCATGTGGGTTTCCCTGTATAATCTTCTATTTTGGTTAAAAACAGGGATAGTGGCATAAGACATGTCCATTTGAAGGCTTCCCTGAAGTTTGGCTCCCCATGATCTTGATAAAAGCATGCCATACTTAGGGGGAATGTCAGCTACCACGATGTCCATCACTAGATTCTTGGCAGGGATCTGAGCTAAGTTAACACATAAATCTTTGATTAAACCCAAACATTTGACTCTACTTGAGTCAAAAGAATACAAATCTTTGTAGGGTTTAGTAATTTCTAAGCCTAAGCTTTCCATTACTACTTTGGGCATTAGATTGTGTGAAGCTCCGGAATCTAACATGGCATTGTGTAGAATTTTATCGTGTATGCTCAAACTGACATAGAAGGGAGGAACTGGTCCTTCTTGATATTTTCCTTCAACTTCTGGGCCAAACAATAGCTCAGGTTTGTCGTCTGTCAAGTTTAAGGTGTCAGTATCACTTCCTAAGTTTAAAGCTTTTAAAACTTGGTTTTTGTACACATCTTGGGTTACTAGTTCATCTAGGGGGATGGTAATCTTAATCTTGGCAATCTCCCCCTCGAGGCTGAAAGGAATAATTGACTTGTTGATATTTACATCTGTTTTTTCAATTAAATTCCTTTCAGCAATTTTACTTTGCTGAACCTGGTTTGGGATAGTAATTGGGATGGTTTTATTGGGACTACTAGCTGAAGTGCTAGGGGTACTTTTTTCAACATTTGGCTGGATTCCCTTGTCTTTGTTTGAGTTTGTTCTCTTGGCCGAAATGTTGGTTTTTTCTGCTGACTTTTTGGACTGGTTTTCCATGTTCTTCTTGACAGCAATGCTAGTATTCTTATCTTTTGAATCCTCTACACTTCCCTTGCTCCTAAGATCATACTGTTTGTGCACCTCCATGATTTCATTTTCAAAACCTAATCTATAGTCATCAGAATCTTCATAGGTGTTTGTATTTTGATCATTTGAGAAGAAACCTTGTTCTTCCTCGGTGAGGAAAACATCATCCCCACTGTCTGATCCAATCAAGTTTACATGTGATTCTTCCAATCTTTCTAACTCCCTGTCTTCCTCATATTGATCTACATAGTTCTGTTGAAAGGGAGGTCTGATTTGTTGGTCACTTTCTTTTTACTTATCCTGATTGTTATCTCTTCTACAATTCTGATTTCTATTTCTGTTTTGATTGTTTTGAAGTGCAGTCTGGCTTTGATTTGCTTGCGCTTTCTTAATTATGCTCATCTCTTTCATCATTTCTTCCAACATTCTCTCCATTTTTGAGCTTGAAGTAGAGGGAGGGGATTCCTCTCTGAAAGATACTCTCTTCTCAGTTTTCATTCTTGCTCTCTTTTCTATTAAGTTTACTTCCACAGAAAGGGCACCTCTTTGCATATCTTCCAAAGTTGCAAAAACTCTTTCTCTGAGTGAATATGTCATGTCTGGGTCAAAACCTTCAGGAAATTTGTTTAAAGATGAGCCCTGAGGAGGTTTTAGTTTAGGGGAAAGTGCGTTATACACGCTGTTAAATCTGGTACAATAAGCTTGTACACTTTCCCCAGGGTTCCTATGGAGATTGTTATAATCAGCAAGGACTTGGAGAGGATTTTTTCTCACTTCCCACTTGTTTAAGAATGTTTGATGGAAGCCTTGGAGGTCATTTATACTACGGGGGCTAAACCTTTAAACCATTTTCTTACCTCTCCCCCTAAGCTCTGAGCAAACAATCTGAGTTTGATAGAATCATCATCGATTTCATTTCGATCAAAATAGTCATTCATCTTATCCACATGTTGTGATGCAGTTGTAGCATTATTAGCATCATATAATGGAATTTTGGACTGATAGTCCTGTGGAAGATTGACTAGTGGTATATTAAGGGCTAAGGGAGCATACCATGCTGCCATGATATGTGGTGGGGGTGGATTAACAAGTGGTGGATTAACAAGAGGGGAATTTGGTTGGAGTGGAGTGGTTTGAACAGTGGATGAATGGTGTACAGAAGTGGATGGAACAGCAGTAGATTGCTGAGTTGATTTTGGATGAGAGACACCTAGGTTAAAAAGAAAATGTGGATCAGGAGGTGTTGATTCTCTATCAGGATATTCACTTGTTTCCGGGGATGAAAGTGAAGACTCAGAATCTATCTGAATTATATCATCAAATGACCTAGTTTTAAATGGGTTTACTAAGTCAAATTGTGATTGTTGTAGAGCTAAAAGATTTTCAGGAACTGAATTAGCTCTCAAGGGTGATTTGAAAACAGTTGAAAATTTAACCTTAGGAGACTTCCAAAGGATACTTTCTGGGTCATCAACTATCTCAGGTGGATCGGGGTCAGGATGGGCTCTAGTATAAATCTTCCTAGAAGCCACTATGCCGTAATTTGAGATCCAAATGACAGGAAAATTTCAACCAAGTATGACAATATTTGAGAGGTTAACTGATCTGTTTACACAAATTTTGATCTTACAATCCTCTAACTGGATTAGGAAACTGTATATAATGGTAAGGGTTTGTTCCAGTGGAGTCTTTAAGGTCTGCTCAGGATTATGGAGTCGCCAGGTGGAAGCTTTTTAGCTCCTAAGGAGGTAAAAGGTTTTATGGTCCACCACCATGTTTATTATGAAGCCAAACTTGAAATATTTTGGGTTTTTCTGAGTTTATTTTGTTTTTATAGGTTAAGAGAGTGTTCTAAGTCTGATTTTGCACTTAGCTAAGGTGTTCAAACAAACAGAGTTGCTCTTATGGCTTAGTAACTGGTTCCTTCAAGGTTTGATAAGGATTTAAAGGAATCCTAAGGGTTACTTAGTTTTTCACTGATTCAAAAGAGTCCTATCATGATTGCCATTATGTTAGGCAGTGCTTGAAGAAAGTTACTTATGTTATACTAGACCTAAAGTTGAAGGAAAGGTTTCGCAAACCTCTAATTCTCAGCAGGTCCCACCGTGATCGCCATTATGTTGGTATCCCGTGTTTTGACAGTTTGGCAAATCAAAAGACAAGGCAACATCAGAACCAATCTTTAGAGTTCCAGGATCTAGTCCTCCTGTTCTCAGAGAGGGATCTCTCAAATATTTGTTTGCAAAGTTTTATCTTGTTTGCTTTAGTTATGGATTTTAGACTAGTTATTAAGTGCAAATGTTTGTTTGGTTGGGTTGAGTTGATACAGCAGAATGTGAAAGGTCTAGGAAAGATAGACAGAAAGAGGAAATATCCGGTTCATTGGGCAATGGAGTCAAAATAAGATCATGACAAACTCTTCAAGGGATATGGGATATCAAAGGGCAAATATAACTTGGCCACATGATCCTTTGTTTTGGAATGAGATGAACATTAATGATTTGGAAAAAGGAATTTAATTCTCAACAAAGGGAACTTGAGAAAAATAACTTATCAATAAAGAGATATTTGATAGACAGGGCTAACCATAAATTCTACAAACATTCTTTAAGTAAATAATGATTTCAAGACAACTTCTAAAATGAAATCTAAGATTCGGGGAACACCCTCTTTCCTCAAAGATCTTATTTTAAAGGATTTAGAAAACATAAAAGATTCACTGATAGTTGCATTCATAGAAGAGGGAACACCTAAATAACATCTGTGTTTACAACTATAAAGACCTTCAAAACAACTGTTTAAGCAGGGGAAAAGGGTAAGATCAAAACCGACCTCTTTGGTTAACTTAAGACAATGGTACTTCGAAGGGAGACTTCAGTAACGGCTTTCAAGTGATGGCAGACAAGCAGGGAGAACCATAACATGCTGAAACCAGCTATTTGAGCTATCAAGGAAATAAACAAGCATGAAGACTAAAGAGAAGTTTTAAAGCCTCTACAATACTTCAGCAGAAGAAAACATAAAACAGTGAAGGGTGAACAGGTCTAAGGTGCTTCCAGGAGTCATTTCTTAGCCTAAAACTTTCAGCCTACTGTAGTAAGAAATTATGGAACATAATCAAAACAAGGAAAAAACATTTAACAGTTGAGGGCACTTCACCAATAGCCAAGCTCATGGATCAAATGATAGAGCCTTCTCAGGAACAGACATGCAACGGCATCATCAAGACATCCAAGACTCAAAATTATTTTCAACTTCAACAGACTTGTATATTTATTTCAGAGAGTTTCGATATTACAACTTGTGATCAAACAGCAACCAACCTTCTCATCTTATGCAGAAGTACTTATAGGAAGATGAGGAGGTGAGAACTAACAAAAATATCTCGTGAACTATTAATACAGATTAAATGACTTCTCGGTCTCTTGAGGGGTTCGATGGAGAAGTGTACAGGTGGATCACTGTATTAATGTTTTACAATTAATATCAAAGCTCGGTGGGAGCTTTATTTGACTTTGAGGCTCTATGTTATGTCTGGAGAAAATCTGCAGCTATTTTCTATTACACTCCTTTGGCAGAATTAACTTCTTGGCAGCGCTGGAGGCAGATATTTCCTGAATCAATAACTTCGGCCTCTGTTTGAAAGGTTTGAGGCAACAGGTGGCTCTTTGTAGTAGCTGAGGAATCAATTCGCCTCAGTTGAAGCGGTGGAAACCTTTTTATCATCAAAACATTTATGATTTTCTTTTAAACTGTGTTCTGAGTTGGGGATTAGGCTTAAGATAACGGTATTAGCCGTAATCCCCATAAAAACCGTCTTCAATATTCATCTACTGTGTCCTGTCTTCAAACTGATACTCTTTAACTGTTTTTGAATTAAAACAGTGTCTTGTCGATGTGCAGGCCGCACTGGGCTTTTTCGACATCAATGCTCATGAAACATTGACAAATCATTGAATCCAACCGTGTGAATGGTTCTCTTTAACAGGTCGAAGGCGCAGGAAACGTCTCTCCAGACCCTCGGCTTTCTTTCATTATACAATGGAAAACCATTAAAACACCTGCAAAACACAAAAATAGTTAAGAAATCCTGCGGAAATAGGTTAAAACTGCTTCAGATGGCGGGGGAGGAGCGTAGCCGTCGGATGAAGACAACCAACGGTGGAGATTTGCGTAGACGAGGCGAAAAGGAGAGCGGGGAGATGAACAAGTCGGAGTAGTTTTGGACCGTCCGATCGGAGTAGTTTTGGACCGTCCGATCTGGACACGTGGACGGTCCAGATTCAATCGAAGGGTCTCAATCGGAGGTGGCAGAAAAGGGGACGCGATTGAAAATTTCAGCATGATTGAAAAATTCCGATTGGAACATTCCGATTGAAACATTCCGATTGGAACATTTCGATTGGGCGATAACCGTTCGATCTGCAGATCAGATCGACGGCGGGGAGTAAATCGGAGGGGTGGGCCGATCGGGGGAACAGATATAAAGTATGCGATTGGAAACTTGCGATTGAAAACATTTTCGATTGGAACATTTCGATTGGGAGATAACCGTTCGATCTGTAGATCAGATCGACGGCCTAGATCCTTTGTTTTCTTACACCGGCGGGACCCTTATACTTTGTAAGAAACCCATAAATTTCAATAAAAAGTAAGGTTTTGAGTGAAATGGGCGGAATATATATATGATAGGCTGGCGCTCGATTGCGGGGCCACTGGGTGTATGGAGTACCATGGGCCTGGGCTTTATATAACTAGGGCCAATCGTAATCGAAACATTGGGGCCCGGTCTTTTTGATCAACCCATTTTATTTAAACATGTGACTTTAAGTTTTTAACTTAAAACTTCGGAAAGTGGGTTTTTGGGTTTACAAAGGAAAATATTGACCGGAGGGGGATTTTTTAATGGTTTAGCACCTGATTGCGGGCCCACGGGTAAATGAAATAACAATATGATCTGCGGTTTAGGACAAAGGGGCTGATCGCAATCGATATTTTGAAATGGTTCACAAACATGCACACTTGAATCTTTTCGATTCGATTAGCGCTTCATGGGTTTGGCGCTTGGTTTTTATGATGAGGGCGTATTGGGGAAGTGGTTTAGGGCTTAGCCCAAGGGGCTTAGGTCCAAAAAAAGACTTGTATTTTTATGATTTTTCACGGTTTTTTAATGGAAACAAAGGGTGCCGAAAGGGTTAAAAAGTGAGTTTTTAACCATGGGAAGGGTGATTTATGAAGGGGAGAAAGGAAAAGATGAATAATAGAGGAAAAATATGGAAAAAAGGGAAAGGAAAAGAAGGTTAATTTCGAGTGGAAAAAAGGGAAAAGGGATGGCTTTGCAGCAGTTTCTTCTTTGTATTTCAGCAGAAATTTCAGAGTATGAGATGAGAACAGCAATGAGGATTTTGGACAAAAGGCAGAAGGCCTTCAAGGAGTCTTCAAAAGCCAACAATTTTTAGTGATGAAATTTTTTTCTTTGAAGGCTCAAAACATATTTAGCCACCTTTGGGTATATCAACAAAAATTATAGGTGGCTAACAAGACAAAGCTCCTCACAAGCTCTCATGCACAACCTCAATTTCTACACACTATCAAGCTAGATCTAGCAAAACACATGCTCCAATCTTTTGCCACTTGATACCCAGCCTCTATTGCGTAATTAATGCTATGGGATGGCTTCATTAAATAGATAAACCACCTAGCTTGAACTACGCAATCCTCATGGGCTACTCCACTTATCTGTGTGTTGCAAATAGCAATAGTATAGTCACAACTGATAGTTAACCTGCTCTTTCACCTATTTCTGCACTGGTCTCCACTGAAACTGTCCATGCACTGAAGTTAACTGATGCATTCTTTAGTTAATTTATGAGTTTATAATTAGTGAATTAATTAATAATTAATTCACACCACTCTCACTAATTGTATCAATTAGTTAAACCGAATACAAATAGCCAACTATGTTTAAATTAGTTAAACCGAATACAACTCCACTAACTTCCTCAATCAACTCCACCAAACTCAAGATTTGGCGGCTCTAACTGAAGTCTTCTGCAATAGTTCCACATAACCTCAGGAATAGCGAATTCCTTCTGTCAGCTCCTATGCCACATCTGTGCACTTAACTCAAGTGCTCCAAGAGAATAAGATAATGTTTAGAGTCCAAATATTATTAAGAGCTAATAATATTCGACATATCTATTTTTAGACTGGCAATCTAAAAATAGATTCCGCCCAATATGTCTAAAAATAGAAGTCCATCTATTTTTTTCGACTTGACCAACCATCCACAAATAGCATCCTGTAACTCAAGAACATGATCCATATGTCTAAAAATAGACTTTGCACCAAAAATAGCCCGCGGGCCCAGTTAGTGAAGGCGACTCCTTTCCAATAAGCTCATCATCTTGTTGCAATCTCAACA